>BMAC01000741.1:233197-268936 GCA_014905375.1 Phtheirospermum japonicum
TATCATATATCATCACATATAACTGACACATATCATCACATATAACTGAAAGAATGATAGATTTTTGTCGGGACCCTAAAATGGAAAATTAAATAAAAAAAATAAAAAATTAAACTTTAAAATGAAATATTAAACCCTAAAAATGGCAAACTAAACCCTAAAATGTAAAACTAAACCCTAAAATGGAAAAGTAAACCTTAAACTCTAAAGTTTTGACACATATCATCACGTAAAACATGGTGCACCTAGTAAATTGCCTATTTTACCTCCTATCTAATATATAATATAAACAAAAGAAATTATAAAATAAAATAAAGAAAAAACATTGAAGAAAACGCAGAAAAGCCAGAAGAAAAGAAAGGGAAAAAAAATGAAGAAGAAGAAGAAGAAAATGGGAAAGATGAAAAAAAAAATTTCGAAATATTTTGAAAAGGCAACATCAAGAAGATGGATCATAATAAGCAATCAATTATCTAGGGTAAGTCTCTTGTATGTAAAAATTGGCGTTCCTCCAAAAAAAACTGAAAAAAATAAACCTGGACTATCGTAGCAATCGACTTTGGTTTCACGAACAATGAAGCAGTGTTCAAATTACTTTTTTGAACAAATGTGTAATGTTCGAATTTTTTTTAGAACAAATATGTAATGTTCGAAAAATTTTATAGAACAAATGTCAACTGTTCGAATTTTTTTTTAGAACACTCCGTTTTTGGGTAAAAAACTGACTGTTTGGAGCAAATTTTCGAACTTGAAATCCACGTTCGAAAAGTTGGTGCGAACAGTCTGTTTTTTTGACAGAAATTATGTTATGTTCGTAAATTTTTTTCGAACAACCTGTTTATGTTCATCATTAACAGTTCGAACACAACCCCGACAATAAATTCTAATAAACCAATTTATGACGAAAAAGTGATGAAAAACGCACAAAAAATAGCAATTTGATTATTGTAACACTGAAAACTATATATAAAACTTGTATCATTCATTTTGTTTATCCTAAAATCCTTCATTATTGGGTTTTGTTTGGAGGTGGCTTTTGAAGGTTTTGAGAGGAAGAAGATGTATATTTTTAAATGTTTGAATCAGTTTTATAAGAGGGTTATTTTTGTCTATTCAAACATGTTTATTTTTGCCCAAAAAATAATATAGTCAACTTAATTAAATTTTAGGGTGTCAATATCGAACCCCTGATATTTAATTCGTAGTAAACTAAAGTCCTTAATTTAAAAGAGCATGTAAATGAAATAAAAGAATTTTTAATATATGTGGCTGATAAAAAGGGACGGAGGAATAGGTATCTTTTAAAATTACAATCACCACCCCTAATATTTAATTCGTAGTAAACTAAAGTTCTTAATTTAAAAGAGCATGTAAATGAAATAAAAGAATTTTTAATATGTGGCTGATAAAATGGGGTATCTTTTAAAATTACAATCACCACCTCCGACATTTGTTTTTATGTTACAATTACACCCTTGAGAATAAGTGTGTGGTAGTTTTGCAGGAATTTAAGATGTGATAACACAATTAGACAACAGACTTTTTATTTAATTAGGCTAAACTCAAGGAGATATATGTTTTATCCCTTATAATTATTGAATTTGTTTGGAGGAATAGTTTTTTTGTTTTGTTTTAACAAATGTGGATTATTGACTAGGCAATGTAAGACAAAGGTACAAGAATGTTTCATCAATTTTCTTGTTTCCTGGAAAACTGAACAATTAAAAACAACCTTTGCTGATAGAGCAAAGTTAGCAATGGAGCACACTATTTCAGCCCTTAACTGAACAGTGACTTGCAATCAAATGGAAAAAGCAACCCAATCGATCAATCTATGGTCTTATCAAATCCTAAAACTTACCACATAAACTAATTTACATAAACAAACCCCAGAAAAAACTTCTACCGTCCTAGAACAACATCAACATCATACTAACTAACTACAACCTTAATTAATCAAAGAGATGAACCTTCGGGCCTTCACTGTCCGTCTTGAGGCCCGAAGCAACCGAACTCATCCTCGAATCCTCACCGTCGCTCGTACTAACGAACGAACTCCCGATTTTACTATCGGACAACGAAAAGCCCGAATCCGCACGAAACGGCGAGCCGCTTGTTTCCGGGCACGCATCATCATCCCTGCACAAAATCCCCTCGAGCTGCTTACGAAACCCGTTTTTCGCGTTCTCGTTCTCGTCCAGCTGTCGTAAGAAGCTCACTTCGATCTCGCTCAGCGACTCCACCTCGTCTTTGTCTTTGCTGCACGGGCTGTACTGATCTTGATCCTCCTCGTCCTCCGAGTTCGGGCCGGTCGATTCGCAGCTAGTGTCCATCATCTCCTCTTGTTGACTATCGTATTCCTCGTCATCGGTCTGCCTATCGGACGAACGGGAAGACATCGGCGAATAGACTCCTTCGTCTGCTGCCTCGTCTCGTTCGCGTATTGTTTTCGTGATCAGCGTTTTTAGCAAGTTCATTACTTGAACAGCGTGCATGAGAGCTGTCAACGGATCCGACATCTACAGCACAAACGGCAAAAAAATTTTACATCCGCTTATTATAGAAACTATAATGGTGCAACAATTTTGTTAGTGTAACTAGTGGATTTTTTCAATTTTGGTCCGTAAGTTTCAGTTTCTTGCAATTTGGTCCTATAAGTTCCAAGTTTACACAATTTTGCTTCCAAATATGTTCTTTCAATATTTATCATTCCAAAAATGTGCTTTCATGCCAAATAAATACCCAAAGAAAAAAAGTTAACGGATCGAAATTGCCACATCATAAGGCTAAAGAACTAAATGCCAATTCCTAAGAGTTCCGGGACTAAAATTACAATTACCCAAAAGTCCACCTTCTTTCAAAATTACAAATATCTCCTCTTGATGTACTTTGTCATATAAATAAAGAAGGAGTTTGTAATTTTGAAATACAACCGAGTCCTTTGTGATTAGACTGAACCTCAAGGGTATTTTTGTTATTAACCCTCATCTCCAATGTTACAACTCAATCAGATGGGTTGTTTTTTTGAACCACCTGAGTCATATTTGGGGCAATATAAAAATATTTTTAAGAAATTACTAAAAACACCTTGGTGTTTTGTTTCTAATTTACAAAGTGCACCGTCAGTGTGGTGGGTTTTCTGTAATTAGCCTTCGCCTCGAATATAAAAACTCAATCAGATGGGTTGTTTTGAATCACCTGAGTCATATTTTGGGCAAAAACCATATTGCTAATAGTCTTGAGAAAACCCCCACTTTTTTTTTTTTAAATTACTAGTATACCCCCTTGAGGGGTTTTCTGTAAAATTTCGAGAGATAATCGGGCTTTATCTGTAATTAGGTAAAACATCAAAACTAAGGCATATATAGTCATGTGCGTTGAATCACCTGAGTCATATTTGGAGCAAAAACCATAGCGATATTTCTGGCATTCATTTTGTTGGACTCTTCGTGCTCGACAACGTCGGCCATGAGATTGACGGCCCAGCTGAGCAGCCCGTTCTCGGTGGGCTTTAGCTGCTTAATGAGCTCGACCGAGTCCTCTTCAGTATTGCATTCCAATACCTGCTCCGGAGAAAGCCCATCGAGCACACCGGACGGTAACTCTCGAAACCAGGCTTTGATCAAACCGGCCAAACAATGGACATCAATATCGTCAGGCACGATGCCTCTGTTGAGCTGATCACGCACGTGTTCCTCTTTGCTATTCTCCGGATTTATCCGGAAAATTCCTTCGGACTATAAAAATATTCAAAAAAATAGAGAGAGAAAGAGAGAGAGTGAGCATACAAAAATGGCCATTTTCATGCCAAAAAAAATAAAATTATATACCCTTATTAAACATTTAAAAGCACAAAACGTGTCTAATTTCTTTTATCAGGTTATATTAAAGCACGTTTCGACTAACTATTAAACAACAACAATTATACAAATTACTTCAAAATCAAACTCAAAAACATAAAAATACAAAATCTGGCAGGAAAAGAATAAAAGACTATTTTCATCATTAAACTAAAAGTGTGTGTAATTAGCACATTATATTTGTTTTCATGTTTGCTCACCTTTAGACCACCTTGGGAATATAATCTTTCCTGCATTAGTAATAGAATAGTCGGGACGCTATTGCCTCTAGTGTCGTAAGAGCATTGCATCGACTCAGCTGACACCCCAAATACACTGACGCTGCATAATATGGATTTTCAGAAAGTCAGTGATACCAGTGATCAAATATGCTTTGATATTATTTTATCAAGAATCCAGGACAATAGTTATAAAAAAAAATCATGTGAATAAAATTTCCCAATTAATTATAATTGATAAAAATAATTATTTGTAAGCTCTTGAAATAACATCAGCTTTAATCTTGCAATTATCTTTCAGGGTCCCATGACTCTTTAAAAAAGACTGACTTTTTAGAAGAAGAGACTTAACCATTTTCACTAATGATGTAGTAACTATGGCCAAGGCCAACCTCATCTTTTAATGTTTGTACCACGAGCTGGAGAAAAATATTGCAAATTAAACTACTTCTATTAATGTCATTAATGTGTTGCCTTCCCATTTAAATGAGATGTTACAGAAGGCCTATTTGGTAAGCAAGCAATAAAGGCTATTAATTTAAACATGAACAAAAAAGTCTTCAGATTTTTTAGTAAATGAACGGACCAATTATAGAAAGCATATTCAAATTTCTTTCAAAGCCCATTATTTATTACTCAAAAAAATCTGAAATTTCGGAAGCTCTTCTGCCATTGAAACCTAAAATTAACCTACTCACATTCTATTTCGACATCCAAAAATAAAAAAAATAGATATAAAAATAAGCTCCTCCTATAAACATTCAACATACGTCTGCATAGAAGTTCCACATGAGCCCAAAAACACAAAATAATAATAATAATTAATTTAATTTTTAAAAAAGGTTAATACTAAAGTTTTTGAAATATAAGAAAAGGCCAGAAAATAAAAGCAAAAAGGACAAAAACTTTATATTTCCCCTTTTCCACCATACCACATACCTAGCACTCGGAGCTCTACAAGGAACCTCAACCTCGAACTCAACGGGAAGGCCCAAAAACCCGTGAAACCTATCAAAAGTGACATGGGTTATGTGCTGGACGTTGGTGGGCCACCCGATTTCCATGGTACGGACGGCGGAGATCACATCCTGATCTCCCCGGTCCACCCGGCACGTAGACACCATGGATTTTCTCAGAGCCGATAATATGAAATCCAGCAAACAAATCTGGTTCTGGTCCTGTTGAGTCCCCACCTGCTTATCCAGCTCCTCCGCCACAGGCGATTTCGAGCTCTTGCCTGCGCACCCAACGCCCCGGGTCACCATAACCATCCCAGTCATGGTTTTGTTTTTTTTTTTTTTTTGGGTTTTGATTATTTTCTCTCTCTGGGTTTTGGGTTTCTCTCTCTAGAAGAAACGGAAGTGCGAGCGAGTTACCTCAAATGAGAAAATTCGAGATGCATTGAAGGAAGAGGATGAGTTTATTTTTATTTGGTTTGGTGTTTTTTGAAGTTTGAAGTAATGTTATTTATTATTATTACTGTTTGTGTGTGTATTCAAACGGCCACTCATTTCAAATTCTTGTTTGTCCACTTTTGGTTTGGCTTTGGTGAATATTATATTGTTTTGTTTTGGGGGGCCCACCGTGGGGTTTTGTTTTGGGTGTATATATCAGTTTTGTCCGCTGGGGTGTATTATGGGTGTAAATGAGTAGAGGTTCAGTTAGATCGAGTGGAGTTCGTATTGGTTTGGTGGCTCGTCGAGACAAAAGGTGGACTCGACCAAGCTTAAAGTTCGTTTTTCTAGAGCTCAACTCGAGCTCCTACGTTGTTTTTGAGCTGAACTCGAATTTGGCTCATTTACACATACGATAGTTTTTAATAGGATTTATGAGTTAGATGGGGATATTGTGGAT
The DNA here is from genome assembly GCA_014905375.1 of Phtheirospermum japonicum. Lineage (NCBI taxonomy): Eukaryota > Viridiplantae > Streptophyta > Magnoliopsida > Lamiales > Orobanchaceae > Phtheirospermum > Phtheirospermum japonicum. The sequence continues at coordinate 239,130 of BMAC01000741.1, forward strand.
TTGTATTGTGTTTGTAAGTTAAACATATCACTCGAATTTATATTAAACATGACAAAGCAAAATGACAATCGGTTGATGGTGAACATAAAATGGGGAAAAAAAAGATTGAACAGAACCTTAAATGGTAATGCAGATCGGTTTCGATTTAAGGATACATAAATTTCACTTATTCGGCTCGGGTTGGTTTTTGTGCACTAAAACACCAAAGTAATCGAATCAAACCAAACTATTATTTAAAAATTATGAAAAAAACTAATTATTATATTACTTATTGGTATATTTTATTACTTGTTTTACTACTTAATTTTATTTTACTTCCGTACTATTTTTCGGTTTTTTAGTCCCAACTGAAATAACCGAATAGAACCGAAATATTATTTAAAAATAAAAAATAATAATAATTTTTATACTACTACTTATTGGTATTTTTTTTATTGCTTATTTGACTACTTTTATTATTATTATTATTATTATTCTCTAAAGGTTTTAATTCCCAGGCGAAAATCTTGGTCCGCTTAATTGGGTTCTAATTTTTTTATTTTTTTTTTGTTCGATTTGATATGCATTGATTCGGTATTTCGATTCGACTTTAATATACGGATTGCTCACTCCTATACTAGGTACTGAATATTGGACAGCATGGTTTTTCAGAAGAGTTTGTATTAAATTGATTTTCATTGAAAATATTGGGACAACCCATATCCAAATACCTAAAAATGGTAAATGGACACCACGAATTTTATTTACCTTATCAATTAGATATTGTGAGGCCAATATTTCCTTGCTAATGATTAAACCTCAATTTGAAGCATTTTTTATAAGCTCACTCAGGAAGAAGAAATTTGCTATTATATATCAGACATAACAATAGTTGTTTAATTTAATATGAAATAACAAATATTTGGATATCTCCTATAATTTTCACTGATAAAGCAACAAATTATCCAATTAATTTTAATTTCCCAAAATATTGTTCTTGTTAAATATTGGCAGCCTGGTTACATCTGTGCTTATCTTAAGAAATAAAATCAAGACTCTTCAACTAAGTTGAAATAAAAGATTGGACATTCCATCTAACTTAAACATGTTGAGTCAATCGCTGCAACAAACTCAACTTTTCATGTGTGGTATATTACAAAATTACAAATGAGACTGCATATTTCAAAAAGTTCAAAGGGTAAATCGGACAATTGGAGCTTCCTTTGAATGGTAGAAGACCGTTGTTATAAAGTGGAATACGTAACGTTGAGCCCTAAAAACTTCAAAAGAGGTAAGGGTTTTTTTTAATTCCGTATGTTGATTTCATTATAATTTATGCAAATGTTAATCTCTGGTTAATTCATTTGACCGCCAAATAACACCTAGGTTTGCAGGTGGTCAATGGTCAGACTTCATTTAATACTTCGGATTATTAATCTCACTAATGTCATCAAGACATTTTGGTTAGCAGATTAGCGAGCTCCATAAATTCATCTCAGTATTCTTGAAAATGGGGTCTAGTGTTTGCTTAAGCATCTCCACTTTTGAAAGGAACAAAAATTGACTAATGACAAAAAAATGTAATTACGTGGCAATTAAATGTTGATAATATATATATATATATATATATATATATATATATATAAATGTAAATTTTATCATTAAATTATTTTATTTATCTCTCCATATTGTTTCTACACATTGAATAATATTTTGCCAAAAAATATATGTTAGCAGAATGATAGCTGATTGCATTAGATCTTCAAGACTGCACATGAGCTAAAACGATACTGTAGGGAGGTCTTGTGGAAAAATAGTTAGTAGATAGTTGATTGCATTAGTAGATTTGACTAACTGATTGTATTAGCCATTTATATATACGTATTGGTAAATATTTGATAGAAGATAGCTACTTGATTTGTAAAATAACAAAAAATAGTATTCACACAATTTATTGTTGGGTATTTATTTTATTAATAACATAAAATTCATAATATATTGAATAATTAAAATATTTTTTACAAAAAAAAAGTCATTATTTTAAATTTATTGTTTATAAAATTTATTGAGTCGCAAATAATTTAATATAATAAATTTAATTTTGATAGTTATTAATGTTAATTAATCAATTGTAAATAATTTTTTATGCACACTGATAAAACTATCATTTCAACTCACTTTCAATACCTCTCTTTTCAAAACGCTCATATATGAAGTTTTTTCAAAATTAACTTTTTGGCCTAGATAAGTTAATTATAATTTCTATTTACAAAAATATCAATTGGAATACTTAATTGGTCAATCTTTTTAATTGAGTCAAAATCTCTAATTCAGCCGGTCATCTTTTCACCGAACGGGGCCTAGTATTAACATTGAGACATTTGATATATATATATATATATATTATAGTGTCAATGTCTTTTGTGGAATTGATATTATTGCATTTAATATGCTCTTATGTTTTGGTGTTAAATTTTGGGATAATTATAAAAATTACCCTGACATTTAGGACAATGAACATAATAATTAAAAGTTTGATCGTACTTATATTTTCCCATTCATGATTTAAAATTAAGACTCAACCAAACGTTAGGAATCTTTCATAATTATAAACTTTCATGATTACTATACTTATTTGAGTCTCCTTTCTTTTTTTTTTTTTTTGTTATTACTGCAAAGCTGATGATCGTCTTTGTAATTGACTTGTAACCAGAAGGCCACCACCATTCACCAACCAAGTGAGCCTTTGTGATGCTTGAAACCGAGGAGTGTAAATTTTGTTGTCAAGTTTTGGTCCCACTGGTATCGACTTTCCATGTAGTGGAATTCAATGCAAATATGGGTAATGATATCTAGTATCACAAAAGAGCATGGTGAAATTTGAAACATTGTAGTTGAGCGGTTAATTATTAGGGGCTTTTAGATTTTAAATTTATTATTTTAGTTTTTTTTATGTTATATATTTTCCCTCTATATAATACAAAATTCTTCTATCTTATGTGCATGCTTCTCATTCTTCGTTAGCTTCGTAAAGAATTTTGGTGCATTTATGTTATTCAAGCCTAATATCTACCTAATTTAATATATTTTAATTATATTTATTGAATTTAATATTTTTCTATTATTATATTATGCCTAATTTAATATTTTTTTCTTTTATTATATGTTAACTAATTCAATATTTAGCTTTATCATATGTTATCTTATTTAATATCTTACTTTTATTCTCCTAATATAAAAATATAAATAAGTCATATTTAATTTTTAAAATTTATATAAGTTGAACTAATTTATATTTATAATAAAAATTAAAATAATTTTATTTTTAAAATTTCAAATTTAAAATACGAGTTATATAAAATTATTACGAAAAGAAAAATAAATATAAAAAATATAAATTTAAATTTTCTTATCTAATCCTAATATAATACATTGAGAATAACATTGAAAATATATATTAAAATTTGGTGTTACGCCAAAAAAGAAAAGATAAACAAAGGGAAACAAAAAAGTAAAATAAATAATAATAATAATAACGACAATAAATTACTGCGCGTAGAAAAGTAAATATTAAATATATTATAAATCTCTTTATATAGTCTCAATATAATGCATTAATATATATTATATATCTACATGAACAAATTAGTGTTTTATGTAGGAAAAAAAGGAAAATAAATAATATTATATTAGTTACAAGTTAGGTATACAACGTCTTTTAATATGATTATCAACGCTTTGTTGATTTTAGTTTTTATATCACATATTTACATGTTACACTTAGGTATTGTATGTTTTACAGACTCAATTTTGTACGGGCTTCTGCGTCAAGTTTAGTGTATTTTGTTATACCTTATAACTAATTTCGTGACTCTTGTGTAAAAATGAAAATTATTTATTGTGAAAATCAGTTTTACTGTAACTAAAATAAATAATGTTCTAGTTTATGTGTAAAATTTATTTATTGTGAAAAATAATATTCCTGTAAATAGAACAAACAATGTTATGATTTGTATTTATCATTTTAATATTATTATTTTAATATTTTAATGAATAATTTTTTTCAAATTCCGCATAATATGCGGGTGCTAAACTAGTTACTTACTGTTTTAACATCCGTGTATTACCACATGATTTATCAAAAGATAAATATAAAAATATTTATGATAATTATAAAATTTTAAATTTTAAACTGGAAAAATAAATAAAAATATATATTCTCTACCATGTATTGTACATGTCTAGTGTAGTTATTAATTATTATATTTATTAAATAAGAGTATCATAGACCGAGTGGCTATTTTCAAAGTGATAGAAGACAGGCATTCGATTTGATATTTAGATTAAATTCGTTAATAGTTTTATTTACATACTTACAAAAATTCAAAATATATCACATTCTCAATTTGTGTCTAGTTTTTTTACTAATATTACTATTATTAAATTATATTACATTAATATTCATATTAAATTCATTATATTAGCAACATTCATTGAGAAATTCAAATATTTTGTACTCTCAACACATGTCGCGTTGCATATATTAATTAACTAATTGTTATTATATAAGTTCATATTATGTTTAGACTGAATCCATTAATAAGATTTAGTTACATACTTAGCTTACTGCAAATAACTTGTAATTCACCTATATAAAATATTTAAATTTCAAAAATAAATTTATTCAAACTTTTATTATATGTACAACTTAATTATTTTTTTTTCTTTTGTAATTAACATTATTTTGTATTTTATTTGTCTTTTAAATAAATAAATTATTTAGATTTTTTACTAACTACATATGATTTTTATATTTTTATAAGTGATAATGAAAGGAAAATATTTAACTAGGCAAAATATATCTAAAAGATATTAAATTGAAAAAAATACAATAAAAAAAAAGATTAAACGAGGTAAGATATAATAAAAAATATTAAATTGGGTAGATATATACTCGAATGTACACACAAAAAAAATTATTTCACAATGAAGCATGTGTATCAGACATATAGGTTAGGTGGATCTTGCATTAATATGTAGGGATGATAGGTTATGATATGTAGCAGTTAAATGTAATGATATATTAAAGTTATATACGATGATAAGTCAAATTAATTGATGCACCCAAGTTCACGATATAATGAATTTCCTTAATCACCTCATTAACTCTATTATACTAATTGCGTTGAGTTTAACCTATTTGTCGCTTTGTCATTGCTCATGACACATGTCTCCCTCTCCTTACTTCGTTTTTGATGTGTCGACTCATGTTGCATCACGAGCCTAGATAATTCATTGGTTCGGACAACCAAGAGATTCGGGAGCCCTGTTGCAAATGACCAACTGACACATGTCGCTCCTCACCTAGGTTCGGGACTTACATGGTAGTTGATGTATCATGGCTTGTTAATTAAAAAAAATTGACAGTATTGGGAAATGAATCCAAGATCTTTTAGTTTTAAGTTCACACACGATACCAGCTCCTGAAATAGAGTTACTGCAAAAATACTATATTTTAAATAATTTTCTATTTTGTTTTATAATATTATTATATAATAATATAATAAAGTGTGATTAGTTTTAAAAAACTATTTAATACATTTGTAAAAATATTATAAAATAAAAAAAATTACCAAATAACAAAAGTATTAAAAAAGGAGGTGTTGGGGAAATAAATTAATTGAGATATTTGTAAACAAAATATAAAATATTATAATATAATACTAAATAAGTCGAAATTTGAAAGAATATATATATAAGCTATTTTATATATTCATATGATTATTTAATTAATTTTAAGATTTTAAATAACTTTAAAATATTATAGAATAAGAATATACGTGGTTAAAAATTATAAAGTACATTAAATAAATATAAGAAGCAATCAAATAATTATTTTAAAATATATTATTACGTAAAAATATAATAAAGTGTAATAAACTTATAAATAATTATTTCATAAATTTAAAAAAATAGAAAAAATACAAATTTAAAGAAAAAACTACCACAAATGCCATATCTGCGTATGGTGGCTCGGGTGAGTTGTGGTGAATATAATACTTTATTCTGGTATGCCCTCCATAAAAGTAATTAAATAATTATTTTATATTTATTATTCTATAAACATATAACAAAATATGATTAACTTCTAAATAATGATTTCATAAATTTGAAATGAAAAAAAAAAATATAATATAAAATTAAAAAACTATCAATAAAAAAATATATTAAAAGTTGAGGTGTTGGACCTCGAAATTAATTGAGAACTTTTGTAAACAACATATAAAATACTATAATGTAATACTATTTAAACAAAACTTGAAACCTAAAGAATTATATAATAAACTATAATAAATTCATATAAATATTTAATTATTTTTTTAAAATATAAAACTTAATAATATTATATGTTGTTTAAAAATTATAAAGTTAAATAAATATATAAAATAATTAAATAATTATTCTACCATATTATTGTTTTGTGAATATACAATAAAGTATTACTTTAAAATAATTATTTCATAAATCTAAAAAAAAGATAAAATATTATAGTAATATAAGATGAAGAATTAAACTACCAAATAATAAAAGGAGTAATAAATATATTAAAAACGAGGTGTATAACCACAAAATTAATTGAGAACTTTTGTAAACAAAACATTAAATGTTATAATATAATACTAAATATATTTCAACACTTAAAATCGCAAAAGTTATATAAGAAACTAGTGTTTATATTTGTATAAATATTTAATAAGTTTGAAAAATAAAAAATTTAAAAATATATAGAATAATATTATAAGCTCAGTAAAAAATTATAAAAGAAAATTAATGTATAAATAGAAATAAATAATCTTGCTTTTGGTATAATTTTATAGTAAAAGGGACTATATTCTAAACAACCCTCAATTTCATTCTATAATATTATTACTCTATGAAAATATATTAAAGTGTAATTAAATTCTAAATAATATTTTCTAAATTAAAAAAAATGAAATTAAAAAAAACTACTAACTATATATAAAAAAAAGGTAGTTAAAAAATGAGGTGTGAAGCCACAAAATTAATTGAGAACATTTGTAGAAAAAATATAAAATATTATAATATAATATTAAACAAATCTCAAAACTTGAAATACATAACATTATATAATAAATATTAATTATATTTGTATAATTACTTAATGAATTTTGAAAAATAAAAAACTTAAAGATATATAGAATAATAATATAAATCATTAAAAATCTATAATAGTAAGTTAAATAGATGCAAATAAATAAATATTTAACCATGCGTACTTATATTTAAAAATAAAAGTATGATAAAAATGTTATAAAATATTATAAAATAAATATCAAAGTATTTAAAATTAGATACAAATATAAATAAATCAAGTATTTTTCAAAAAAAAAAAAGAGGTCTTTTCGAGAAGTGTAAACCCGTCGTTTTCGCTCATTTTGAAGATTTCGAAGCGGACGTGTTTACATGCTTAACGGCTTTTTAGAGAATCCCGCTCTTGTGTTGTAGGTCTTGTAGCTCGACAGTCCACCGGGTCGGTTTAAAGTGTGATGAACTTCAAAATAAATATAAGTTTTTATATTTTACTTATTTGATTATATGATTACGTATATTTTGTTTTGTTTTATATTTTTTAAACCATTATTAGTACTGGGGCACCAATATACTACGACATGAGTTGAGAATACGACATTCATATTATTTATTACTCGTGTATCTATATATTTTTATGTTTGTAACTATCACAAAAATTTAAAAAGTGACATTTTACAATTTTTTCGTAACTTACGGGCAAATTTTATGTCAAATATCGAGAGTTAAAGTATCAAATATGACTGAATATTATTTTGCGACGATTAATAAATAAATATTTACAAATTGTTAATTTATTTTCGAAATTCGTGTAACACACATCTAAAACAAATATGTAATAAAACTCTCAACCAAATATTGATAATTTGTTAGACTTAAAAGAACTCATATTAGGAAAAATTAAACATATCATAACTCTTTTGAAAAATTATACCTTTTTAATCTTCTTTCTCTATTTTTTTTAAATAACTTTAAAAATTATTCTTAATTTATTTTTTCTTAATGTTTATGTATATTGATCATCTACTGATGTTTTTGTCGTTTTTATTTTTCTTGCTTTTTTACATACACTAGTTTGTATTTATGTCATTTTTTTATATTGGCAAATTAATATTTAATCGGTATAATCAACTAATTTATTAAATAATAATTTAAAACATGTTACCGTTATTATAGATCTGCTATCTTTTATTTCGGAATGATTTTTATCCTATATTTTGTTGTGATTGACATGTTTACAATATATGGGACAATTTCCGTTACTCCAATAGAAAAATATTTATTTCCAAAAAATCTATTGAAAAGTATTGATTCCCATCTACTCAATCAACTTCTCATTTAATCAAACTAATACATAAAAGTACAAATTTATCCTTACTAACATGTTTTATTTTTTATTTTTATTTTTTCCCCAAATTTAACTCAAATAAGATTAATATTAATTTCATACTACCATGTTAATCGCCAGACTACATTCATAAAATTTCATACTACGTTGTCGACGGACTCCAGTCGAATTCCATACTACATTCATAAAGTAATCGCCGGACTACGGTCGAATTCAATACTACGTTCATAAAATTGCATACTACGTTGTGGAAATTTCATACTACATTCATAAAATTTCATATTACGTTGTGCAATTTCAATTTATACTATCGAATTCCATACTATAATTATAAAATTTCATACTAAGTCGTGTAATTCAAATTCATAAAATTCAAATTCATTCCACGAATTACATACTATATTCATAAAATTTTATACTGCATTTTGGAATTCCAATTCCAATTTCATACTACATTTATAAAATGTCATACTACGAATTACATACTACATTCATATAATTCGATATTACATTCATCACCCGACCCATCCACCTCACTGCTCCACCGCCACTGCGCAGGGAGGATGATGAACAACAATGAGAAAAAAAAAAAGAACATGGTGGTGAAATTAATCTGGATGGAACCCTTACAAGCCCATCACCACAAACAATGCTTCCCAAACTATCGAAATTAACCCATATCGAAATTAGTGTGGTGACATAGAAAGGGAAATATTAATTTAAAAATGGAAATCCCAACTCGATTTTTATTTGAAGTGTAATTTTATTCTATTCAAATTCAAATCTCACGAGGTTTTTGTTTTATTTTGTTTGTGTAATTAATTATGCCTTTGTTTTGTGTTTGATTTGACCGTTGCAGATCGCATCTCATCGTGGGATTCGGCTTGTCTTTCTGTCTCATCCGTCATGCCTTTTGGAACCCTTTTTATCTTTTGGACTACAGATAGGCCCAATACAGGAGTGTTTTTTGTTGGTTTTTTTTTTTTTTAAGCCTATTACCGGACAAATTACCAGGTCTTGCGAAATAATTGCATATGTTTTTGTTTTTTTTGTTAATTTGAAGTTTGAAATTAGGGATTAGAATTTGAGATTAAGGTGTTAATTAAGTACTTATAATTCAATGATGGGTTAATTGTCTTGTTAGGATTACATTTGGGGCTTATGAAATAATTGGATGTTTTTATTTTGTAAATTTCAAGCTTGAAATTAGGGATTAGGATTCGAGATTGAGGTGTTAATTAAGTAATTATGATTCAAGGATGGGTTAATTATCTTGTTAGGATTAAATCTGGGGCTTGTCGTGCATTAAGTTAAATTATGTGTTAATTATGTAGTTATGACTTGATTAGGGGTTAATTGCCTAATTATAATTAAATCATGAATTAATTACTTAATTGGGGCTAAATTAGGGGTTTGTTGTGCAATTAAGTTTAATAGGGGTTAGTTATGTAATTATAACTTAATTAAGTTTTAATTACCTAATTATTATTAATTTATGGTTTCTTTGTGCAATTAAGTTGAATATTGGTTAATTATATAATTATAACTTAATTAGGGATTAATTACCCAAATAAGATTAAATTATTTATTAATTATCTAATTGAAATAGGGGTTGATGTCCAATGGAGTAAATTAGGGGATAATTATTGAATTATGATTTGATTTGGGTTAACTATTTAATGGATTATACTATGTGTTAATTGACTAATTAGAATTAAATTAGGGGTAATTATCTGATAAGGGGATTAACAATATGATTATGATTCACTTAGGGGTAATTAAATAATTATCACTTGAGGCTGAGTTAATTGCTTAATTAAGATTACATTATGGGTTAAGTACCTTAATAGGATGAGATAGAGATTAATTACCTAGTTGTAGATATATTTATATATTAGGATTGAATTCATGCATATATTATCAAATTATTGAATTACTATTTGTTTAACAATTATTGTGGATATATTGGTGTGTTGATTGGTTGTTAATGTTGTAATTCATCGGTATTAGTTTCTTGATTGTATGGTGCATTATACGGTGACATCATGAGTTTATGACGTGGTGTACGGCTCGCAGGGAGGTTTTGTCCCTCCAATAAAATATTTTAAATTTTTAAAAAAACTTGTGATTTTCGAAAGTGGTGATTGGTTTACGGCGCCGGTTTGGAGGTTTTGTCCCTCCAATAACGAATATAATTTTTTAAAATTCTATTTTCCACGCACGTCCTTTCAAATCTTTACACCCGTTTGGGATCTAGTATCAAAATAAGAGTTTGATACTAAATCTCTAATTGTCCGCTTACTTGGATAGTTTGATAATATGATTGTAACATGACTAATCTTATATGTATGTGTTTTGTTGATTTATAAATTTTGGTTTCAGTAACTCTCTTATGATATAGGGTGCACTTTAATATATGTGTACTTAAAGAACTAAGATGAGATGTTACCGAAATTTTTGACTACTAAAATTCATATACTTAGATGTTGTTTTACTGAACGTCACGTTCTCAAGTGGAATATGACCCTTGTAAATAATTCAATCGTTATGTATATAGACATCATCGGACTATCCGTTCATCAATATCTCGATTAATTAAATAACAATCTAGAAATTATATAATGATTTATGATTACAGTTGGAAGCAAATGAATCGTCTACGGCTTACGATCCCCACAATTCGTGGATGGGGTCGAGAGTTTCACTGTATTTGCTTAAACACATTACGCACACAAGAACATAGAGAGGTTGAAGTGTCATTGTAATCACAACATATGTATGAATCATAGTTTTATCCGTATCAACGAGATCAAGTATCACCTAACTAAATATAGATTCAAACCGGATTACTGTATTTGGACTTACCATGGGGAAGACATCTAGCCACCACCCGTTACTGTCAATATTTTCACGCTGGATGACCCTCTTACACCACTCCTGAAAAATCATCAAACGCGTACATCAATATGGTTTAAGATGCAATTAGTCTCTATTTTGATCAAACTCCTGCAGGCACAAGAGTTCATCCTCATTATAAGATTGTTGGTATCAATCATGAGCATATATTATATCGATACGGACCATTTGAATTTGTTGGCTAGGTTGCACTCGTTACTATTATGCATACCTAATTATGAAACGAGACAATTTAGACTGGTGGGCAACATGTAAAATCAATGCGAATTACACGACCCCGCTAACAATGACTTGACTAAACTTTGCGACGAGGCAGGTGATGCTACAGAAGAGGAGTTACTAACCAATTGAGATATAGATAAAGATACAAACGAAGATGAGTTTGACAATAACTTTATTAATGAAAGTATCATCTTCGATGACTAGTTTAAGAGGGAATACGACGTAGTTGAAATATGTGTAAACCACTCCTATTGTAAAGTGATCCTATATTAACTAATTGATTTTTACTTGAATCATTTAAAATGTTTGTATTGCTGAATTCTCTAATTTTAACTTATTGATATACTTATATTTTGTAAAATGATCATATTATATGTATTTTTAATCAGATGTCGAGGGGTTGTGGACGCGATTTCGGTCTTATAGGTCGGTAAAATCAGTCGTCATCCTCTACGACATCGCTTAGCAGAATTCGAAAATAACTACGTGGGGATCGGTTCATAACCTACAACGACTAGCTCATATATGGTTTCACACACGTCATTCAATGCCAATATATATCGATAGATGTCGGCCCCATCAGATGAGCGAAACCAGGTTTATCTCGTCAGGGATAAGCAATAGGTAAATGAGTAACTATAAAAGTCTAGTCATTATTTTTATTAAATAATATTTTTAACAATAAACGCGATTACATGCTCCACAGTAGGTCGGTCAAATTGACCAAAGTTACTAAGACGTCCTGAAAAAGGAACTCCATAATTGAGGGTGGCAATTGAAGGCGGTCCTTGAGCCTATGCGTAAATTGTTGTAGGACATAGTTCGAGTAAATAATTTATTTGTGCGTAAATTCATTAATGTAACTTGAGAGTCGTATATAAAGTGGATTACACTTGTTATGTTTTGTATCAATATTATTTTTGGGAGATGGATGTGTACAGTGACCGCAATGTGATTAAGGCATTTTCCAGCGGGAGCAAGAACTTGAGTCCCGAATTAACGCGAAACGTGCAGGAGCAAGAACTTGAGGCGCAGATGAACGCGAGAATGGGCGAGAAGTTGGCAACTTTTTAGCAGTACAAACACCCCACCCCCACCCCACCCGACGTAGCGCTTCTTCGATATGTTTTGTTAACTTGTGATATATTCTGATATATCTTAAATGCGATGGATTCAGTAAACTAAATCAAGTTTATACATTTTGTGTAATTCAAAACTTATTTATTCAATTCATATTTTGTTTTCAGTTTTTGATTATTTTGAACATTTTATCTAAAAATAGGTAATATAATAACAATTTTTTAAAACTTAAGAAAATTGAGGTATTAAGGGTTCATCAGTAAATTGCCGAAGACAATGAGCCGAGGGCAACTACCCTCAGTATTTCTATTTTACCGAGGGCAATATTGCCCTCGTTAATACCAAGGGTCGTTGTCCTTCGATATTACAAAGGGGATTTTAATTCGATAGTTGAGCAATTTATCGAAGAAAACCCCATCGGTAAATCCCTTGGAATAATTAACGAGGGACTTGTTCCCTTTGGTACCCTTTACCGACGAGTGTTTTACCGAATATTTTGTTCCCTTGATATTCTCCTTGGTAAATTGAATATCGATTGATATTTTGAATTATCGAGGGGAAATTCCCTCGGTAAAATACTTTTTTTTTTTGTAGTGAAGATATCACCTGATAACTTATGATAATTTATAGAAGAAATTGACTGCATTGATTAAGTTGATGGCTTTTGATATGTGAGCAGTAACCCTCCAACATTCTGATGGTTACATCTCACACTTTGACATTTATGCTAAAAAAACTTTAGATCAATTGAAATGCAACCAAAATATAACATATCAATTGAGCGAGAACAATAAATCAGCACTTTAAGCTGTGTGATGTAATATAAGTCCTCCACATCACTATAAATATCGTCAATAGAATCAGACCAGATATGTCACAAATCTTTATATATAGATCGAATATCTATCAGTTTGGAGTAATCAAAGTCCCAAACAAAATTAAATGAATTTTAAATAAGAAAAAACAAAGAATATAATTGACTTTTGTTGTAGATATTATTTCTCTCGAATTTGATGTATAACTTTATGTTGATGATTTAAAAAAAAAAAATTGGAAAGAGAGGAATACGGAAAACAACATAACGTAAATAAAAAATCATAGTTTAGGTTTCACAAACCCGTAGTTTTTGTTAGTATTAACACTATAATAAATGGAATTAAAAAAATTACAGGAAGAAAAATAACTTGAATAAGTAGCGCTAGAGAGAACGAGGGGGTAGAGGATGATTTAACATACCCTATATTATTTAGGAGTAGTAAAAATAATAAAAAGTTACTTTTATACCTAATAAAAAATTTAAAAAGGTAGTATTTTAACATGAACCTCTAGATACTGCCACATCAACTTCCTGGGCTACTAGAAGATAACACTTTTCATCCGTAGCAAACTGACACATAAATCGATGCGTCAACAGCATTAACAAGTATGGTGGATATGTTTTACAGATAACTATTAATTTCTCAACACCAAAAATATTTGTGTCGGGTATTCAATGCCTCGTAGTGAACTTCTTTTTTGATTTAGAACAATGTTAGCCAACACATGTAAAAGTTTTAGCAAGTGGTTAAAACACGAGACAACATGACACTATTGAATGGTGTTTGAAAGTTAATATTCAATTATAACATCTCATTTAATATATATCATATTTACTATGTCTCAAAATCAAAGATTTAGTTAGGTGAGAAGAAAATAAGAAATCCAAGTCAAGAAGAATCTCTCGATCGATCTCAATCATTTTGTCATTGGATCATCGTTTGTATTGATGAGCCTCGTTGAGTTATCTCACGATTATTGTTATAGTTTGTTCTCATGCGGTGTATTATATGCCTCCCATTTGTGTTTTGACCTCATCCCTTTTATAGACCCACATGGACCCTTAAATTACAAAAAATCATCTCTAGAATATGAATTCGTGCAAAGTAGAATATCCGCCGCCATTTGAAACAACATGGTTATGTCACAATCCAGGAGTTTGACTTATTATTTTGTTTTTATCAAAGTGACATGACTCATGTCATCAACATGATTATGGTCGTGTCGTCCTCCTACAAATATTGTATAGACTAATTTTTTTTAAATGAATTATGGTGTCTCGTATGAATTGTAGCTCGCCCTTAGTTCTTTTGTAACCTCTTGGATTACATTTGTATGAGATTCCCCCCCTCTCAAACAAATCTCACACACACACACACACACAAATTGTCTCCTCAACTACATGAAACTGATAAATTATTTTGATATTTAGTGAAAAAGGCTCTCGGTGATTGATTAACCCATATTTTTGACATGCACGATCCTCACCTCTAGCACCATCGTGTTCACCACATTTTTGCGACTCGAGATACCAAATTTTATCTCAATAGAATTTTGTTTGGCGTGCAACATCGTTGGTCAAAGTTGCAAAAAACATATTTTTTGCCTAGTTCTGGTCGACTTTTCGGCCAGCTTTGACTTTCGCCAAAACTGAAATTAGTCTCATTCGATTCATGTTATCTTTGTGATTCAACTAAAATCGAACTTTATCGGAAAGTTGATCATGAAAATTGGTGAATATGATGGTACTAGAGGTGAGGTGCGTGAACGTTAAAAATATGGATTGGTCGGTCTGTGGGAGCCTCTTGAGCCGAAATTTCAACATATGAGGTAATTGTCAGTTTCGTGTAGTTCATGGGGCAATTTAAAAAATAATAATAATTTAGGGTATTTAAGCAAAACAATGATTTGTTTGTGAGGTTTAAACAAAAAATCATACGAGAAAATTATGACCGAAGTACAAATATTGCAGCAAAACTTTGTCCCCTTCTCCTCCTACAACTTCTTATTCTCGGTTTTTCATCTCTGTCTCGGTTTGTGCATCACATGATCTTTCGTAGGGTCCAAAGCTATGCTACTCAACAAAGGGTAAATATTTATATGCATCCTGTACTATACGCGTTTTTTGGTTTGCATCCTAACATTTTTTTTATATAATTTAATGCATCATGTACTACACAAAATTTTGAAAGTGCATTCCTCGGCCAGCCAACTCGTCCCGACTCACCAGAACTCGCCTCAACTCGCGAGTGAGGTTGCATCATTTCAAACTCATATACTTCAGGATGCATTTTATCAAACTAGTATACTTCATGATGCATTTATCAAAACTTACAAGAACTTTTTGATTTTCAAAATCTAATAATTTTTTTTTTTGTTTTAAATCTATTTTCTAGGCATATTATATCAAATATATATATATATATATATATATATATATATATATATATATATATATATATATATATATATATATATATATATATATATTGATGAGAAGTACGTTTGGTAAGTACAAGACAAATACACGTTATTATTATTTTTTTAATATACAAGAAAACCAATATAAGATGATCTAGCAATGAAAGAGATAAAGAAAGTTGAACAATACATGTTAAAATTTAAATAAGTTATAAATGTTTTCATAGAAACAATATCCGGATTATTATAACTTCATTTGCTTGTCAACTTATATTTTTCTTATTTAAAATAAAATAAGATGCGAATATTATTATATCATAGACAATAATATAAATTGACAAGAAAATAAAATTATATCAATATAGACAAAAAATATTATCTATTAAACTTAGATTGTTTATACACATGTTCAAACTTAAATAAGTCATAAACGTTATCATATAAACAATATCCAAATTTGATAGATAATGTTAATTTTCATTTTCTATAATAATATAATTCTATTTACTTGTCAACTTTTCTTTATTGAGATGAAAATAATTTCATCTTATATTATTTAACTTTCTTTATCTATTGCATTACTAAATCAACTTGTGTTAAACGTCTTCTATATCTAAAAAAATGAAATCTTTAATCATGTGTTTGTGTGTGTGTATTCTTATATATTTGAGTGTATGTTGTCTAATGTGCTTTTTATTGTCATAAAACTATGTTAATTTGATATAATATACATTAAAAATAAACTCAAAATCAAGAATTTATTAAATTTTGAAAATAAAAAAGTAGATGTGAGTTTTGATATATGCATCATGAAGTATACGAGTTTGATAAAATGCACCCTAAATTATACTGGTTTGAAAATATGCAACCTCACTCGCGAGTCCAAATGAGTTCCGGCGAGTCGGGGCAAGTTGGCTGGTCGGAGGATGCACTTCCAAAATTTTGTGTAGTACAGGATGCATTAAATTACAAAAAAAAAAAACACAAAAAAACGTTAGATGCAAACCCAAAAAAACGCGTATAGTACATGATGGTTACAATTTTTTTCCCATTCTTCAAGTACTAATGAATTTTCTATCAACTCACGCGAAACGATTAAATCACAGCATCTTGCAAGATATACTGAAATAACACGCACGTATAACTATAAATTAGTTACAAACATCAACTCTATACTAATTAAATTTACACTACAATCTTTCACGTGTATGTGAATTTCCTTTTATCTATCTCGGTGACTTTTTCTTTTTATTAATAACTTTTCTCCCCTTCAATTTTTCTTTTTATTCTTTGTTTAAAACCACACTATTTCTCTGTCCACTTTATCTATCTGTATGGGATGACACTAGTGTTTTCTCATTAATAAGAAAATAACTTTCATACTAATAAAATTTTAACTTTTATTAATAACCAGTGTGTTTAAGTATTTTTATACACCAATTTCTTGATTTATATTATGTTTTCATATAAATATAAAAAATATAGCTTTCGCTAAAAACGTATTTTTTACTAATTCTTTGATATTATTTTCTTTAATTTATATTATTTGATCTACATGATACACGGTGCTAATCAAATTGACTATTTATTTTTATATATTCTTAGAAAACTTTAAGTTTTATTATATACTAATCATAGAGTTATATTGTATTTGTTATTTTTATTGTGTTTATTAATTGTAATTTATGTTTGATACTTATTGGAACTTATACTTTATTTGTCGAGATAATATATCAAGTTATATTTTGAACAAAATAATAATTATTTTTATATTAAAAATAACTCACAAAAAATATGTAATTATTTTTTTTAATATCAAAACAACGTGTTCAAATAGTTCACGCAACACATGACGCTATTCACGCTACGCGATGTCGGGATCAAAACGCAAAGTATTGCACGACACGCATTTTAAAACACCGGCTTTCACCCATACAAATTTTATTTTTTATTTGCCTTATATCTTTGAGAACTTATATGGTGCCTTCAGGGCACCATTCTTCACGTAGTGGGGTTTTGATAGGCACCATTATGTCAATTTTAGACTTTTTATATTGAGAGATCTATGGTTGTAAATGTAGGGGGCGGGAGGCATGATGACTTTAAAGGCACCATAGAGTTTTCCTATATCTTTATCCTTCTTGAAATATTTCAAATACATGATCAATTTATGTGTATGATTGAACCGAGATGTCAAGTGGAGTTTTATAAGCTACCGAAAACGAGTTGTGGTGATTGTTGAAACTTTTCACATAGGCAAGTGGTACTCTTATTCAATATGTGTATTTTGTGTTTTATTTTCATGAATTATAAATGAAATAAACTTTCGATTTTTTTGTTGGATTTTCTTTTAACTCTTCCTCCGTGCATGAAATTTTCTAAATTTTGAAAAATACACAGTTGTTCTGTGTAATTTAGGATTTATTCCATTAAATCAAATAATTGTTAAGATGAATCTGACCTTTATATTTTAGAATTCATAATAGTCTGTAAAATTCTTCATTTTGCACGAGTTTCCATTATATTCTTCACCAAATTATAGTGCTTATTTCAAATCCCATCACCAATTGATTTTTGGTTTCACATTTTAGTTACCTAATTTTGAAGGCGTAGCATATATTTATTTGATTTGCTGATATTACTTACAAGTTAAAAATGCATGATGCATTTGAAGTTTTTGAGATTATTTTAATGAGTCTTAAATTGTATTATTATATGATATTATACATTTGGATGATGCTCTATGTTTTCAATTTTGTTTCTTTTCAACTTACTTAAAATATGTGGGATTTTCTTTATTATTTGCAGGATATGATTTTAGTTTGAATTAATTTTGTTGTATATTTTATCAAATCTAACATACAATCACCTTTACTTTCATTAAAACTATCAAATAATATAGTTTTAGAAAAAAATATATACCATCCTCTATTTTTTTTCCACAATAAAACACTTATCTTTTTGCAACAATATTTGGTGTAGTATTAAAAAAGATATTTTATTATATTAACATTATACAACAGATAAATACAAAATTCCGTTTGTATTACCAATATTTAGTATAGTTAGGTTTATATTGCAATGTCAAAAGTAAAATTAGAAAATGATTGAAAACACACTATTGTGACAAAAATGGTAGATATGTAAATAGAGTTAATAATGTACTTTGTAAAAAAAATTTGCGGTGTGTAAATTAAATAATATATTTTTAATTATTATTATTTATTTATTCTCAAAACTTATGTATTTTTAATACATTAAATATTGTGATATGTGTGTGTGCGCGTGTATATATATATATATATATATATATATATATATATATATACACACACACACACACACACACACATATTCTACATATACCCATATTTTACACGAGTATTACGCTAGTACAATATTAAATCAATACACAGCTCCCCTCCTTTCCCTTCTCTCAAAAACAAGCACACAACATGTCAATAAGCTTTTGAGTCGGGCATAAGACTACGGTGGGACCACGAGAAATCAAAGCGAGATTTGGGCCGTAAGAAATCGAAAGGTGGAAAAAAAGGCGGAGGATAGTGGTTTGGTTTGAGAGACGGGGCTTTGGTTTATGGGTCAGAACAGTGGCCCTTAGACCATCTCCAAGTGACTCCTTATAATGTCTCATTAGCCAATTGAGGGAGTCAAAATAATGAAATTTGTTCCAATAGCCTCCTTATAGGGACTCGTCAAATTTAGGAGCTCTCTACATTTTTCTTCAAACTCTCTACATGTGGAGAGCCAAACATGGTTCCCTATTTTTATTGTTATCATTATTTTTTAAGATGACTCCCTATAAATGTATTAAAGTGTTTATTAATAGGGAGTTGTTGGAGTAAAATTAAAACAGGAAGTTCCTAAAATAAGAATCTGACATAAGTAGGGAGATAAAATAAATTGGGATAGAGAGTCTGCAACAATATCTATATATATATAAAAAGGCTAGTGTTTCTAAAAATATTTCTCAAAATTTTTCCTCCAAAACGACATGCTAAAAATAGTAGTTAGTTTTAATTACTTAAAATTTTTATAAAAGTTATGTATTTATGTCTATATTTAAGTTATTAATAACATACTTATTAAATCTTATATATAGTATATGAATTCACATATAATTATTCAACTAAAACCTGCCATTAAGACAATCATTACCAAATGTATACATATCTAATTAATTATAGAGTTGATATTGTAAATTAAAGTTAATATCTATTATTATTATCTATCGCATTAATTTATTTATGACTTGCATATAAATATTTTTAATACATTTGTATTTTTAYATACAWTAAGTAAAATTTTAAATCAAATTATGACAAAATGAAATTACAATTAATAAATCTTACAAATATCTATAACTATATACTAAGTGAGCAGTATAAAAAAATTATTTTCAATATTATTATCAATATTGAATGCATGGTTACCATTTTATATATATAGCAAAATTTCTTCCAATGATATTTATATACTACTGACAAACATTTTCTCTACATTGCTAAGAAATAGTTATAGAACTATGTTCTAATTTATATTTATACATGAATAATGTACTTAACGTTAAACGCATGACCAAATTTTTTTTATAAAAAGTTTTGACATATCCAAATTGATTCATATTAGTTTATAATTGATTTAGATTAGGTCCTAAAAATAGTTTTTAAATCATATATTGCATATGACTATATACTTAGATAATTTCAAAATAGAAGATCAGTACGAAAAACTTGATATAATATTTAATTTAAAATGTTGTAATATCCCAAAACTTCAATATAACTAAAATAAATAATAATTATTAAGAGCTTTCATAAATAATTATTTACTTTCTATTAAGTGACCTAATATATGATTTAGCCTTCATAAATAATTATTTGGTTAAGTGTATGTGTGTTTAATCATATTTTAAATAAAAAGTAATAATTTAAATTACCCTTATGTACAATATATTCATCCTAAATATCAAAATGGTAAAGTACGAATTATACCCTCCATCAAATATTATTTATTCAAAATTAAATAATATAAAATAACCTTAAAAGTAATTAATTATCTTGAATATGGTAAATCCAGTTAGATTAATCATATTTATTATCTAAATGGTGAAACTTGATCAATTTAAAATAGATAAATATTCCACTAAAAATATAATAATCTCTATTAATTATAATTGAATTAAATTAAGTGATTTTCTACATAATCTCTGATCAACTATAATTTAAAGCTCCGCACCCAAAAAATAAAGTAAATAAATATTACCGTAATCAATTTGTTTCTAATGTTCAACTATTTTTTTATGAAAAAATAAAAGTGACCAAAAGTTATGTATTGCCGCAAATAACCATTAAAATTCAAATCTTTATATATATAACAATGAAAAATTTAGTACTTTGTATACACGCTTTTCTTATAGATGCGTCATTCTATTAATAGAGATATTATCTAATGAGCAAATAAATTGATATTTTAATTAATATTTATTTAATTGATAATTACAATATATGATGAAAAATAATAAATAGGTATGATTTTATTTTTTATAAAATTGATCATGTTGTTTATATTTCTACATAGTTAATTGATTGTTCATTTGATACGGACTTGAGGATGTGGATATTGTCTCTTTACAATTAGTAATGTTAGCGGATCACCTACATGAACTTACCTCAACAATCTCGAAAAGGAAAATTTTCAATTAAAACCATAAAATAACTTACCAGTATGAAAATGTAATTTTATGTGATTATTTTTAAGAATAATTGTTATGGGATTTAAATAATATTTAACAAAATATAATCTTTAAGTTAAACCATAAAATAACTTTAACATTACGTAGAAGTAATTTTATGTGATTATCCTTGAAAATAATTATTATGGGGTTTAAATCATTTTTATTAGTTTTGACATTGAATGTATTTTAGGTGTGTTTTTTTTCTCCCTGCTACTTTAGTATGAGAATAGCTTGAATGATTTTAACAGCAATTCATTTTAATATTTGTTGAATATTGATGTTATTTATTATTTTAGCATAATTGATATTTTTTTCTCCTTAGTGTTTTAATTATAATATTTCATGTTCCACATATGGATATTACTTAGTTTTGAAAGTTTTAATTATTGGAAACATAGACTAATGCTAGAAAATGACTTATATTTATAATTTAATATAATTTAAAATGATTAAACCATTCAAGTATAATGTATGAGAGGGTGAATGATTCAGAAGAACTAATTGAAAATTGTTTTTATATTTAATATGATTCTTAATAATAATATTTTGATAAATAAAAAAGAATAAAAAAATATGTAATTATCGATCAATTAGTATTTTTAGTGATTCTAATAAGGAAATCAACTACGTGGTATTTTTTAAAAAACAACGAGACTTCATTAATTACTTATGCAATTAAATAATTCAATTAATCTATATAGTATAACAAAATATCGATCTTATCATACATACATTACATGATACATGTGAATAAAAATATGTTTGATGATAATTATATATTAAAACAAACTGAATTACATTTTAAATATGTAAAATGACATTATAAGGTTTATTTTAATGTTATTATATTTTTTCTTATTTTTTATTTTCAAAATACGAGGGGACGGAATTCCTCTCGATAAAATATCGAGGGCACTGAGTTCCCTCAATATCAATGAGGGGAATTATTTTCCTTCAGTACTTCACCGAGGGAATCATCTCCTCTTGGTATTTTGAAATNAAAAAAAAAGGAAACAGCTAACTTTCAGATTTATAAAAAATACCCATGAGATTTATTTTGTCTTACATTTACATCTTCAGAAGCAAAAGACATTTCAAAAATCCCCCTTCACAACAAAAAAATAATTACATATAGCCCCTTAATTGTAACACCGAATCAAATTTCGGGTGTATTTTTTGTTATTTTGAAAGCTAGCTGGTTTTGCTGAAATTAGGTCAAACATCAAGGGTATTTTTTCTAATTATCCCTTATAAATTTTCTCACGGTCTGTGTACCACACTCTTGAGGGTGTAATTTGTAAAACAAAATAAATTATAGGGGGTATTTGTACTTTTCAAAGATAGCTGTATATATTTTATTTTTGTAATTAGACTGAACCTTAGGGGTGATTTTTGTAATTAACCCCGACAAATTATATCACAACCGATACCAGACAAAGAAATCGCATGCACTTTAACAAGCTCGCGTCACTTACGCCATGTAAAATGGAAATGACAATCCAGCTGATGCAAAAGCTAGTAAGCCTACAGCAACAACGACATTGCGCTTGCGGGCCATCAAGATTGGATCAAACGGTCAAACAGATGACCTGAAACGGATAAGAATCCAAAAGGAAAGGCATCAAAATTCGCTTACGAACATATTTCAAAACGAAATGGCATTATGCAGCAGTGAACTAAACGAACATGAGAGAATATAGTATCTGTTTTAGGCACATTCTTGAGTTTTATAGTGTAAATGAAGGGATAAATTTCATATTTATTTTTAGTACCTAAAACTTATACCATGTTTTCACTTTTGGCACCCCACATTCAGATCATATCAATTATGAACCTCATATTTACCTTTTAATCACTTTTGCCAAATTTCATCAAACATCCATTAATTTTGGTACCCCATCCAAGTTTTACTTTCTTATCGTCAATTTGGTACCTCATGTTTTACTTTTTAATCACTTATGACACGGAATGTGTCGAGAGTAACATGGTATAATTTGGGTACTAAAATTAGAATTATCCCTATAAACGAACACGAAGACGTAATGAACAAGGGATTTTCAGGAGCGATTTAGGCATCCTCCAATTCCACGATTATTTATCCCTTTTGCACAAATGAAATAAAACACATTAAAATAAGTTGCATTCACATATAATTGCTTGATCATACATATACTGATGACAGTACAATTATTTTGAGAATGTAAGTGTGGGGCTCATGTATTTTCCAGCAGGTTGAAGTAAATCGGTTAACGATAATTTTGAAGAACAAAACATTAGCTCAGATTTAGCTCAACATACAAACTGGCCTCACAAAACAAATATACAACACGAATGAGGGATCTTAGATGCTACAAAAAATAAAATAGGCAATTTAAATAAATCTGTACATCAAACTAGAATGATCCCACCCCACAACCAGGTTTTAGTTCTATGCGCTTTAAATTACATTAATTAAAAGCACAAATTTAATAAAATGTACACACAAACAAATATATATATATATATTAGTTAATTTGATTATGAAAGCAAGAAGGCAATAGTTTTGATCAAACACGAATTACACGAACAGGGAACACAAGGGAATAATATTTATTCAGAAACACCATAGATATGCAGAAACCAAAACACACAAAGCGAACTGCACCAAAGATTCAATAGGTTCCAACGATATACGTGATGCATAATTGAAAGCAATTAACATAACGAAAAACCATTTCTACAGTTATTTAGATAACGAGAAACAAAACTCACAGCTCGAGCGTTCGTCTTTCTCCGCCGCCGTGGTGGAGCTGCGAATAGCTATTAGGAGCGCCTGCGATAACTGGGCTTATCTCTGTGTACCCAAAACAGAAATAGAATTGGGCCTGAAAAACTGTCAGCTCAATTAGTTGTATTTCGGTCATTACAATATATTCCATAATTATGTTTTATTTTTTAATTAGATGTTAGTAAAGTGTTTTATCCAAATACTCATTGAAAATTTTATAATTAATTATCTTTTTATTTAATCTAAAATACTAAATAAGAATACTATTTTACCCTTATTAATAATTTTCTTTTTTTTTCTTTCAATTTTCTTTTTTTTTTTATTCAACATTTTATAAAACTAAAATTCATACTATTACATGACATTTCCATATCATTGTCACCAATCGTTAACGGCGAACTTCATACTACACTGCCCATTTTCATACTATATAGTGCAATTTTATACTTATATTGTATACAGTCAAAATTCCATACTACTAATTTTTATACTTTAAATCATTATAGGCAAGTTTTCACACTACACCGTGAGATTTCATACTATATCATCTAATTATTTTATGCAATATGTTACGCTAAAATACAATCTTTCTTTTCGCAATTTTATATTTTTAAATTTCAGTGTCATACTATATATGAAATTCAAATTGATATTGTGGATTTCATACTAAAATTTTACAAAATAAATAAAATTTCATGCTATTATATTTTAAAATTCATACTACTATTATCAAATTACATGCTATTATATTTTAGAATTTGTACTACCATTATCAAATTCATAACTCTACTAAAATTCAAAGAATTAATAAAAATACTACTACATTTTAAAAACTCATACTACTATTATCAAATTGCATATCAACCCTACCAAATTGCAAACTATGCATATGCTATGCAGGGGGTTTTTTCAAAATTTTAGATTGAACTGTCAAATTTTATATAAAATTAAAAAAGATAATTTCATACTACACAATATTGTCAAAACATAAATAAATATTGCACCGAGTATAATTTCGTACTACTCATTACATGTGGAGCAAAGTTTCATACACCATTATTATTATTATTATTATTATTATTAGTAGTAGTAGTAGTAGTAGTAGTAGTAGTAGTAGTAGTAAATTTTTAGGTGGAGGGATAATTTTGGTCATTTAAATTGTAATTTTGATTAAATATAATATGCTTGACTAAATAGGATAAAATATTTTTTATTAGAATATTTGACAATTAATGATAATTAAAATATTATAAATAAAAATTTCTCCTTTATTCTTTTCTAGTGTTATGTTCACCGGTTTTTACTGCTCGTTATTTGTTAATTGCATGCTCGTTGGTGCCCACCAAGACTCATTACTTTTTAGATGAATGTTTGATACATTTAGGGGGGTGTATTCATTTAAAACTTTTAAAAATATTTTAAGATTTTTAAAATACTGATGTATTTAATCAAGACATTTTAAAAATTATAAAAGTATTGTGATATTTAATTGAGATTTCTAATGAGTTATTAAATGTCCATAAAAGTCTCAAGGTATTCATTTGAAATATTTTGAATTCTTAAATTGTCATGAGGTATTTAAAAAGTCAAATACTTTTAGGATTTGTAATTTGACTAGATTTTCCTAGACTTCTAAGTTAATTATATATACCAAATCCCACTACCAAATCTCATTTCTAAACATGAGATTTTATAAGACTTTTATAAACTCCCAACAAATATGTAAAATCAATAAAAATTAAAGAAAATCCATACAAATCTTATAGTGAAACAAATCTTAAAATGTCTCTACAAGTTCCAAATAAATACACTCCCCTACGTATGTAATTGAATAACTCAATCGATCTGTATAGTATAACAAAAGATCGATCGTATCATACAATTAATATTACACGATACATGCCAATAAATATAAGTTTGATGATAATTATATATTAAAACTATGTGAATTACATTTTAAATGTATAGTATGAAATTATAGTGTTTAATTTGATTTTATAAAAAAAATTATATTTTTTAATTTTCAAAAATACTGAGGGGACAGAATTCTCCTCGGTAATGCCGAGTGCGTTTTTTTACCCTCAATAATATTTATTTTTTATTTTTTATTTTTCATAATTTATTGAGGCGTCAAATACACTCGGTATTACTGAGGGCGTAATACTAAGGGCATTTGATTCCCCTATGTAATTTCGAGGGTTTTATATTCCCCTCCGTATTATCGAGGAATTTTTTCGCTCGGTATATTTTCCCTCGAAATCCTTCGACATTACCTTCGATAACAGTGACGGTAAATGTTGGCGCCGATTTACTGAAGGTTTTACCGAGAGTGTCGTTAATGAAGGTTTAATTAATCGGTATATTACTGAGGGAAAATATGCTTGGTAATCCATTATTATTATTATTATTATTATTATTATTATTATTATTATTATAAATTTTACTTCATATTTATTATATTTTTAATTTATAATAGCATGAATAATACAAATTAAGATTACTGATAGCCAAAACAATTAAGACATCAAATTTATGATTTATAGTTTTGTATGCAAAACTACAAATAGACGTACTATTTTACGAGTCACCAATCGAAAGTTGGTGGGAACGACAACTCTACGAATATAATAACAAATATATTATATACCAAAAAATGTCAAGTAATACATACTTAGTGATTTAATTGATTAGAATCAATAACAACACTAATATTCAATTTATATATTTATGCATCATGAGATCCGTGCATCGCACGGGTACAAAGTACTAGTACATAATTAGTTTAGGCGGTGAAGTTTAGAGAGTTTGTTACACAGTCTGTTGGAGTTAGTCTTACACGACAATTGTTATTCTTTCGAATGATGAAACATCTGGTCAACCATTGAAGAAAAAGAAATGCAAAATTTGACTACTTGGCATGTTGAAATGCCATAAGGCGCGTCTGGTCAATCACATTTAGGCTGCGTTTGCAAACCGGGACGGGATGGGATTAGGAGGGATATCCCAATGAATCCCGCGTTTGGAAAATGTGATTATGGCCCGCGTTTGTAGTCCCGGCCCGGTCATTGTCCCTCGCTGATTTGATTCCTCTGTCCAACGTCACCGAGCAGGATAAATTTATCAAAATAAGAAGAGGAACGTGTAATTACTGGGTTGCCCTCCGGTTATGTATCTTCTGCCCCATTTACCCTTGTTTGTTGACGTAATTACGATAACACCCAGATAAATACCCACTCCTCTTCTTCATTTGCTTGAGACGGGCGCAGGTGGGAAACCCTAAAATCCTCTTCTTCATTTGCTTGAGACGGGAGATTCACAGCGGCGCAGGTGGGAAACCCTAAAATCGGCGAACGTCCAGCGAAGGCATCTACAGGTATGTACACCCGACTCTATTTCTGTCCCGATTACCAATGTTTGAACAGTCGTTCTTAGTTAGTTAAAGATTATTATGATTTTCTTGTTCGTGGGTAGATTGGGAAACCATTTCCGGCCTTTCGAGGTTTTTATAGTTTACGGTAAATTAAATAACTTTCAAATCTAACCCGTGGGATGTCTTAGTTTTTCTTGTTGCAGTGTATCGACCACAAACCCTAAAATTGTTCTGAGGTTTCACCGTCCTGGGTTGGTGTCGTTGCGTTATTACATCCGCAATTGAAGGTTTGAACTAAATGAACGCACTTCATATTGATGTGATAACATATGATTGAATATTGTAATGGATCTCTGAGATTCAGTTAGGCAACTTTTTCCATTGAACGGACCTGCAACCATCTCCTTATTCTGTCGTATCCCACTTAGTTAATTTGCACGAAATCTTTGTACTCTTGTAGTTGTGATATGATATTTCAAAGCAGCATGATCAGATAAGGGTGTGGTTTTTGCCTAGATTGCAGATCAATTGTCTGTGCTATCTGTCCTCCGGTGATTGTGATATACTATGTGATACAAACTGTTAGTTATCTTTTGCAAACTCCTCATTATTCGATGTAGCCTATTGGCATGGATAAATACAGCAAATTTATGTACTCTTATGTGGTTAATGACATTATGTGGATTATTAATTAAGTTAAATATTTTACAAAAACTGACAACTTTGAGGTAGGCTACAAGAATGGATTACAATGAGTATGAGGTTGAAGTGGTCCTTATCGTTGAGCGCGTGTTAAAATTGATGAACATTTTTTCATGCTAATATACTTTTCACAAATAACGTTTCACGCCCCCCGTCGTAAGCGTCGTCGGTCCCCTGTGTGTGTATGTGAGCCCCTGGTTGTAAGGTTACCTCAGCAGATCAAGCACTTGCGTCGTCTCATTGACATAAGTGATACAACCTGCATTGAACAACTTCGGATGGATAGGAATGCGTTTGGTAGGTTGTGCTACCTCTTAGAACATCTCGGGGGTTTAGTACCCTCGCGGGATGTACTCATAAGCGAGCAGGTCGCTATTTTTCTCCTAATCCTCGCCCACCATTCGAAAAATCGTGTCGTTAAGTTTGCTTTCCTACGGTCCGGACAGACTATAAGCAAGCATTTTCACCTTGTTCTACGAGCTGCCCTACGATTATACCCAATCCTAGTAGTTGCACCAAACCCCATCGACGACTCTTGTACAGATGGCGTGTGGAAATGGTTTAAGGTAATTCACATGACCTGTTATAACAACATTTAAATTTCTTGTTTAAATAATGAAAATTTCTTAGTTAACAGTACCACAACAGTTTCAAATTTAGTCCCACAAGTTGTTTTTCAATTAAATTGTAGGGCTGCCTAGGGGCGCTAGATGGAAGTATGTTCCAGTTCAAGTACCGCTCAGGGAAAAACCACGTTATCGAAATCGGAGAGGCGAGGTTTCCGTTAATGTTCTCGGTGTATGCGACTTTCATATGAAATTTACTTTCGTTCTAACGGGTTGGGAAGGTTCTGTTAGAATAAGGTGACCAACAAGCCAACTTGTGGCTGTGGTCTGACTTTTCTCTTGTAATACAATCGGTTTTTATTCGTAATAATATCTTTTATATATATTGGCATTCCATATCTTTTATCCCATACTAGTTGCATAGGTATGGTCCTGATGAAATTACTTTATTATGGTGGGTTGGTCTAGCAGAACCGTGAGATAATCCAGCACGTAATGTAAAAATAGAAGGGAGAGACGGGAGAACCCAAGAAACAAACAGACGAAATATTTCGGAACAAACGAAAAACCCTAGCCACCCTCGTCCACCTCGGGCCGCCGCCGCTTGCCGCCGGCCGCCGCCACGCCGAAAAGTTCGGTCTCGTTTCTCCGTCGTTCTCAAGCTCTCGACGTATCTAGTGCTTCGTCGCGAGAAGATTGGGTAATACGGTGTGTGACACCAATTCGCCGGAGACGCCACACACCCGACTGCCGCC
>BMAC01000741.1:270225-284802 GCA_014905375.1 Phtheirospermum japonicum
TTCGTCGAACTTGTTCCTAGTCAAAGGGTTACGCCATAATGAGGATACAGGCCTTTTCCCGTTAGAGCCACTGCCGGACCGCCGCTATCATCGCGCCACAGCCGGACGACCTCCGCACGCCAGCCGGTTCTGCCACGCCGGAGCGATCGTTGCGCCGCTGCTGTCATCACGTTGGACCGTGTGGTGTCATCTCGCTGCCCAGTCAGAGTCGTTGCCGGAGCGCCTGAGTTTTCAGTCGCATTCGCATCGGAACCAACCGCAGCGCCGCCGCACCCGCTGCCGCCTCGCCAGTGCCCGTCGTCTCCACCCGGCAGCCGCGCTGAAGACCGCCAGCCGCTGCGTCGCTTCTCCTTTGCCGAGAAGGTATAATGGCAGTTCATATATATATATATGCAGTTTGTAATATATATGTATGAAATGCGTGTGCTGTATATATAAGATGCATGATAATGTGTATATATATTATAATATGTGTGCAGATAATGTGTATGCAGTGTGGTGTGTATAAGATGCATGATAATATGAGTATATATATTATAATATGTGGACTGTGTATGTTATATGTGTATACATTATGAATTGTATTTTGTAGTGTGTTATGCATGCATACTACATACGTAATATAATATATATATATATATATATATATATATATATATAAATATATAAATAATATGGTTAATGCTGATTAATATATAAATATTATATATATGTATATATATAATATATAATTAAATATATGATTAATATATTAATATATATATAATTGTTATATATATCTATGATTTATAGAAACGTATCATGCTCGTTCGATTTTACGAAAGTCGAATTGTTTCATTGTAAAGTAAATAAAATATTGTTTGAATTAATTGAAATTAAAAATGGGCCGTCGTCAATTGAATTCGATTCAATTTCCTTTTATTTAAAATTTTTTGTTTTCCACTGCGCGACGGTACCATCAAATCCCAACAGGTTCAGCTGCTGACAGTCGTGTTTTGCGGGATGCAATCACCAGGCATAATGGTTTGAAAGTCCCAACTGATAACTTTTCCACACCGCATATTTACACGTGGGGGCCTTCATTTCTGATAGTTTTTACTACATTACCAAAAAAAATATATATATATATTCTGAATAAAAAAATTTATTTGAAGGAAACTATTATCTATGTGACTGTGGCTACACAAATGGTACGGGATTTCTTGCACCATATAGGGGTGTTAGGTATCATCTAGATGAGTGGTTAGCTGGTCGCGATGGGCCTCAGAATTATAAAGAACTCTTCAATTTAAGGCATGCAAGGGCTCGCAACACCGTTGAGAGGTCATTCGGTGTACTCAAGAAGCGTTGGGCCATCCTTAGGACCCCATCATTCTACAACATCGAAACACAAAATAAAATGATCATGGCATGCTGTTTGGTTCATAATTTTATTCGGGAATCGATGGTTGTGGACCCGATGGAGCACTTGGTTGACGAACACGATTCGGGAGTTAATTACATGGATGTGATCCCTGAAGATTACATTGACCCGGTGGAACCAACTGAAGACTGGACAACCTGGAGAGACACATTCGCGCGTACCATGTACGACGAGTATCGCGGAGTTGCCTGACTTATATCCGGACATAGTGTAGAAACCTTGTTAATTGATACTCGGAATAGTACTTTTTGATTTATCTGTTGAAATGTTATTTTTTAGTACTTATTTTCTAGTTACATTCTGTCTCTATCCACTTTTAATGATCGAATGTCGTGGATGTGCAACACTTTGATAATTTGGTTTAGCTATGTTTAATTTTTGAATTCATATATCCCATTGTTCAATGATTTAAACTTCCGGTTCAGGTAAACACAATTCATATAGGATCACCAACTTGATGGAATCGTCGGCGAGTATTGCAAAAGCATCATCGGGTCGTGGCAGTCGAAGGTCATGAAGCTTCGAAGAAGAGACGGTCCTTGTTGACGGATTGAAGGATCTTTTGTTACGTGGTTGGAAAGCGGATAATGGTTTCAAGTCCGGCTACGCAATGATACTCGAGAAGCATATGCAACAGCATTTTCCGGGAACGGACATCAAATCCGAGCCACATATCACATCAAAGATACATGTTTAGAAAAAGAACTACGCTTCTCTTAGCATGATGTAAAGCCTTTCAGGATTTGGGTGGAACGATATGTCAAACACCATCACCATAGAGAAGGAGGAGCTGTGGTCTGATTACATCAAGGTTTGTGGATGTCTGAATACATCTGTAGAGTCATTTTGTATATATTGTTTAAATGCAATGATACTCGAGTTTTGAAATTTTATAACCATGTGCATGTTTCTTTGAAGTTTGATCCCAACGCCAAGACAATGAGGTACAAGACGTGGCCATTTTTCAAATCTTGGATAGACATATTCGGAAAAGATCGGGCGACGGGCGAGAACGCCCAAGGGCTTGCTGATGCGGTGAATGGGATCAACCCGGACTCCCAGCCGGAGGCTGCAGCTGGAACGAATACCTAGCCGCTGCAGATGGGAGAGGAAGAGTCTACGGGGATTGGTGATGACGATCAATCGGGTACTCAATGTGAGAGCAGCTCGGCGTCGAAGAAGAAGAAGACTAAGAAACGTAAAGCAAACGACGCAATGGAGGAGCATTTTCTTGATTTGATGGAGGCTTTTTGTACGAAAACCGAGGGCCATTTATGAGATTTGGCGCAATGTATTGGTTTTCAACAAGATGCAAAACAACAACGGAAGGCCGTGTTCGATGTTCTGAACCAGATGCCATTCCTATCTATCGAGAATAAACTGACCATCTCCAAGCTGCTTTGCAAGAACAACGAGGATCTTGATCTATTTTTCAGCATATCCGATGAGTATAAGGCTGTAATGGTGAAGATAATGCTCGAGGGACGTTTGTAATCTACTAGTTTATGTATCTCGAATAATTGTGAGTGACATCTGCAAGAATTGTCTTAATATTGTGTATGGGTCCTATATGTATTATTAAATGGATCTGCCTCTTAAGTTCAGCCCGAACGGTTTATATATTTGGACGGCAATTCCTAGTATTAAGTAGATTTATTGCAATCTGAATGTGAGATGTTATTTGATTAAGTTGTATCTCTTATTTAACCACATCCATTTTAAGTAGCTTTACTAGTATTAAAAAATACATATACAAATCAATAGGCCCACTTGTAAGTCCATTTCGGATGGGTTGGCAGAACATTATGTCTATG
Organism: Phtheirospermum japonicum; assembly: GCA_014905375.1. Taxonomy (NCBI): domain Eukaryota; kingdom Viridiplantae; phylum Streptophyta; class Magnoliopsida; order Lamiales; family Orobanchaceae; genus Phtheirospermum; species Phtheirospermum japonicum. The sequence goes on from BMAC01000741.1 coordinate 273,463, forward strand.
AATTGAGTTAAATGTCTACAAGTACACATGGCAGTCCTTGACCAAGTGCATAATTGAATTCGGGTGGTTGGCTAATTTAATATGGTGGTTGGTAGCTTCAAGCCAACCACCCAACATTAGTAAATGTCGTATGTGTATTTAACACACCCAAACCACAAATAAACCACTAAACAACCGGACGTGTTCATTTGCAGGGTGTTCTAATTTGGTAACACTCAAATATTTTTATTCGACTTTTTTAGAATCGGTTTGAAAACGACCGTTCGTAATAATTCTTGCATTCATTTGTGTTGCACAGGATCATTTCGTAACATGGTGCTTACCCGAAACCAACGTGTAGCTGCCTTGTGGCGTGGTCCCTTTTGGTGCGACGACGAGGATCAAAAGTGCCACGACCTGTTCTTCGACATCTGCAAGTCCAAAAATTGGATCCACGATGCGGACGTTTTCAACAACATTTGGTCTGAGCTCGCGACGAGTTTGTCCGAGGCCATGGAGAATGAATACACCATAGAGGAGGTTCAATCAAAGATCCAACAACTGCGGACTCATTTTACCTCGTTCCTTCGTTGGTCGGAGCTTCCCGGAGTACGATTTGACTGCCGGACGGGTGACGTTCACGTCACTCCAACCTACCATGCGAGCATCGGACAGGTTATGATCATATATCGATAATTATCTAATGCATGTCTTAACACACCATCCTTGACACACAACACTAAACTAAGTTCATATTTTCGTTTTTTTTTTCTTATGCAGGAATCGGACATCCAGCGCTGCTTTCGTATCTATGGATTCCCCCTGTTTCAACCATGCAATGATGTTTTCGTAACAAGGTGTGCGTCCAAAATCGATTTTGGACAACGTGCTGAGGATGGACCCGGTGCTACCGCCGACAATCCCATGGTGGTCGGTGACACAGGTTATGATTATTCCGACCCATTTTGGGACAAGGACAGCGAGGATTCTAGCATGTACTACCTCGATCCTTTCTCACGAGATGTTAACCATTCCGATCGCCGGGGCCCCCCCCCCCTATGGTTACGAAACATCCGCCGTAGACAACGGAGGTGGAGCGGATAGCTCCACCGAATTTGAATGATGTGGAAGGGTTTGATCCCCACAACGTATTTTTATTTGTTATCACGGGCATAAACATCATTTTTCTATGCACCGTCTAAACGATGGAAGCTGGTGGTTGTCGGTAACTAAAGCCGTGTTAATTTTAGGTTGTGGGGATGGTAGCTTTAGGCTAAGTTGACATATTAATTAGATCGTGTTTTATTTTCCTTGTTTGTGGGTACTTTTCACCATTCCACTCACCTGGAATGGCAAATTGGATTCGCAATTTGTGATATTATCGGTTACCAAGTGCGGTTATGTATTTTAAGCTTTTATGTTAAGGTGCTTTAGTATTCAATGCTCGTTTGTTTCCAACACATAATGCAAGATGCACACACAACGATCTCAAACCGATAAATCTTCATACATGTTGAAGTACATACTCTTCACGCGTCGGCTGGCCCGAAATAGAACATTCGTCACACAAACAAAATTAAAAAAAAAAAACAAAAAAAAAACAGTGATTTAGATTTCACAGTAGCAACGCCATGTGAGTTGGGGTTGCTACCTATGATTATTCAACACATTGCTTACAATACTACACATCGTTCGAACCTTGACAGGATGAATTGGCCGCATCATGGGTATTAGGAACAACTCTATCAGGAGTACGCGTGCCAGATACACGCGTCGAAGAGTACTTACCCGACAAACAACGACCTTGGTTAATCGAGTTTTCAGATTGACGATCACTACCGTCTTCATCGACGAGCCTATGCTGAAAGTCCCAATAGTTTAGCTCACTCTCGGACCCATCCAGGATGATGACTTCTGGTCGTGTAGTAATCCTTTCTTCTTTCACCTCTCTTTGTGGGTTACGACGAGGTGTCAGCTCAATCACAGACCTCGATGGCGCTGCTAACGAATCGTACAGCCCACGGAAAAGCACTTGAAGTGCATCCCAATCAGGATCACCATACAACACATAAGCCTCAGCTAAAGGCTCTTTCTGGGAAGACAAAGGTAATCAGGATAATAAACACAGATCAAAGAACACCAAAGGATCCAATGTTCATTTGTATAGAAAATTACCTCGATTAGGTCGATCCACAAATCTGTTGGGGCAGAAATCATGTTGTACCTCTCGTCATGGCGAACACCGTGTTTTCGTAGTAGACACCAAAAAACACGAAAGTGTGTTCGAAGGAGGTGAAGCCGGTCACTGCACTCGGCGTAGGTGAAATGATGGCTCAAGTCACGGTTTAGGATGTCCGTTGCGTAGACAATGGCATCGGGAGAATATCCCGATGGTTTGAACAAACCTATTCTCCTTGCATGAACAAGCAAGCTGATGAAATATTTGTCAATGCACGTCGTCCAACGCTTTGTGTAGAAAAAATCTTCTTGTTTTCTTATGCGAGATCTTCGCCCCGGAGGGGTATTTGTAGGTTCGTTCATTTTTTTCAATGTCACTACGCGAAGGATGGTTGCATAATAATGTAAATTAGGCTTAGCAACACTTGGTTTATGTGCACACACATATATATCAGTTGTTCATGGATATACAATTATATAGATACTTGCATTGCTCTCGGGATTTACACGCACACATCGACACACACAAGTATATATATATATATATATATATATATATATATATATATATATATATATATATATATATATATATTTATATACATCACCTATTAGTAGGTTGTTTGTACCCCCATGCGTGTTGTTCCATCAATGGGGATGGAAAATAATCAACTTACATGACATATGCTTCTCAAAAAAGAATATATTCCCCACCTCTTTACTGACTGAAGAATATATTCTCTGGCATGCACCCTGAAATTAGTTCAGTCAGGCCTCAACACCTTTTCAGAATGGAGTAAGGCATTCTTGGCAGTTAATCACGATGCAACTTGATCTATCAGGCCATCCCACTTGGACTTCACTTAAGCTAGACTCAATTGCAATTTACTATAAACATACATATTTTTAGTAGATCACAATATTCTGGCAAAATTTGATTACATGAGCAACGGTCTTTCAACAAATTCCACTAATTGCAATTAATCTACAAAAACTCATCTTAAGAAGAACATGAGTACCATTGTCACAGTCACAATCCATGCAAAACAAGATGAACGGCTTCGCTTCTCGGCCAGTTGCCGATAATGTTCCGCATCGGCCCGAAATGTGCCCAGTTGTTCGCGTAATTCTTCAATTACGCGGTGTGATGCTTCCTCGGAGGGATTATCAACCCATAAGAAAATTTTACATTTCTTGGGCTGCAATACAAACCACACAATCAATTCAAGCACTATATGTTGTTAAAGTCATACATTTATAACAACAATAGTAAATCTTCTGTTAAAAAATTACAAAAAGGGTAACTCAAATGTTTGTACCCCTCGAGTAGGGCAGGACATGAAACGGCGGTTTGGATTCCTCAGCGTGTGCGAGGTTTGAATCCTCATGGGTAGTTCACAATGACATACTGTTGGGAGATCCTGTTGGCAACTCGGACACGTAAACCACCGTTTCTGCGAACTGGAGTATGATGAACCATGAGAATTTCTCATCCCACTGCATTCATGACCCATATAGAATGTGAATACATTGGGAAATACATCCTGTAGGTTAAAGCTTTTCGACCATAACATTCTACTGTAATTTACCCATCTCCTAGATCCGAGCTTTTCCCCCAAAAATCATTGCAATGAGAGCGTTGACTCAAACTAATTACACAACTAATTAACCGTACTCAGAATATTGTAAGCAGAATTAATGGGAAAATTATACTAGTACTACCAAGAAATTACAATGGCAGAGACGGGGAAATCACAGTAACTATAATGAAAGGGGTACGCAAGTAATTGGCTTAATAACATCACAAACGAGATACATACCTAACACAAATCCAATCGTCGGCCTTTGATACCTCGGTGCTTGCCCTTCAATTGTTGGAATCGTCGCCAATCCCTTCGGAGATAAGCCTTGTAAATACCCTGTAACTCTATGTCAAGATCCAATGAATTAGCAGTTCTTTTCCATGAATTATTGGCACGGTCGAATCCCAGTTCTTTTCCCCAAATCCCAGTTGAGAAGACGACTTCGATGTGTGAAATCAAGCGCTCGAAACTGTTTGCAGATTCAGAGTGATGGTCGAATGAACTAGCAATTCATCGAGGGTATAATTGTCTTTCTCAATGGTAATCCCAAACAATCCATGGAAACAAACATGTACATCCTACTTAGTCAAGACCGCGTTCCCGATACAATCACGCAGCACAAACAACGGATTATCTTAAACTGTACAGTGCTATTCTGGTTGGAGAGATAATATAGTCCAATCTCGTCCCAATTTGCAAACGCAACCTTAGAGTATTTGACCAATCACGCGTAGAGTGTTTGACCACCAACAACCAAAGGGCACTCAACACACCGAAGTGCACACACCTTGGAGCATTTTTATATACACCATCCGTCCCATTTTGAATAACTCCACTTTTTCCATCCTTTTATCAAAAAATGATTGATCAATTTGTTAATTATAAATGTGTTTAATTGTTTTATCATACCCATATTTAACAAAACAAATTTTCTATATTTTATATATAAAAAGTGTAAATCAGAGTATAATATGAATATTGTGTAGTGGGCAATTTATTAGGTGCACCTAGGTGCACCCTATTTTACGTGATGATATATGATAGTTATACGTGATGATATGTGATAGTTATACGTGATGATATGTGTCAAAAATTTAGAATTAAGGGTTTTCTTTTCCATTTTAGGATTTAGTTTTATATTTTAGGGTTTAGTATTCAATTTTTAGGGTTTAATATATCATTTTAAAGTTTAATTTTTTATTTGATTTTTCATTTTTAGGATCCCGACAAAAATCTATCATTCTTCCAGTTATATGTGATGATATGTGGTAGTTATACGTGATGATATGTGGTAGTTATATGTGATGATATGTGTCAGTTATATGTGATGATATATGATAAAAATTTAGAATTTATGGTTTAATATTCAATTTTAGGGTTTAATTTTTTGTTTTAGGAATTAATTTTCCATTTTTAGGGTTTAATTTTTTCTTTTAGGTTATTTTTTTTTAATTATAGGATTTTATATTTTAGATTTAGAATTTTAATTACTTGTGATGATATGTATCAGTTATATGTGATGATATGTACTAGTTATATGTGATGGTATATGCCAGTTATATGCGATTATATATTAAATTTCAGGGTGCACCTTACAAGGTGCACTTGGGTTCATGGTATACTCTCTCCGTGTAGTGTATTAATTTTACTATATAGATTATATACGTTTATTAATTTGTGTGAAAATAAAGAATGAAAGTATCAAAAAAGGATCGAGTGATATTGTTTCACTAATATGTCACAATAATATTCAACATTTTATTCGTCTCAGGTCCAAATCCAATCACACTTCAATATTTTTCCCTCCAAAAATGTTTACGCAATCTTATTCTTCAATCCTCGTTATCACAAGGAAAAACAAAGTTGAGTAAGAACGGAGAGTTTCGTTATCGTCTAACCACATGTAAATCTACACAGCACTGCAGTCAAAATAACAAACGTATACAATCACTTCACAGTTCACAGGGAAAACAAATTTCATTTTCCCGCGGCATCCTCCTTATTTTACCAGGCGGGAATATTTTTTACTCATTTCTTCATAGCAAAATTTCTCACATTTCGGGCACCTAATTCGGCGACGCTTTTCACCCAGTGCAACCATTTTTTCTATCAGTGTTTCATGGAAGACGATCTCGTGCCACCGGAACCACCGACTCGCCGATCGGTTAGTTTAATTAACTCCGATTAACTAACCTAGTATTGCTATAATTGTGGTACTAAGCCTTAATGACCCTGAATTTGATTTTTTATGTGTTTTTTCATTGTTTGTGTTTGAATAGAAAAGGGCTAGGGCTCAGGTTATGCCAGCCTATTTCACTCGGTCGGACAAAATTGGGGATGAATTGGAGGAAGAGAGGGGAGAATCTTCAGATGAGTTTCAAGAGCCTCGCCGGAAAGCTAAGAGAAATAAGACTACTGAAGGTGCTTCAACTTCTGCTGCAGCCGCGCGTAAAACCGACCTGAGTTTGATAGGTAGCCTCATACCCGCTATTCTGTAATTTAAGAAGTAGTATGCTGTGTATGTGACTAAAGGTGTTTGGGTTTGCAGTAGCCGGCTAGCCGAATTAGACTTCAGGATAAATCTATTTAAATTTGAAGTACAACTCTTTAGTTTTTGTTTTGGAACCGCTTCTTTGTAGTCATTTGCTTATAGCGATTTTTTTTGAAAGCGCTGTTACGGTTCCATATGTTGGAATTTAAGGAAATATATCTTAGTACAGCTGTTGTGGTGATCTTTCTTGCAGACTGAGTTTTACACATTTGATGTTATCGGTTTTATCTCCCTGATGTGAATACTGATTCATGTACTCATGATAGCAAAAATACGTCTGTTTTTGTTTTCACAGAGGTTATAAAAGGTGGAGGGAAAGAAATTCCTGATGTAGTCAAACGATGGGTTGAACACTACGAGAGGAACCAGAAGTCTGCAATGGCAGAACTCTTAACGATGCTTTTTGAGGTTATTAGATACTGTGCTTTAATCAAGTTAATGTGATTGGATTCCACCACTTTGTTTTGCTATTTTCTCATTTTATTATGGACAGGCATGCGGAGCTAAATATCGTCTTAAAGAAGAGGATGTAGATGAGACTGATGTTGATGATGTGGTGGTTGCTCTTGTAAACCTGGCTAGAAATGTATCCTTTCCTAATCCTTATGTCTTGTTGAAATGAAGTTTTGTTTTGATATTATTTTAAAGAGTAGTTCTTACAAAGGCATAAGTATAATCAAGGTTTTTCTTAACAACTTACGATTTAGGGGGAAGTTGAAGATTATCAGAGTTCTAAAAAGGGCTTCAAGAATTTCAAAGATAATCTTGTATATTTCTGGGACAATTTGGTCAGTGAATGCCAGAATGGACCACTGTTTGATGAGACACTATTTGATAGATGTTTGGACTACATTATTGCCTTGTCATGGTAAGTACTTGATGTTTAGTCAGGAATTATAAATTTTAACTATGTAGCTTTACTAAGCCTACCTCATGTTTTTCAGCACCCCTCCTAGATTTTATCGTCAGATTGAATCATTGATGGGACTTCAACTTGTGACATCCTTCATCAATGTCGCTAAATTCTTGGTTCACAGAGAGATACCACCCAAAGACAGTTAGATGCAGAAAAGAAGAAAAACACTGAAGGACCTAGAGTAGAATCACTATCTAACAGGCTATCAGCGACACATGACAAGATAAATATCATGGGAAAAATGATGCGGAAAATTTTTCAAGGGTACAATCTCTCTCGTATTTTCATTAATATTGATATGATTTGTTCCTTAATTCTCTTGTTTGTTTTTGGCATTTCTTTCATTTTTGAATCATCTAATATATTTACATTTTTTCGAAGGTTATTTGTGCATCGTTACAGAGACATTGATCAAGACATCCGAATGTCGTGTATAGAATCACTCGGTGTGTGGGTATTGTCATACCCCTCACTTTTCTTGCAGGATTTATATTTGAAATATCTTGGGTGGACATTGAACGATAAAGTAAGTTACAAATGGTCAAATAAACTTTAGGTATGTATGGTTTTGTTTTTTGCCGATTGCCGAATATTTTCTTTCATTATGCTTTGAAGAGTTCTGGTGTTAGAAAGGCTTCGGTTCTGGCTTTGCAAAATCTTTACGAGGTGGATGATAACGTGCCATCTCTTGAACTTTTCACGAAAAGATTTTATAATCGAATGCTTGAGCTTGCTGATGACATTGACATTTCTGTGTCAGTATGTGCAATAGGGCTTGTAAAGCAGCTGTTGAGGTACCTAAGTAACCCCTTGAAAATTCTTGAATTCTGACAAGTTGTTTTGTGGTATATTGCAGACATCAACTTGTGCCTGATGAAGAACTAGGTTCATTATATGATTTATTAATTGATGATCCACCAGATGTTAGGCATGCCATTGGAGCACTAGTATATGATCATTTGATTGCTCAGAAGTTTAATGAATCACAGTCTCGCTCAACAGGTTAATTTTTACTGTTTCCTGATGCATCTGGTTCCATTAATAATATATATAATTGAGATGCACACTTTTCGATCTTTTCAGGAAGTGACAGTGATTCTTCAGAGGTGCATATCAATAGAATGTTACAGATACTAAAAGAATTCTCAGCCGACCCCATCCTGAGTTCGTATGTCATTGATGATGTTTCGGAGTACATGGGGGCCATGAAAGTATGTATGCAGATGAATAATATGTGATTTGAGTGGTTGTATGTACTTTCAATATTTCGGAGTAATATTTGGATATGCAAAAGGAAATATATCATAGTTTCACATATTAGTAATTTGCAGGAATGAATCAAAAGATTTCTTACTAATGTCGGCATTTATGTTATTGTCCGACTGTGGAATGTTACCTTTTTGTTGAACATTGTACAGTGCATGGAAGCATATTAGGTACTTCTTGAAATTTGGCGAACGACTGACAATGCTACCTGGTGGTTAGCACATGTTTCATGGATTCTTCAAAATTGCCTTTTGTCCCTTTCGTGTTTATTGGTGTTAATTTCTTGGAGCCTGGTTGTTTGGATATTACATTATACAACTTGATTTTTCTATTGTTTTCTCCACAACAATCTAAAATAAGTGAATGCACTTAAGGGTTACAAACAACTGCAACAATTTGGATGCCGATAGATAAGCTTTGTTTCTAAAAGATCAATGGAGCCTAGATGAATGTTTATTGGGATGGTTGTTTGATTTTTTCTTAAACTGGCTGAGACCTTGCATATGTGTATATATCTGAGAAAGGGATCCTGGTACTTGCAGGATTGGAAGTGCATCATTCGTATGCTTCTGGATGACAAAGCATCAGCTGAGCTTGATGATGTAGATGCCACGGACTTGATTAGGCTTCTCTTTGCATCAATAATAAAGGCAGTAGGAGAAAGGATTGTGCCTGCAACTGATAATAGACAACCGCATCATACCAAAGCGCAAAAGGCTAGTGCGATTTCAGTTTTATCCTTTTCTTTTTGTCAACTACTTTTCCATTAGCATATCAAACTGTGATTTATTTTAATTATATTATATTTTATTTATTTTTTTAATCTTGAATGTAAACTGCCATCCTGTTTGTGGGTTGGAAAGATTTTATGCTCTCTTTACAATTATTGCTTCTGACGGAATCAAACTAATTATATATATATATATATTTTTATTGTTCTAACAATTACCAGGAAATATTTGAAAACAATAAACGTGACATCACAGTTGCCATGATGAAGACCTATCCACAGCTTTTACGCAAGTTTATGTCTGACAAGGACAAAGTGGCACCTTTAGTTGAAATTGTTGTTCACATGAATCTCGAGCTTTATTCTCTTAAGAGACAAGAGCAGGTGGATTTATATAATTGCTTGCCTATGTGGATTAATCTACTTAGCTTACAATACATACAATAATATTGTGTTTATTATCATAACAGAATTTTAAGGCTACCCTTAAGTTCATGAGAGAGGCATTTTTTAAGCATGGGGAGAAGGATGCCTTGAGATCGTGTGTGAAGGCAATCAAGTTCTGTGCTACTGAGGGCCAAGGAGAGTTGCAAGACTTGGCTCAAAACCAGGTCAAAGAGCTTGAGGACGAGTTAATTGCCAAACTAAAATCTGCAATAAAAGATGTTAAGGTATGCATATACTCAATATATTTTCTCTGTATTAGCAYGATGGYGTGAGGATTGACATGTTCCCTSTGCAKAATGGTGGTGATGAATATGCACTGCTTGTAAATTTGAAAAGGTTGTATGAACTTCAGCTATCACACAAAGTTCCTCTAGAAAGCTTGCATCAAGATCTTGTACATATTCTTCGAAGTTTCAGAAACRTAGATGATGAGGTATGCACTCTAATTGTAGTTATTTTGGATTTGGTTTTCATTTTTGTCTTGCTGACCATCTGCYGCTCGTGCCAATTCAGGTTGTTRCATTTCTGCTTCTTAATATGTACCTTCATGTTTCTTGGTRCCTGCAATCTGTTTTATCCAGTGAAACAGTGTCAGAGGCGTCTTTATCTTCTCTGGTGGAAAACCGTGATGCGTTGTTGGAGGGGCTTGAGTACTTTCTTCATAATCCTTATAAATTTCATGGTGATGGTAGATGTAAAAATCATCTGGCCTATAGGGTAAGCATTCCCTTTGCAGTTATTTTGTGTTTATACCACTCTTGACTATCTCCTCATCTCCACTCCCACCCCTCTGGTGAAATGTCTCTTACCGAACTTTTTTAGCTTCACCCGGCCTATGTGCATATATTTTTGTAGGTCTGTGGGATCCTAGCAGATATGTGGTGTTTGTTCAGAAGGACTAGATTTGCATCAACAAAGCTGGAAGTATTAGGTCACTGTCCAGATGAATCCATTGTTCAGAAGTACTGGAAAATGTGTGAGCAAGTGCTCAGTGTTTCAGGTGACCAACTGCATCTCTTGTAACCAGTATCATATTCTTGTGCCTGAGTTTGAGCTGCAGGCATATTTGTATATTTGCATATTAATAAAAAAGAGTCTGTTAGGTGTTTTCGTTAAGTCAAAAGTTCTTGATGTCCCTTTTTATTTAGGTCATTTTCACTCTTGCTGGTTATTAGTATATAGCATTTGGAACACTATGACTGCAAATCGTATTCCCTGAGATCAAAGTGATCTTCTTCCTTTTTCCCAATAAGTCGACGGCGTTCATAAATGATCCGCTTGCCCCGAAAAATTCTCTTTTTACTTTTTCTATTTTATGGCCTGCGTGAGGGTCTAGGTCTTATATGCTTATGTTTCTCTATTTCCAGTTTTTAGTGTTGAAAAACGATCTTCGAGATTTTTTTTCAGTTTTTGTGTTAAAAATACAACTATGTTTGAATGAATGAATGAGCATCATTGGACATTGAAAGGGCTTTCTATATTTTAGAATTCTACCATCAAGCTGATTTTGGAGTGAATTTCGTTTCGACTCTAAGTAGGAAAATCATTTCTTAATAATATTGCTACAACAAAATTATATTTTACTCCCTCCGTCCCACAATGATAGGCCACGTTACTATTTTGGGTGTCTTGCAAAGATAGGCTTGTTACAACATCAAGTATTAATTTCCCATTTCCATGTGTACCCCCC
>BMAC01000741.1:285887-344688 GCA_014905375.1 Phtheirospermum japonicum
TATTTATTTAATATCTGCTCTTATTTAAAATTTTATTTTAAATCTCTGATTCATTTCAGATGATGCGGAAGATGAAGAAGGAAACAGAGAATATGTGGAGGAGACTAATGCGGATGCTGTGATGTTTGCTCTGGGTAAATTAGTGGCTACCGAGTCAGTTCCTAAGGTAGCTACTTATTTTAAGTTAGTATCATTCATTTGTGTCACATTATAATCTGATTTATATGCATTAAAATCTTTTACATCTATATTTATTATTTTTCGATTGTGGGTGTTATTTTTTTTTATATATATTTATCCATTGTTTGCTTAAATGGTAACACTTGTCCTGTAACCAAGAAGTTCATGATGATATTCTGACTGCAGGAGCATCTAGCCCCAGAGATCATTTCTCATTTGGAAAAGTATGATACGAGTGTTGGTGAAATTGTTAAGCATCTACTTACTGGCTTAAAGAAAAAAGGAGATATTTCAAATATTCTTCTGGACGCCTTGAAAAAGGTAAGACTTAGTTGTCGAGAGAATCAGGTAGAATCGTATTTGAATTGTACAAGAATCGTGTACGATCGTGTTGAATCATAATATTCAACAACGAATTTATCCTTTTTTTTTAAAGTTTGGGTTGGGTTAGTGGGTACAAAATAGGAATATTGGAATAATAACTTAAACTTTTTCACATGATTCGATTTGTTCCTAGTAGGCCATTACAAACTATTGCACAAAGCCATAAACGAATCGAGATTCTTAAATCTCAATCCTAGTCTCAGTTCACTCCTCGACTTCAGGCTTTAGAGCTACTTGACTTGCTTTGTAAACTTTGTCCGAGACTTCATGTGTATGGTATTGACTTAAATTTGACCTGCCAGTTGCTAATTTGTTTATATATATTTTTTATTTTTTATCATCCCCTCTAATTTTTAGCAATTTTTAATTTATTTTTAATGAAAATCTTACGATTTACGATCCTGATTTATTCAAATTTACGATTGGCAACCTTGATATTAGTTGAGAGATGATTTTGTGATTATCTTAATTCTTAATATTAAAATTTCCTTCTGATACCTACGTTTGCCATTTTTCCATTAGGCCTACCAAAGGTACCTGGTAGTAGTTTCCTCTGGCAATGATGAATCACTGTCAAGCAAGTCATTTCAGGAATGTAAGGATCTTGCGGCTAGGCTGTCTGGATCATATGTTGGTGCTGCTCGTATCAAGTATAAAACCGAAATCCTGAATATTGTCAAAGAAGGTATCAATTTTGCGTTTTCAGATGCTCCAAAGCAACTGTCTTTCTTGGATGGCGTGGTGCTGCATTTTGTATCCAAACTTCCTGCACCCGACGTACTTGACATGTAAGAGCTCCTTAAAATTGTATTTATATTTAGGAAATAACAAACACATCCTTTTTATTTTTATTTTTCTGTAAAATTTTGATTTTTGGTGTTTGCATGAAATACTTTATTATTATACATATACACTTAAAATAATACAGTTTATCCATTTAACAAATTTAGAAACATTTCAATCTAAAGAAACTCAATCTATTAGTAACTACTTTCATTGATTATTCAGTAAGAATAAAGCAGTTGTTAACTATGTTCATAGTTTTTGAGTTTGTGGTCGGAAGTTGGTCAAAGTAATGATAAAAAATCTTATGCATCTGTTTAACCTTTCAATAGCCATTATAATATAGAAACAAATCTTTATTAGGTAAAATATTGGTCTAGGACATATTCTCAAGGATTCATTTGAAATGATGGATTTGAAGCTAAGAATTTGAACCCATAATAACAAATCTATCGAGGTTGGTTGGATAAGCTTATGATATCATGGATTTCAAATCCACAAACACCTATTATCAGCTATATTTTGAGTTATTGTAAACCCAAGGTCTAAACCTGTGTTGTAGCGGAAAAGAAAAGGTGGATTAAAAATCCATATTTTATGGCATCCTTTGAAATCAATTTCCAAATTCTCTTCTCAAATTCAAGTTCTTCAATCCAAATGCACCCTATCTTTTTATTGGCAATTAGCTTTACTGCATTAGTAATATTGTGGATATAAGCTTCTAACTTTTTTAATTGGCTGTTTTTATTATTTCCAATAGGGGTATACTCTTCCACAATTAGACTTTATTGAGTATATGCATAAATTTCTATTTAAATATTCCCCCTCGACTTTCAGACTTTGCTCACTACTTAAGAGCAATGAATCACAAATGGAGCAACATAGGAATTTTCTTGCATGCTTCTGAATTATTAACAATATTTTATCCTCTTATCACTTAATCTTAAGTACTGAAGGACATGACGCCAGCTTAGACATAATTTAATTCTCAACACTTAATAATAGTATGTCGGTATTACTACCTTACCCACTTTAAAATTTAATATGTACCAGACTCGCATGATGTACATGTTTATGCTTTAGATTGTCATATAAAAGTAAAATTGTCCGTATTGAATCAAGTTAACCAGATAGTTTCCTTTCCATCGCTAGTATGAGAGGAGTTGAAAGAACAACTGAAAATGTGAAGATGGACCAAGATCCCAGTGGATGGCGTCCCTATTATACATTTCTGGACACCCTTAGTGAGAAATATCTGAAAAATGAAGCTCCTAAAGGTACCCCACTATTCTTCCAATTTTTATGGTGTGTGTGATTTATGTTTTTTCTTTTTTCCCTTACAATTTTTTTACTCTTACGAATTTGCTCTTCAACCTTTTCAGTTAGAGAACCACTTTCCTTAACCCTAAAGAAAATGTCACCAAATAGTTGCAAGTCTCACAGTATATTACAGAAATCACCCCCCAGTTTTTGCTTAGTTACAAAAAGCCCAGTTATCATTTTCAAATTTATGAATACACCCCCTTAACGTTTAGGTTTTTATTAGGTAAATACAATCTTCAAATGGGGTATTTGCAACACTATAAGGCGGTATTTTTTAATTTTGAAAATATAACCAAAGTTTTGTACCAACTATGCCAAGTCCCAAGGTCCGTTTTGTAATTATTCCTAAACCTCACATTACTACCCATCCTTTTTTTGTGTACGTAAATTTGCAGATGGTAAAGAAGGTACATCCGTGAGACGTCGGGGCCGGCCACGTAAGAACCAGAATCTAAAAGGAAAACGGCTTTTCGATGAGCAAAGCTCGAGCGAAGAGGAGGATTCAATCAGTGCATCGGATAAAGATAACCAAGATGAGGATGAAGACGATGCGCCTCTGATACAGTCTCTCAGAGCATCAATAAGATCCAAGGATAAAAGGGACCGGGCAAAAACTGTCGAAGATCCTGGGCGAGCAACAGAGGAGTTGCCGACCCCGAAAACTTCAGGTACACACACTGAGCCTATTTTCATCCAATGTTTTAAGTGTTTATATTTTATTTTAAATATAAACTGTTCAATTTTATTTTTTAATATAATAAGTTACTAATGGTAATTTTGTAATTGAATATTAAAATAGTCAATTGTAAAGGAAATAGTTGCAGTAATTTCTTTGTGGTATATTTTTTTGACGTTGCATTTCACTTTTTGGGTGTAGGTGCTTCGAGCTAGCAACCATTAAAAGCCGAACTTAGAATGTGAGCGTTGGAATGGGATGCCACTGGGATTATTACATGTAAATTATGATGTGTATATTTACTATGTAAGAGTCGAACGGCTACAAGTGTGTTTGGAGTTTCATGGCTGCGTCACTGTTTATTTTATTTGCCAGATTCAGTTTTTGTATCTATTTCATCTTGTAGTGCGCATGTGATTGCTTCCCAGTCAGTGTAGAGTTTACTTTTAAAGAAAAAATAGTAATCATAAATCAATTTCAAATAAAAATAGAAAGTAAATTAACTTTTAGTAGACAATAGAGCTTGCTTAGACGAGTTATTATAATGTGGATTTTCAAGGTGTATCCAGAAATTTAATTTATCGTCGTATATAATTTTAATATATCATCACATATAATTGGTATATATTATCACAAATAACTGAAATTCTAAATGTAGACCTTAAAATGATAAAATAATATTATTTAAAATAAAACTAAACCTTATATTTTAAATTTCTATCATATATTATCATATATAGTTGATATATATCATTACTTGTCTTATAATGGGACTTTAAAATGGAAAATTAAATCTAAAAATTAAAAATGAAATGCTAAATTATTATATATAATTGATATATATTATCATGTATAATTTGATAATAATAGATTTCTTTTTACAGCTGGACCGTGTACTGAATTGTCTGCTTAGACCCCAGATGTTAGTTGCAATAGTATCATGTATTGCAAGGTCTTAAAACAGATAATATTTCATCGTGGTTAGTAAGATTCATAATGTAAATTTTTTTTAACAGTTTAATTTCCTTTTTGTTTGGTCTACTAATATTAGGATTGAGATTCTAAATTTCAATCCCCGTTTATTTTATGACTCAAATTTTAACTCACAATCAACAATTTCTTACCCTTAACCTCACACTCATCTCTTTTATCTCATTATTATTATGTTTAAAAAATTAAATATTACTAAATATAATATAATAATACATTATCATCCATTTTTTAAATATAATTTGAATATAATATAATAATACATTATCATCCACTTTTTAAATATAAATTGACATCAACGAATTATGAATACTCAAGATTCTGAATACTAAAATTCAAAATTCCAACTAAGTCTAATTCAAGGGAAACCTTAAACTCCCGTTTTGAGAATTTATTTCTCTATTGGTTTTCCATTTATTTTTTTGGATGTGCGCGTGAGTTGTCAACCCAAGTGTCGTTGAAGTTTGTTTCGAGGTAAAGTTGCTTGATAAAGTATCTATCTATCAATTTACATATTTCCCATTTTTGTGAACGAATTATCAATTGATTTACCGAGGGTTTGTGTTTTTCTTTCCATCCCTAATGAAAACTGAAATGTAGCACTTGCGCATGTATACTCCCTCCAATCAATTTTAAATATCGTTCTACAGCAAAATCTTATTTTAAATCAATTGTTATTTTTATGGTTAAATAATTAATTTTAAATATCATTTTAGAAGTTAAATTTATTTCAAATCAACCAATTTAAAGGTTAAATAATAATGAGTAGGGAGAGAACATAATTTAATTAGTAATATTATTAATTAATTAAGAGTATATTAAACAACTATATATTTTTTAATTTGTAACATAAACTCTCTCTATGTATTATTAGTTTACACCCGTATATTATATGAGATTTATAAAAAAAAAATTATACAAAATATTGATGATAATTACAAAAGTTTAATATAAAATAAAAAATTTCAAAGAATGTATTATATCCATGCCTCGTACAATTTTAACATATTTATAATTATTAAATAATCTTTTATTTAATGTTTGGATTAAATTTGTTAATATTTTTATTTACAAACTAAGAAAAACTGAAAAGATGTCATATTTTAAATTCGTGTCTAATTTTTATTAATTAGTTATTATTACATTATTTTATCGTTAATAATTATTAGTTACGTACTTCGAAAAACTCAAAAAATAAAATACTCTCAACTCAAGTCATATTCTATCGGTGTCTAATCAATATTAATTATTATTAATAATAATTATTAGTATATAATTTTATATTTTCATATTTATATTGAATTGGTTACTAACGTTTATCTATATAATTATACTTATATTATTGCAAATAATTCTTAATTTACTTCTATAGAATATTATTAGTACATTATAATAAATCAATTGTAATACGTAATAATTCTTAAATATGGAACTTCTATTATATTATAATAAGTACGTATCTAATGATTTCAAAATTATAAAAGTTCTAATATAATATAAATATTTTTTATAACAATTATTTCTAAAAATAAGTGATTCCTAAAAATATAGAACATCTAATATAGGATAATGTTTTATTTTTATATTTTAATTTCTAAATTCTTATAATTAAGATTAATTTTGATGTGTACAAACCACCAAAATCGTCAAGTAAATGATGAATCACCAAACGATTACACATTATCCCAAAATCTTTTAAACAAACAATAGGATAAAAGAAAATTTTGTTTAGTACATAAGTGGTGGAGAATCAATTTCTATTGCTAAAAAAAAGGACCTGTTAATTAAAAAAGTAAAAATGAAAAAAAAGAAAACACAAAAATACGCGGCACCACAAACAAATTAATACACGTACGTAAGAGCTTTTTACTCAGGGACATAATAGTCAACATACTTCTCAAGCAGGCTACACCTACGCTAATCGAGGCGCACGGTAGCATCTCGGGTCACTCCATAATACAGTATTTATTAGCCAAAAAATAGAAAAGGAAAAAATTGAAATTTTTTGCATTGCTTTGCACTTTCAGCTGTTGTGAGCCTCTCTTAAATTTGCTCCACTTTTTTCTTATTTCACTCCAATTTCAGCAATTTTGCTTTGTTCATGAAAAGGTTAGTTAATTTATTTCTATGTTCGTACTTTGTAGTGTTAGCCATTTTAGGGTTTTTTGAAGGTTTATTCCCCCTATTTTTGTTTTGCAGAAACTTCCCCTAGATTTGCTCTTTTGTTATATAATAAAATGAACTAGTTAAGCACCCAAACTTGCATGTAAACGCACTCTATTTTGGACTGAGTAATATGCATATGCATATATATATGTGTAGATACTTTTTAAGTGGAAACTAATGTTTATACTTGCTTTATTTGGCGTTGATGAATTTCTGTATATTTGGATTCATGAATCTTTTTTTAAATATATTTTTAATTTTTGCGTGTAGATTTTCGAAGGATGAGGGCATCAAATGAAGCCTCCACCAGCACTGAGTTGATAAACACTTTATTTAGAAGCCGAACGGAGGTGGTAAGTTGTTGAATTAAAATTGATTCGATTTGAAGCTTTTATGTTAGTTATTAAGTATTTTGGGTGTTCATACTGGGATGGTTTTACTTCAATTTAATTTTTACTCACCTCTTTTATTGAGGGTTTAATTGTAACATGGTTTTTAAGTTTTTATCTTTTTTGACTTGATAAATTCCTCAGGGGAATTTTTTTATATGCTCATACTTCTCGTAATAAATTTAATCTTTTTTTGCTTAACAATGTTTCAAAAATAGGCCCTTGATTTAATTGCTGCTGTAAAAGGACTGCACGAGCTTAGCCCGCAACAACTCACCAAACTTATCAGGGATTCCGGTAACAATATTGTTCGGCATATTGCTCAAGATGGATCGCACATACAGGTTTTTTCTTCTTTTCTTTTAAATTGTTGTTAGTATTGTTATTTGAACTCTGAAATATGTAGAAATTGATATTATCGTGATTATTGCAGGTTGACTTGGAAAAATTTGCAAGATACCTCCCACTACACCTCATTGCAGTGATTATGGCCTGGGAAAGGGACAAGGCCACTTTCAAGTACTTGTTATGTGGAGTCCTTTTGTTGCATTCTATGTGTGATCTTGCATCTCGGGTGCCCAAAATTGAGCAGGTTAGTGGTAAAAGTTTCTTGAATTGGCTAAAGTTTTAGTGTTTTTTCTGATTATAATTGAAGCACATCAGCTGCCTCATGAAGGTTTAAGAAACAAAAAGAGGAACAACAAATGTCAATTAACTTGGTTGTTTTACTTGTTGGTTTCACTTACTAAATTTGTGAAGGGCAAAAGTACAACTAGGGTTTAATATATTTCCTCTGCCTAATTGTTTCTCCAATGCATAATATATCATTTTGCTTTCGGTTTTTCTGTATTTTTTTTCATTGTTCTCAATAGTATGAGATTTCATATAATCTTCTATCAATAGAGAAGGAGCATAAATTTTTATCTCAGAACACTTTTAAGGAAATTTATTAGATAACAAACCATAAAATGATTCTTTCCCTGCCTATTTTTTCTTGTTTTAGGTGGTCTAATTTGTAGTTTATTGCTTTACATACGTGACAGACCTCTTTATATTATATCAAGCTTTAAGAATACCATGTCCATTATCAACACTTTGGCCCTGGCCATTCTGTGATTTACATTGTTTTGTTGCATAGTGTATCAGCTTTTGGATTCATATATTTTCATTGTGTATATTATCGTTATGTGCTTATATTGTTTCATATCACGTGAATCATTCATATAATTAAAAATGTTTGCTACAGATATTGCTGGATGATGTTAAAGTATCAGAACAGCTAATTGACTTGGTCTTTTATCTTCTAGTTCTCCTGGGTGCATACAGACAGGTTTTTTTCCTGTAGTCTCTCTCTGTCTCTCTCTCTCTATCTCTCGTACTGACAACATTATTGTTCTAGGAAAATCACAACATTCCCAACGAGATGATTCTCTTGCATTCAGCTCTGGTTGCCTGCAGTCTAAAATTGCTAATAGTGATCGTTTCATCACAGTACCAAGAGGTTGCTCAAGTTTTGTCTGCCTACTACAAAGTAAGTTTTATGGCTTCTTCGAATATTGGCACATAATCTGTGTGAACTTTCACCAAAAATATGATAATATTATTTGCTGTCGGTTATTTCAAAACACGCCGTTCAATTTTGTGGCAGGTTGACGTATTCATGGACGGAGCTTTTTCTGCTGTCTGTATAGATGTTAATTTTCTGCAGACGAAGCTTTCCGTCGAACAGGCTGAGCCCTCTGCTGGTGCCCCTACAGCAGAAGAAACCTTGAATCACCTTTGCCAGCAATGCGACTCGTCGCTGCATTTTCTGCAGTCTTTATGTCAACAGAAGTCTTTCCGAGAACGCCTTGTGAAGAATAAGGTTCTTAGTTTGACAAAACTTGTGTCAAACCGCCTAATGGAGTTCATTTTGTTAGGCAGTGCCCAAAATTTGAATTTTCAGTTTCTTTTTTAGTTTTTTAGGGCTCTTTTTCTAGTTTTTTTATTTCGCTTAGTTTTTCTTAGGGCTTTCCAGCTTTTTGGGTTTTTTATTTTAGGATTTGTACGTTTTATTAGGGTTCTTTTTTTTTAGTTTTTTAGTTAGTTTACTTTTTGTGGAGTTTTATAATTTTTGTTTTATTATTATTATTATTTTTAAGATGATAGTTTTAGGCGCCTAACAGTTAGGCGGTTTTGACAGGAGTGTGCCTCTGTTAGTTTAGATTCTTCCATTTTGCTTAGGGTTTTCATTGTGTGAAAATGTTGGAATTGCATCAAGTTATGTCAGGTCCATTCCTTTTAGTTTAATCTCATTAGTTAAATTCAAATCTCAAATTTGTCACTAATTTTCTTCTTTTCCCCTTCTGTTATTCAACTCCAGGAGTTGTGTGGCAATGGAGGTGTTCTTGTACTGGTTCAAGCTGTTTTGAATTTACAGATATCGCCCTTGTACAGTACATCCGCATATATCACTTCTATTTCTCGGTTAAAGTCTAAAGCTTTATCTATTGTGAGTTCAAGTCCAACTACAATTGGTGGATATGGCCTTTGATATTTTTTTTATTAGAAACAACTGAGTTTTTCAAATTAACTGCAACTTATCTTGCTGCAGCTCTTGCACCTCTGTGAAGCGGAAAGTGTATCCTACCTGGACGAGGTTGCTAGCAACCCTAGAAGTCGGGGTTTGGCCAAGTCTATTGCACTACAGGTTTTTTCATCAATAAAGTTTCTTTTTTCTTCTTTTTTTTTTTTTTACATTTTTTAACTTCAGATTGTGGAAGATGATGTATTACACCTCACATTTCCTTTAATTCAAGTGCATCTATTGCATGTCATCTTTTTTTATTTTTCAAAGCCTGGTTTACTTTCTATAACTAGTTAGGACTCTCCTTTAGAAATTTGCTATTAGTGGTCCGTACTTTGTTCTTAATGCTTTTTTTCTTTTGGCCTCTGTGGTTAGCTTGTAACTTTGATTGCCTATTGGTTACAAACCTGCGTTCATATCTGGAAGTGAGTGGTGTTGTGTCATTTTTTTGTTTAGGTTCTTGAATTACTAAAGAAGATGTTCGGTTTAGATTCCAAGCAGTTAACTGCTTCTCCTGAGATAGTCTATCCAAAAGGGCAACTGGAACTTAATGCAATGCGCCTGACAGATGTCTTCTCTGATGATTCAAATTTCCGTTCGTTCATCATGATTAAATTTGTAAGCTTTCCTAGATTCAATAAGCCTTTAGAGGATGTGCTTGCTTTAGTCGTGTTTTTACATTTTCCATTGGTTACTCTTATCTTTTTTTTTTTTTTCCTTTTAATGATCAAGGATTTTGAAGATTTGTAATTTATTTGGGTTATTTTCACTATTTTCAGTGTGAGTGTCAAGTTTTTGGCTCGTAGTGTTTGTTACTTCAAACATCCAATTGAAAAAATACCACAAGCTGTCCGATCAACATTTTTTCCTGGATATAATTTTTTTTCTTAATCTATTGAAAGGAAATTTCTGGATCACTGAGTTATGCGACTATGGTTTTTTATACTCCCTCCATCCCACAAAGGTGGGCCTACAGTTATTTCACACAAATTAACACAAAAATGTTGGTTAATATAATTAAAATATTGCACTTTTCATCTTATGCCCATATGCCTTAGTGATTGTTTTTATTCATTGTCTACTTGGTTTTCGAAGAAGTTAGCCTAGGTGAATGTAGTTTTATGATCCCTAAATAACTAAATAGAGGTATAAATGGAGATGAAAAAAAAATCACACTAAATGAAGTAACATGCCTATCTTTGTGGGACGGAGGAAGTATAATATATCACAGTATTATGCAGCGTCTAGTATAATGTTGTCTTTTATTGGAAATTGGTACCCCGATTGTATATCACCCCTTACTCGCGCGCAAGCGCGTGTGTCTCCTTTCACTGTGTGTGTTCCTGATTATTTCTACGTGTTCCTTCAGGCGGAAACTTTGGCGGCAATTTTTTTACTCCCGCCTGGAGAGTTTTTGCCTGGTTGGTGTTCATCTGACCTTCCAGTTTGTGAAGATGATGCAACTTTGGAGTATGTATCATTTACTGTTAAAATATCATCAGTTAAAAGTATCATTTACAACTGATACATAATTTCAATTACTCTGCCAATTTCTTGTACACAATAATTTAGATTCGCCATTATTCCTTGCAGTGTACCTCGAGCATCTTATGCCCATCAAAGATCATCTTTATTAATTAAAGTGATAGCAAACCTTCACTGTTTTGTTCCTGATGTCTGCCAAGGTAAATGTGATTTTGCATTTACCTAGTTTTCATTTGTCTAATTATATTTGATCTTCTGAAATAATCGTTAAGCTTTTCCTTCAATCGCAGATGAGAAGGATCTCTTTCTCAATAAGTTCGTTCAGTTCATACAGAAGGAATCTCAGAAACTGTCGGGTGGATGCTCGTCTACTTTCGATGCTGAAAAATCTACAACTGTTAGCAAGAACTTATGTATAATTACTTATCACTTTTCATTTGGTTGAGTTAAATTTAATACACATATCTATTTTCTGATGAGTATTTTCATGTAGGCTCATTGTTAAGTCATGCAGAGTCTTTAGTTCCCCGATTTTTAAATGAAGAAGATGTGCAGCTCCTTAGGTAATTTGTGTAGATGTTTATCTTGCAATTTATTTTCTTACTTGTATATTCGGTTATAGAATATTTTGCATCTTTCTTTATGATTGTTCTCCTAGTGCTATATTCTAAGAAAAATAATCTACTTTGTAGGTTATTTATCGATCGGTTTGACTCTCTAGTTGTTCCTGCTGCTACTGAAGATCGTTCAGCTCAAGTAATTCTTTTAGTCCTTTAGTACTAAATTTCCTTTTATATTAAATATCATGAACTAATTAATACTTATTAAAATAGTTTCGAAACTGTCATCTTATGATAACTCATTGTGATCAAAACTAGATTACGGAGAAATTGACGAAGAAAATACACACACCTGTGTCTTGGGACAAGAAACCGAATTTTGGTTATGTGAATATCGAGATTGTGTAGATTGATAATTTTGCCAATTAACATGAATAGAAACTCTTGTG
Source organism: Phtheirospermum japonicum (assembly GCA_014905375.1). Classification (NCBI taxonomy): domain Eukaryota; kingdom Viridiplantae; phylum Streptophyta; class Magnoliopsida; order Lamiales; family Orobanchaceae; genus Phtheirospermum; species Phtheirospermum japonicum. The sequence continues at coordinate 297,839 of BMAC01000741.1, forward strand.
TTGTATTAATGAAAAATATGGCCTTATTTTAAAGGTTAATTATAATGATGATTTTCACAATCTTACTGCTATGTGATTTCTTTCTATGCTTGATTCAATTGAGTTAAAAATCCGTTTCTACCCTTCAGGACCCTCAAACTACAGGGTTGTCGCCATTACAGAGAGATGTGGGCCCAGATCATGGCAATACCAATATCAACATGGACGAGGGCCCAGTCCTCCTGACTGTCAATTTTCGAGAAGCAAAGCAATCAGATGTCAGCCGAAATATCAACGACCAATGTATTGACGGGGAAATAAAATCTGGGACGAAGGAGCAGGGTACATCCAGTGGACCCCCTATGAATTTGAAAGAAATCGAGAGAGATGCTCGGGGTTTCGAAACTAGCGGGTCAGATTCGAGCCCCACACGAGGAAAAAACTCTATGGAACGGATGGATATTGATCACTTCAGAGGAAGTGGCTTTGATGAGTCTATGGAGGATGAAAAGGTGCATTCTGATGATAGGCAGCAAAGGAAACGTAAGCGGACTATAATGAACGATAACCAGATTGCACTTATTGAGTCAGCACTCGTTGATGAACCTGATATGCAACGTAATTCAACGTCGTTGCGATTGTGGTCTGAGAAATTAAGTCTCCATGTGAGTATTAATGTATTTTACTATTTGATCGCCTATTTTTACGTTTTATTACGAAAAATTTATTAGCAATGTCTTGTCCATTTATTTTGTTAATCTATGTTTTTGTGTTTTTTTTTCGTGTCCTTGCTCAGGGAGCTGAGGTTACTACTTCCAGACTTAAAAATTGGTAGGAGAGCCTTCATTTATGCATTTTATGGATTTTTCTAATGCTTTATTCATGTAATTTTTGTGGATAATTAAAAACTACCCATGAGGTGTAGGTTTATAACAAAAAAAAAAAGAGTTTTTTTGAAAAAGAAAAAAAAACTTGAGGTTTGATTCTGTATTACACATTGCCCCCTTTTTTTCTTTTGTTATTAACCCAAACAACAGTGGTAGTTTTTAGTTATCATCCCTTTGGTTGATTCCTTTCAAAGTGTTTGCTTTGCTCTATAACTTTCTGTGCTTTCTCTGTGTTATTACTACAGGCTCAATAATTGTAATTATCTACCCCTGAGGGTTAGGTTAATTACAAACCAAAAATAAAAACAGAGCTTTTTTGAAAATTACCCCCCCAAAAAAACACTTAGGTTTGATTTTGTATACACACTGCTCTATTCGGAATTGTAAAAAATATTACAATGATCCCCTTAAATTTGACACAGAATCAGACAATCAAGTTTTTTGTTTTTAATTTCAAGCGTATCGTTTTTTGTTTTTTTTTATTGTTGTTTTGTTTTGTTTTTTGTAATTGACTCAAACCTCGGGTAGATTGTATAATTATCCCTTTTATGAATTGTTGTCAAAGTGTTTGCTTTTCTCAATAATTCGTCATGCTTTCTCTGTATTATTACGACAGGCTCAATAACAGAAAAGCTAGGCTAGCCCGTCAAGCCAAGGACTTCCGTGGGCCATACGAAGGTGACAGTCTTGATAGACAAGGCAGTGGGGCCACCATTCACTCGGATTCACCCATAAGCCCTATCGACGATGCTCGTGTTCAACCCACTGAAAGAGTGAGTGCTACAAAAGAGGTAATTGACATTGCGTTAACAACTAAAGCTGATGAGGACTTAGGGACTCCACTTGCTGCACCCAGAGATATTCCAAGATCATGTTCGTATTTCGAGCCAGGGCAATATGTAATGCTCGTTGGTGAGAAATCGGAAGAAATTGGCAAGGGTAAGGTGTTTCAGGTTCGTGAGAAATGGTCCGGATGTGAATTGGAACAATCGGGTGTATGTGTTGTGGACATAATCGAACTCTCGATTGATAGATTTGTTAAGCTTCCGCATCCTATGGAGGTCACGGGCGACTCGTTTGATCAGGCTGAAAAACGACTTGGGTTTATGCGAGTGGTGTGGGATTTGAATAAACTTTTCCCGTTGCCACCACAGGTGAATTGAAGTGGTAAGAATCTGGTAAAAGTTAATATTTTTCCCAGATTATGAATTTGGGTTGATTACAAAAACTAACCAAGATGCTTGGTCTAACGACCAAAATAAATTAAAAGGCAAAATTTTGTTCACTTTTTTTTCTTCGTTTTCAATTCTTTTTATTTTATTTTATTAATATGTTAGGGATTTTTGTGTTTTTTTCTTGGGGGCTGGGGGGAGTCTTCTGTCTTTATGGGCTCTTTTTTTAGGGTTTCTAGTGTTTCTTTCCAATCTTTCAGTTATTTTAGTGTTTGTTTTATTTCAGTTTCGATATGTTTTAGAGTTTTCTAATTTCTGGTATTTTTTATTTTAGAAATTAGTTTTATGGGACTTGATATCATGCATTGATTTGAATTATCTTTCAAAATTACAAAAACATGAGCCTTTTTTTTCTCATGCTTTAGATGCTTGTACAAGAGGTTGCGAATCTGGTTCTCATGATTTCAGTATTTTGTAAGCCCTCTTATGTTATATTCCCAATGTGCAGATTGCCAAAATGTAACTTAGATCAGTGTTAAATGCTTCGCGCTTGAGTTGTGCTGGGGAGATTGGCTGTCGATGTTTCTGGTGCTGCTGAGATCAACATGACAATTAGCTGGCGTAACTCTTAAAAATGCTAACTTTCAATCTTTAGTTGCTATACAAAGATTTCAGTCACAAAGGCGAAATATGTGATGAATGCTGTCAAAAAAAAACTGAGAGGCCATATTGTTACATGGCTTTGAATTGAAATTGTAATTTCAGAAGAGTAGATTTTACAATTCCAGCATGTATAGAGAAATCAATCATGTCTGAAGTAGGAGTAATATATATTTAGATGAAATTATTGTAGCATGTGTTCTCTCCATTTTTGCAGTACATGTACAACTCTATCATGCACGTTTTTTTGAAAACCACCTAAAGGGCTTTCTGTTTTCCTAGACCATTTCCTTTGCAGAAAAATGACACGGTGCAAAGAATTAAAATAAAAAATATCAATGGGTAGTTATCATTTTCCCAAAACAAGTAATTCTCTTATTAGTGCTAACAAAACAAACTATAATGCTAACAGATTCGAAAAGTGGCAAATATTAAAAAGAAGAAATGCTCGAATAATTTATAAATTACCCCCTTTTTTGAAATTTTTTATTGAAAGAATATACACCGATATTTTTTTATCTAGCATCGAAAAAAAAGTATCGAAATCAAAAAGAAAAAGAACCCATAAGTCGACTTTTCTTAGTCCAGGGACGCCTTTCTTGATGAGAGAATTGATCGCTACGTGTCCTAGTTGATTTGTCTGGTTTAGGATCCAAAAATAAATTTCCAAAAAAAGATTGGAGTTAAATCGCAATGTTTTTTAAGTTGTTGGGTAAGTTTGTCACCAAAATATCACCACCCCAATTTTACTGGGTATTTGTTGTGATTAGCAAATAAGTGTAAAAATAAAAAAGGATTTGGGTGCACCAAGCAAACGGATCCATTTACCAGAGGCACTGGTTCCATTTGTTGTTCGGGTTAGGATGAGTATTTACCGGCTTGAAAGAAAACGGGCCAACCCATTTTCTGTCAAAAAGTAATGAAATTGTACAATTTCAAACGGACAATAAAATCATGCTTATATAATCAAAGTGTAGAAATAATAATAATAATTATTATTATTATTATTATTATTATTAATTAATTAATTAATTAATCATGACACGATGCCGATCAATGAACTTTATAGCCACCTGCCAGAATAATTATCAAATCTCCCTCCAAATCTCATTGAAAATACATTCAAACTACTAATGAACAAAGAAATTTCGGACACTAAAAAAAATGTTGAATAGAGACAATCGTGACGTGACTATTTAATCAGTACAAAGTAGTAAGAAAGCAAGCACCTTTAATGTAGTGGCACAAAAATTCGCGAATAAGGAGAAATCACAGCCTGCTGCACATACTTCTTGGGGTCATTAGGATCCGGGCCCCACTTCATCTCACTCAAATTAGGGGTCTCCACGAAAGCCATGGTGAATTCGCCCACTTTCTCCACCTTACCTCTTTTACCGGCCCTCAACACAAGATTGTTCCGATTGTAGGAAAAAATACCGTTGGCCAAGAGAACGATATCTCCGGGCTTGAAAGCATCACACTCGTCGCCCCACAGCTGGAAATGAACAGCCGCCGTCTCGTCCGCCACCAGGGCAAGGCACGTCTTGTATTGTCCTTCTAATGTCACTCTCCCTTTGTCGACAAGTATGAATTTGGTGTTTATGTTGTTTTGTGCGGCCGGGACGATGTTCTTCAGAGGCCGCAGTGTCGTTTCAGGCTCCATCTTTTTTTCTTCTGGTTTCTTCAATAAAACTCAACTGTTGAAACTCTAATCGTGAATGTATTCAACTGGTTCACGCATTTCATCGAACAGTTGCCGCGCAGCTGCAATTATCATTGGTTAAACATACATGAAAAGGCCATAATTATGATAGAATCGCGCGCGCGCGCACACATATGTGTGTATATATGTGGTATTCAAAATCTAAGCTGTATTAATTAAATGCAAATACAAATAAAAATAGACTAATAATAATATTTTTTAAGATCTCAAATCATGTCAGAAATTGTTGGGAGGGGATTGAAAATTTGAAACATAGCATTCAGAATGCGAATCTAGAATTTTGAGTTTTAGAACAAACATGCCCTAAGGTAACAAATATTAACATATACGCATAATTAATTTATAATAATAATAAGATGCAATTAAGGAAAATGAAATGTACCATCATCGAAATGTCGAATACAAATTCAAAAGTAGAATCTGTGATTCTCATTAACAAATTAATGCTAACTCGTCCCAGAAAAAAAAAATCAAAGAGCATTATATTTTTCAGAAGATACAAAACATGCTTCCTAGAACACTTGATTGCAACATGATTTCACTGTCAAAATCAGAATGGACAAAATTTAACTAGTGTGCATTGCTTCACTTTCCTTGGCACCTTTTTAACAATTAGACACATATCTAACTACAAGTAAATGGATACGGTTAAAGTAAAACTATGTAAAAGAAAATGGAAAATCGAACGCAACCCCATCTGCCCATTACAAAAACCTATATGAAGATTAGACACGTGCTAAGATATTTAATGGAGAATTAATGAGATCTTTATTTGGATAGGCTTAAATGAAATCCAAATTCAGAATATGGGATTTCACATTTTTCTTCTACAACCTGCCAAAAACGCTACTCCAAATTACACTAAAATTCCTTCCATTCCCCACCCAAACATTTCTCCAAATTTTCGCCAAAATGTTTCTCCAAAAAAAATTAACGCGCCAAAAACCATTCATTAAAATGCAAATATTTTCTCCAATGCCACGTCAGCGATCCGTGTCGAAAAACACCAACAAAAAAAAATCCCAACAGTTTCTATATAAACTCGCCAAATTCCAACACCATTCTCACAAATTTCAAGTCCAATAGATTTTTAGAGTTTTTAAATAACACAAATCAAAAAAAAAAAATGAGCTCCACCGGTGCAGCATCAAGTAAAAAAGGAAGGCCAAAGGTCACCAGATCCATTTCTCGTATATCAAAAGCCGGACTTAATTTTCCAGTTGGCAGAGTCAACAAACTTCTCAAAAAAGGAAAGTACGCTGACCGAGTCTACACAGCTGCCTCCGTTCACCTAACAGCCGTACTGGAGTATCTCGCTTCCGAGGTTATTATATATTTATATTTTCATCAAATCGGACCGATTTTATATTAATTTCCTTTCAAATTTATATCAATTTGGATTCTCTTGATTTAGGTTTTGAAGCTGGCCGGTGACGAATTGGCGAACAACAAAAAGAACAGGATTCAACCTAGACATATTCTACAGGCGGTGCGTAAAGACAGGGAGTGGAAGCAGCTGTTACAGAATGTTACCATTCCAGATGCTGTCAAGTCACCGAGCAGCGGAGAAACTGATTAAGGATTTTAGGGTTAATGAATCTTATGTTGCTTTTTTCCTTTATGAATCCAGTTAATATAAGCTTAATTTGTTGGCATTCGATTATCTTCATATCTGTCATATGTCGCGACTAAACCTAGACCTAATCATTAATAACTCTTTTAGTTAATTTTGCATTCATAATAAGGACCACGCATTAATGACGAAAATCGGAAAAGAAAGTCATGCATGAAAAAGGCCTGTAATTGCATAGTAATGTCACCAAGAAAAGAGATAAATTAATACACGGATAGAAATATAATAAAGTTATTTCTCAGCGATTAACTACATTAAGCACCAAACATTAACTATTCAAATCAAATACGATTCCAGCAAATATATATATCAAAACACGCATATTAATCCGATTCTCAAACAAGGAAATGGGTATCGAATCCCTGAATAAAACCCTAAAGCACATTACAGCATAAATTTACTATCCTTAATTAAGCATGAAAAATAACGAGAAATCTTTAAACAGAAGCCAAGAATACTCTTTCGTAAAACGGGGAAGAGCTTAAACAATAATCATATACCAATACTCATATCTCAAAACTAGGATAAAAAACACTGGCAGTAGAAAGGAAAAAGAAAAATTAAATAACAATTATATACAAAAAAGTAGTTAAATCAACCAATAAGTTCATCCAATTTCTACAATAAGTTTCAAAACTACATTTAATCAATTGTCCATTCTCAATTTCTCCACCAACAATTTTCAACAAACACCGAATTATTTATTCATCTATCTCTCAATCCAATGTGGGTAAAATTCGACCCATAAGGAAATTCAAAAGGTTAAAAGAGATGATCAAAGACACGTACCTAAACGACAACAGGGATGCGGTGCCGCGAATGAGATTGAGAGCAGAGCACACTTTCCACTTCAACAACGAGTTTACTTAGTAAAATAACTCAGTAAAATAGAAGTAGGTTTTCGATAACTCTTTAAATTGGGGTATTATTAAATAAATATTATAATTTAAATTCGAAATTGGTAAAAGAATACAAAATTAAAAAAAAAATGCAAAAATGGGTTGGGACACCACTCGCAGGCGCCGTTGAAATAATTTTAAAAAATAATGAAAAATAGCGGGACGCAGTTCGGAGTGCATCCCGGACCTTTTTGTAAACAAAAAATATTTCGGGGCTCAATTGAAAAAAAAAAACTTTGAGATAGCGGAATGCCGGTCTGGGTGAAGTGCCGGTGTTTTTAAAAAAAAAATTAAGAAAGCAGGTCCCGGGTTTATTTGAAAAAATATATATATTGGAACCACCAAAAAACCCAAGCGAACAACACACAAAGCACACATTCAACTTCTTCCTCCAAGCAACCAAAAACGCCCCCAGCAAACAAAACACAGCAACACCAAGAAGAAAACAACAAGCATCAACAAGGGGAAAAAAAAGGTAATTACCTAATTCCTATTTCTAGTGTTTATTTATTATTATTAGGTGAACGGATTATTTATTATTTTCTATTTCCTATTTGTAGTTGTTAGGTGAATAAATAGGAAATTACCTTTTTTTTTTCTTGTTGCTGTTGCTGTGTTTGGTTTACCGGACGCCGGCGTTCCACTCTCTTACTTTTATTTTGTTTTGCAAAAACAATTTTTCAATTGAGCCCCGAAATATTTTTTGTTAACAAAAATGTCCGGATTTATTTTTTTTTTATTATGTATTATTTTGTCAATTTCGAATTAAGATTATAATATTTATTTAATAATACCTTAAATTGGACTGTGTTATTCGAACAGCTTTCTGGGACCTGCTTCGTTATTTGAAAATGATTAATTTTAAATAAATAATAAAAAAGCAAAAAATAGGTGACAAAAAATTGGAGATGCGGGGATCGAACCCCGTACCTCTCGCATGCAAAGCGAGCGCTCTACCATTTGAGCTACATCCCCTTTTATGCATAGGTACAAGTTCAAATTTATATATATAATATAATAGTTTTGTTAAATAATCAAATTCCAAGTTCAATGGTTAGTAAATTCCTTATAGATTGCTTTTCAATAATTCATTCCGGCCCCATCTCCAAGATATACAATGAAAATGAGTGCGGTTACACGCAGGGAGCCTTTAGGAAATTGTTCAGGGAATTCTAGTAAATTGTCCTTGTTGCCCTTAACGAGAAGAATGTCTTTATTTAAAGCGAAGAATCCATTATAAAGTCTTAATTTACACTTTCCCCCCATAGTTTCTTATTCTTTATTTATTTAACTATTTATTATTAAAATTATATATATATATATATATATATTATATTATATTATTATATTTTTTTATTTTTTTTTATTTTGTGTCATCATTCAAAAATGGAAATAGTCCATTACGACCATATCAGGCCCATCATACTTCCGTAAATTAAAATGTCTCTATAACTCTCATACCTCTTTTTGACCGAGTCAGTCCCGGGTGAGATGGTTTGCGACGCCACCAGCTGGAAAATCACCGCCCCTAGCTCGTTTTACAGACGGTTTTTCACCGCCTAACTTCCTTTCAAGGAAGCTGAGCTACAAGTTATCCAACTCCTTCAGAAACCGATCAGCACAACCTTGATTCGCTTCCTACTCCAAGTGTACGAAATACTTTGGTTATGGAGATAAATTAAATATAAAGAATCATAAGGTGGAAGCAAAAGCCTTTATTTTATTAAGAACTTAAAAGAAAGTTTTATTACATCAGTAATCTTCTTTTGGAAGGAGATAACCGTTTAGCCTCTCATAGAGAAGGCTTGCGCTCGTAAACACATAAACTTATTATTACAGACAACTACAATCTTTATTATTTTCTCTTTCTCTCTTTCTCTCTTTCTCTAAATTTTTATTTCACTATGAGAAAATAGAAGAGAATTTTTCGATGTCCACTACTTCCTCAAATGCTCTCTATTTATAGATTAGATTTTCGGATTTCAAATTCCGACTCCAAAGCCTGTTGATAAAAGATGTGTCTTTTATTCACATCTTCCTTTTATTATTGTGGATTAGTGGGGTTTGTGTCCACCATCCTTCTTTTATTACTGGTCCCATATGGCTCAGCCAGCTTGTGGTGTCGGGAATCCTTTCACATGGTGTATTCTTCACATGGTGCGTGGTCCCCGTGCTTTTTTGAAACCAGTTGGCTTCCCCGTGCGTGGTCTCCAGCTGAATTTTCTTGTCGGTCTGGTTTGGGTCGGAAGCCTTTTCCGAACTCGGGCTCCTTTTGCTCTGGGCATGCTTGACAGATCCGGTCAATCCATCGACCGACATGCGCCATGTTGCAAAATTTCCGGTATGTGTCTTTACTTACCGGAATCTTATTTTCCCAGAGAACTCTTCTCTTTGTTTCGAAAAAAGTCTCGGCAAAGCTCGTTGTAGCTCCTGTCATAGAATTTAGGAGGAATGATCCATTCGCTGAATTCTGGAAGAACTTGAATGGGTATTTGACTTTGTCCATTTCCGTTAGACAAACCCATAATCCCCATGCTCGTCTCGTAGAGGCATCATCTTCGGAAATTGCCCCCACTATTACTAGCGCGTCCTCCGGTGAGGTAGCCTTGATATATTTCAAAGCGTTCCCATCCGGCCTCCTTAGCTTGATAAAATGAAAGGCTTCATTGAATCCCTTCTTTGGCTCCGACGCTACACTAATAAAATACAGCTCCAAAACGTCTCCTTTGGCCAAATGTAGATTATTGGCCCAAGTCTCGTAAAATGCTTCCCCGATCCATTTTGGTAACTTGGAGATCTCGGGAAAGCCTGACGCAATGGTATAAACTGAAGTTAGAGCCCCAAAATTATACCATTCTTGTACTTCATTTGGATGGCTTCCTATCTTCATCCAAACTCGCGAATATTTTCCAGAGATATCAACTATTGTTTTGTCGGGGTTGATACCTCTTCTTGTGGCTAACTTCTCCCACTGTCTCTGGTAAACCTGCATAGGAGAAATTTTTGTCTCGTCAGTTTGAACCTTAGAGTTGTCTGTCTGTGGCCTAAGGTTCAACTCTCCCTCTTTAACCCCAGAGGTGGAGGGTTGACTTGAGGCCTCCGGTTGTGACGCCGGGGCTTCAACATTCGTTGCAGCTTGTACATCTTCGAGAAATGCATCATCTACAACACTCGTGATTATGGTATTTGAATTCATAACCTCCGGGTTAGAGCCCCGTTCTCGAAGTACCCCTTTTTGCACCGTTGGAGATGCGGCCTGGAGGAGAGGCCTTCGCAAAGCTGAAAACAGTTGACACTGTGCCAGCTGGCATGCTCGTATTTGATCAGAAACGGATTCCCGATCAGCCTGTTGAAGTCGTCCTGGGACCTTTGCATTGAGACATAGCGTCCCAAATTCTCGTTCAAGGATCTCGAGGTTTTCCCTGAGATGCCTTAGCCTTTTGAGGGTATCGTCAGCAACGTGTCCCTCGATCTCGAGTTAAAAAATCTGCAAGAATATTTTCATGAGATTTTATAATGACAATATCAAAATCATAATATTGGCATTCAGCTTGTCATCTAAGTAATCTAGCCTTTTCGGGTTTAAATTCAATTTTATTTTTCAAAAAGGCTTTTATGCTCGAGTTATCAATTTTTAAGGTGAATTTCTTTTAGAGTAGAAATAGCGGCCATTTTTTAAACACCTTTCTGACTGCGAAAAACTCCTTCTCGTTTATATGCCATGGATTCGCTTCGCTATCTGAAAATAGTCCGCTGCAATATCGACACGGCATTTATCCTTTGGGCGTAAGTTTCGTAAGAACTGCTACCCACCAATAATCACTGGCATCCGTATATAGAACCAGTTCATCCTCATCATTCGGGATTGCCAGCTTTGGAAGTTGTTTGCAAACTTCCTTGAGCTGTTTAATTCCCTCATGGTGTTCCTTTTCCCATTTGAAATCGGCATCCTTTTTCAGTAGAGAACTAAACACCTTCCTGTAATGTGCCAGGTTATTTATGAACATCCCGGCGAAATTAACAACTCCTAGGAAACTTTGAAATTATTTCTTATCTTTAAGTGTGTTTGGAAATCCTTGTATCTTTTCTACGATATGGTTCTATAGAATGATTCCAGATTCATCGATATCTATCCCAAGGAACTCGATCTTTCTTGTAGCAATCACTGCTTTCTTCTCTGAAAGCACTAATCCTTCATTGTGGCAAACATCTAAGAAAATTTCCAAATGTCAAGTGGTCCTTCATATTCTTTGAAGCGATGAGAATATCATCAATGTACACGAACATGAAGTTGAAATAATCTTTAAAGAGATTATCCATTTTTCTTTGATATATCTGGGGTGCATTTGCTAGACCCATCGGCATAACATTCCAGATATAGTGTCCTTGTGGTGTGGAGAAGGCTGTGAACTTCTTGCTCCCTTCTTCCATGTTGATCTGGTAAAACCCAGATTTGCAATCAAATTTAGAGAACACTTTTGCATTTTTGATGCAATTCACCAAATGCTCTTTGCTTGGGATATAATATCCATCGAATTCCAAGATATTATTGATTCCTTTGTAATTAATCACCAATCTTGGTTTTCCTCTTTTTATTTCTCCATGGTTGCGGACCAGGAACCCTGGACTACTGTATGGAGAGACTCCTGCTTCGATTAACTTAAGGTCCATGTTTTACTTAAGTATTTGTTGCATATCCTTCCGATCTTCTTGATTCATCAGGATAGGTTTGTATCTGACAAACTCATTTTCTCTTCCGGTTTTCACCTTCAAAGATGCTTTGAGCTCATTCTTGTCCCACCATGCTAGAGGATCTTCATTGAAATTCTTTTGAATTTTTCTTTTGATGTCCTCCAGTGAGATTTGTTCTTCCATGGTAGTGTCTGGTTGTACACTCTTGTCTAGGCTGACTTTGAGGAGTTGAATAGTTTGTGTTTTAATCATTTCTTTCTTTCGGCCTCTTAGGCTCTCGTTTCGTAGTTGGAGGATTGTTTCTCCATACCTTCTTCGATCTTTCATTTTTGGGTGTCGAAGTTTTCCTTCATCACCACGCTTGCTGCGAAAATTGATTGGCATTTTCCTGTGGAACGCCTCTCTTAATCGCTGGACTATAATCTTATGATCACAAAAGGTTGTGAAAATAAGTCTTCTAGTCTCATTTTCTTGTGTAAATCTTTTGAATGTCTGTAGGAAATTATTTCCTAATAGAATATCCGCTCCCGTATCATGGAAATAAATTGGTGGAGTTTTAACTTTGTACCACGGAGTACCGTTTGCTCCTCCCATCATCATTTCCACTTGCTTGATCCCTCTTTTAAGGACTAAGATCCTTTTAGAGAAATCTCTTCCCGCGACTGGAGATAATTCTTCTTCCATCTCTTTGGGAAAGACTTCTGGTTTAGCCGTGCAGATTCCTGCACCTGAATCAATGTAGGCTGCAAAATATTCCGCACGATATCTTGAATATATCATTCCTACAGGAATGTATATGGAAAATGGGATGGTGCTCATTTTATTCTGTATCTCTTGTCACCCACCGTAATTTCCATTCCATCACTTAATCTTTCCCAAGGTTTATGATTCTCGAGAAATTCGATCCCTAGAGTTAGTTGTTCGGGGATTCTTCCTGCACTTCCTTCAATGATTGTTTCAATTTCTCCAATCTTGAGGATTCCTTGATATCTTCCTAGAGAAGGTTGTTGCAAGTGATAAAATGCATCACAAGGGAAGATGTTATCCTTTTGGGTGATGTCAAATATTACTTCTACACCTCTCCATCCTTCTGGGCACTTCAATTCTCCATTAGTCTTGAATACTTCAGGAGCTCGAGTGCTTTGGCTGATTCTTGGACCTTCCCATTGAGTTCCACTGATCATTCTATCTTGTTGGAAAGACATTCTTCTTGGTTCGATCATGAGGTTCTTTCTTTTATTAAGAACCGGCCGATCTTGGATTCTCATATCAATCTCTCTTATTGTTAAAGATTGCATGATCTCTGGTAAGACTGTCTTTACTACGTCATCAAAGATCCTTGGTGTTTCTATGAACTCTTTTCTCAGGAATACTTCTGAATGATGAGTATTCGAGAGTGCATAAGAAATTTTGTACGTGATTGAGTAGGGTCTGTTTCCCTCCTTCATCAGGTCTGGTCTCTTGAAATCTTGATGAAGGGTGAGAACTCTACTGAAATCTCGATCTGCCAAATTATACGCAATCCTTGGGTAGACATTGAATGCTAGTTTTCGTGCGTATAAGTTACCAGTGATTGCCCCCAGACATGAATCTTTGAGATTTGGGATTCTTTTATCGAAGAGGGCTAGATTTAATGGCGAATCAACTCCTTCTTTGAAAGTTGATTTTATAATTACTCGAATGGCTCCAATGTGGATCCACGAGAGTGTATTTGCCATTTCTCTCCTTAGTGTGCCTCTAATTTCCTGGATTTCTCGATAGGGAATTAGTTGCATCTCGATTTGGTTTCCCGTGTATTCAGTTGGTATCGCGAATTCTACCGTGGAAACTCTATGGATAATTTGGTGTTTTTTATTTCTTAAACCCAACTTATCCATTGCCTTGTTCATTGCTCCTATTGTAAGTCCTTCATACATTTGGAGCTTTGGATCTTCTTTCATTATTCTCATAAGTGTCTTATGAGAAACCGTTGTATGTGAGAGGAATCCTGACATGTCCTCCCTAACCACTTGTTGAAGAAATTCTTCTTCACTCTGATTCTGAATATGATTCACTTCCATCCTCAGATTATATCTCTTCTTCATAGATGCTTTCATCTGAGGGTATATCCTCAAATTGATACACCTGCACCAGATTTTGGTAATAGACAGCTTCTTCGAATTCTTGAGTTGTCTCGAACTGTCTAACGCCTCTTCTTTGATTCTCAGGACAATCAGTAGAAATATGCCCCTTGACTCCGCACGTCCAACAGTTGCAATCTTTAAAAATTTCATTAGCTCTAGTGTGAGCTCGTCTGAAAGTTCTCTTTGTTGGCGTCCTACTGGTGCTTCCTTGGCTTGAGAACGAGCCTCGACTTCGGCTTGGCCCGGTTCTTTGTCCTGATTTATAGTTTCTTGCCTTTTGTTTTGATCAAAATCTTCTTGGTTTCCATGGAAACCTTTTCTTGTTACTTCGAGCGTAAGAATAACTTTTTTCCTTCTTCCTCTTATGTCTCTGTGGTTGACCCCCCATTACTGTTGAAATGTCATTCTCAGCACAACATATAGGAACCGATTTATTATTTCCTCTTAGTCTCTTGTAATTTTTGTGAAGTGCTGCCTGGTGGCACCACTCCGCCAACTTATTTTTTAGGAAAGACATCCTTCTAGCAACCGTATCCATGTCGGTTGTTGGCTTGTACTCTTGGGTCAACATTTCTCTCCATGGACTTGGTATTTTCGCAAAGAAAAGTTGAGCCACATCTCCATCATTCACCTTAGATTTCCATCGGTATTCGGTGAATAGTTGGATATATTCATCCACATGACAAATATCTCGTAATTCGAGGCAATAAAGGGCTTGTCGATATTTTTTCTGTTTTTCCTCTTCCATTCCCTCGAAATATCTTGTGCCGATAAATTGGATTTTGAATAATTTAGCCATGTTATCGACGATTCCTTTTAACGATTCTTCAGCTATAACTTCTCTCTTTATATCTGCTCCTATTAAATCCCATGCGATCTTTGCAGATCCTTCAAGGCTCATTTCTAAGAGTAGAATGAACCCTTCCTTCTCTAAACCGAGAGTTCCAGCTGCAATTCGCATTGCAGATGCCCAATCATCTATTAGTATCTCTCGATTCTTAAAATCTGGAACGTCCAAATTTAACATTAACCCATATGGATGTATGGGATCAAGTTGAGACTTCCCGTATGGCGTGTTGAGAATATTGGGCCTTCGGGAATGTTGTCTGGTGCCTACTATGTCTGTAGGATCTCCTTTTACGGTGAAATCCCTGACATGTGGCATTGAAGTGTCTTGTAATGGTTCGTGCGAAGCCGTACTTTCGCCTTGATTAAAACTTGTTGGTGGAGCGCTTCTTGGTACTAAGGCCAAAGAATCTCCTGAGTTCATTTTTAGATCCACAAGACCTAATCCGAAGAAGGATTCGATAAGGTCGTGTAAATCTTCCATGTTGATTCTTTCCATTATTTCTTGGGTTGTAATGGTATTCCTTTTATTATTGCCATCATCTTCTCATCTTCCGTCGGTTGTCTTCTCCTCTTCCTTCGGATGTACTTGGTGTGACTTCAAGGGCTTTGACTCGTCTTTGAATATCAATTAGAATTTCTCATGTATCCTTTTGATGTTCAACCATTTCTTTCATCTGCACCTGGATATGGTGGTCGATGTCTTGCATTGTCCTTTGGATTTCTCTAAGATTTTTAGAGGAATCGGCTACTTCGCTGCAATTGGATCTATTGATGGGATTCATGATTTATATCCCTATGGTACGTGAGATCCGTTTTCAATAACTGATTTACCCAAAGGTAACTCAGATGATGCGTCTTTTGTTTCTCGCATTGTAACAAGAATTCTCTGTCGGCTCCTGCGAGTTTTCGTACAACATATTGGTGATCCCAATATGCTACTTTCTTTTTGTGGTCTAACTCGTATATTTCCAATATTTGGAAATATCGCCTGAAATGAATACATTTCGAACACTCGTTCGCATTCATTTTTAGAGATAAATCTCTTCACCAAGAGTTAATTACCCAATTATAATAAATTTTCTTAAGTTCTTAATAAACTTAAGCTCTGATACCATTTTATGGGATGACACAATTTTGTAAGGAATTATTTTAACTTATTAATTTTATAAGATATACCTTCGTTCGTGGCATTGTTACACCTACTTAGACTCTGGACTCCATTCGGAGGCATTATCACATTACGATAAGTCATGTCAGGTTTCCAGCCGATAAACTTGGATATATCTTAAATGATATTTTCCCATTCTTTCTTCTTTTAAATGCTTTAAGGGTATAATTGAGTCCCTTTCCTGAGCCTTTTCCTTAACCTCTTCCTGCACCTAGCTTTATTCGATGAAAATTTCACAGCCTTGCACTGGTGATAAACAACAAGATTCAAGTGCCAAACAAAAGGAAACTAGAAACAAAAGGCACAAACAACAGTGGTGAGAAATTGGCCTTTCAACTTTAATGATACCAAGAAATGAGACAAACTCATTGCCATTATCCACAAATTTCAATTAAAAATCTCAGAAGATTCGTCATCTGCTTCATACGAGTACTGCCAAACCTCAAATATAAAACTTTTTTTTGACGTAGCATACAACTTTGTAGATTCTTAGTACAACAAGTTCAAGACTTCAAGTACTTCAATGATCACCGCATTAACATACTCAACTTGCTGTCTTTCAGATTTTCTACCACCACATAGAGAGATAGTTCAAGTACATGATAAATGCAACATATACGGAGTGATTGATATTGGTGCAATACTTCAATCAAATCCATTTTCATAAAATTGAAATATATGTTTAATACAAGATAACAAACACTTCAAATTCTCCAGAAACCCTAAATCTAAAACGCACGCAGAGAACGGAACACTCAGAAAAATACAGAATTTATAGTTCAGAAGATTTAGCAAGGACAATACAGATTAAAAAAATAGATTAACACAAGATAATAAAAACAAATTTAGCAAATTCTGATTCACCAAACACATTATCTGTATTTCAAATTCCAAAATTAGGGTTTTACAGGGATCAACATCATCATCAACGAAACATATAACCCAACCCTTTACAAAGTATACCCATCAACCAAGCCCCAAAATAAAGACCAACACAACTAAAACTCTTGAGAAGCAGATCCAATCTCCTTGTCCTTTCCTCCTGCTTTCTTCGGCAACAGAGTTTGGTGAATGTTGGGCAAAACGCCACCGTTGGCAATAGTTACACATCCCAACAACTTGCTTAATTCCTCATCATTCCTAACAGCCAACTGAATATGCCTGGGCACAATCCTGTTCTTCTTATTATCCCTCGCAGCATTACCAGCCAGTTCCAAAACCTACATACATAAATTAATTAAAAAAATTAATTAATTTAAAATCAACGCAATCAAACACCGAAGTGAATACAATCAAATCATTAACAACTTTATAAGAAATTACCTCGGCGGCTAGGTATTCGAGAACGGCGGAAAGGTAAACCGGCGCACCGGCTCCGACTCGCTCGGCATATTTACCGGCTTTAAGGAAACGTGCGATCCTGCCGACGGGGAATTGGAGACCGGCCTTTGACGAACGTGAAACAGATTTCGTAGCCTTAGGCTTGCCTCGGCCGCCTTTCGTGGAGGCTGCGTCTTTGGAACTCATTTTTCCGGCGATGTGACGGGCGAATACGAAACCCTAAAAGTATAAATAAAATAGAATTTAGCGCAAAATGGGATTGACGGTGGTTTTTCTGTGGGGAGATGAATACAGTGGGTGTGACGAGAGTCTTTTATAGAGAGTAATGCCTGTTTCTGATTGGTTAAGGCAGTGAAGCGCGGACTGCCAACGTGGCGGTGAAATTAGAGGAGCTAAAAGACTAAAATGGTTTTAAATTTTTTTAGAGTCTTATGAAAATTTGGCGCGCGTACACTATGAAATACTTATTCGGGTTTCCTAATAAGTATACTAGCAAAATATTAATAGTGAAATAAATATCCAAAGATTTGAGCATTTTAAATTAGAGTATCATCTTTAACTAGTATAATAGTTTTATAACAATGTGGCTTGTTTCGTCATAGTTTAATGATTGTAAATTATGTTTTATATCAATGTGGCTTGTTTCGTCATAGTTTAATGCTTGTAAATTATTGATAATAATAATTTATTATTAATTAGGAATCTGAAGTAATAATTTATCAATCACTCACGGAAATATACTTGACTAATATATTTTAAATTGGTGCTACTAGTAATAAGTGACCTAATTTCTTTTTCATGGGGAAGAAACGATATATACATATACAGATAAGTGCATTTCAAATGATTTCAATTTATCCATGGCAACACTAACGTCATATTCCTTGTTTGATAATGTATAAAGTGCAATTTTATAATTATTCCCTTCGTCAACATTTCTAGATCCGCACCCATATAAAGAACAATTAATCAATTGTGGGATTGATTACTAATCCAGTCTTAAAAATATATCTATATATTTTATTGAGTTTATATCGAAATAAATATCAAGATTGTAGAACCAAAATTTAGAAAAATAGATAATTCAAATTTAATTAAATAAAAGTGACATTATGAAATAATCAAAATAAATTATAGAGCAACTAATTGCACATCAGAAAACTAATTGAATTAAAAATAAGTTAAAGAAAGTAAGATTGTGAAGGAAAATAGTTGAGAAGAAAGGGAAAAGCTATATACTGTTTTGCTTGTGCGCAAATTAGTTTTAGCATTCGATTTCATTATTTGATTTACCAAATTCATCTATTATAATCAAAAACCAAAACTATCAAGATAACTCAACGTATAAATAAATAATTAACCCAAGAAGATGTGTTGAGAAAATAAACTGCAACGATTCATTAAATCATGACATATAAACATCAACACTAAATCCCAAATAATCTACATAACAACCACAAAACATGAGAATTATTGCTCTCCAAAAAAACAGCCACTACGGAAATAATTAAACATAATACTAATTCCCCTAAAATTCCTGAGAAGCAGATCCAACTTCTCCTTTGTTTTTCCCAGCACCAGTCTTCTTCGGCAACAGAACCTGATGGATCTTCGGCAAAACGCCGCCGTTTGCAATCGTCACTGACCCCAACAGCTTGCCCAGCTCTTCATCATTCCTAACCGCAAGCTGAATATGCCTTGGAACAATCCGAGTCTTTTTGTTATCCCTCGCAGCGTTTCCAGCTAGCTCCAAAACCTAAAATAGAAAATGAAAATCAAATAAGCAACCATTTAACCATGATTTCAACTAATCGTTGAAGAAATTAGAAGAAGAAGAAGAAGAAAATTGAGTTGTGTTTTGCGGCGAACCTCGGCGGCGAGGTATTCGAGGACAGCCGTGAGATAAACCGGCGATCCGGATCCAACACGCTGCGCGTAACGACCTTTTTTGAGAAAACGGGCGACCCGGCCAACGGGGAACTGGAGCCCGGCTTTTGAGGATTTGGATACAGATTTCGTTTTAGGATTGCCACGGCCGGCGGTGGACTTTGGTGTTGTAGTTTTTTCGCCCATGGTTTTGTAAAATTATTTTTCTTTTCTGGTTGATTTCTGAAAGTTTGAATTTGCTGTGAAGATTCTTGAGTGAGTAGGGTACATTGGGATGACGATGACGATTTATATAGGGGAAGTGGTTTGCCTTCTGATTGGTTGATTGGGTTTTCATGCGGATTGCCAGCGTGGATGGTTTGGCTTTTGAGCGGTGTTTGAAGGGAAACTCTTTCTATTGGTTGATTGGTGGGTTACGAAGATTGCCAGCGTGGTGCCTTTCCCTCTTCGAAAATTGGATTCTTAAACTGGGCGGGAAAATTCGGATGCACAATATTACCAAACTCCAGTTTGGACCGTTTCAAGCCCAGTAAAATTGCGTTGTGAATAGGTCACCTTCAACATCTACCTATTAGGCCCACAACTATCGAGAGTGCAATTAGAAAACCCACAACTATCAACTATTTGGGATTAAAATTGTAAATTGAGTTTCAGCAGTTTAATTACAGTTTGTGGAAGTCTCAAATCGAAAATGCCATTTATAACCACTAAAAATTTAAATATATATATGTAATAAAAATGATGAACCGCCAGTTAAAATCGCCGATTTAGGGATTGTTTGAAGTCGACGGCATGGATAATAGTATTGTAGATCATCAACGGCTGGAAGAAGTAGACATTGGAAAAAAAAAATCGGTTGTTTAACCGAAAATCGTCGGTTTGATCCGAAATCGGTTGTTCCAGCGACATTTTTTCCAAAAAAAATAGAAAAAATCTAAATTCCCCACTCATCAACATCAATCCTCACATAAATTCATCTGTAATTTTTTCCTTCTTCTTCTCTTATATTTTCAATCTTTGAGTTGTGAAAAAATACTATCAAGTTTCTTCTTCTCATTTTTATTAAAAAATCTAATATTATTATGACAAACTTTTCTCCTACTACTATTACTAATCAAGGTCAAGGTCGATGACTTTCATACGTTACCAGCAATTATATTTCCGATGAGATGACGTCACATGAAATCGATGATCTATATAATCATATAGACTTCAATGAAAATTTAACCACCTGTGACGAATGTGAACTGCCCGTCTATGTCAATATTGATGGATACTAAGAGGAAAAAAGGTTGTTAATCGTGTTATGTCACTACCGCCTTGAATCAAGTTTTTTGCACTTGCTTTTTGTTAAAAGAAAATATCGTCCGCAAGAGAACGGGGCGGTTGTAAGTGGTAAGTTTTACTCGAGTCGAATCTCTCGAGGAATGTCAATCGAAATTAAAATGCATCTTTTAGCACAATTTAACAAAACACGCGATCAAGGAATGTTGTGGTTTGTTTTCTTTTTAAGAACGATAAATAATTAACACGACTTTAATTTAAACATAACAACTAATTGACAAATCGACAAGAATCACGCTAGATCTACATGCATACGAATTGAACGCAACAGAGAATGGTAAGTAACATGTAAG
Organism: Phtheirospermum japonicum; assembly: GCA_014905375.1. Lineage (NCBI taxonomy): Eukaryota > Viridiplantae > Streptophyta > Magnoliopsida > Lamiales > Orobanchaceae > Phtheirospermum > Phtheirospermum japonicum. The sequence goes on from BMAC01000741.1 coordinate 318,489, forward strand.
CAACTAAAGGTGTTTGATGATCAAATTAAAGCCATAGTGAATCATAAAATTCACTAAAGTCTAAATACCGAAAGAATAACAATCTAGATTAGAAATAAGAAAATCACAATAATTCAACCACCTTACGTAAAAAATTACAGACCAATACTCAACAATTAAACGAAAATCCAAATGCACACAACCAAAATATTCAAAACAAATATTAAAAACAACAAGAGAGATGTTAGGAATCAACGATTGAAATTACCCAAACAATTTTCGTGTATGACTTAAGAACATGCTATATCACATAGTATGTGATACTATTTATCAATCACGTGCATGCTAATTAAGATAATGGTAATAATAAAAACACAAAAATACCAGTGTAACCATATAAATAGTAATTTACATTACTTAAAATAATATGACACATAATGTAATATAGAGATTATACACGGGTTAAGGATGTGAAAATATTTCATTTTTTGTAAGCATGTAAATAAAATTATTAACTGAGTTAGTCTAATATTTAAATATGAAATTATTTAACAATAGAAATAATAGTTAATAAATAGTGATTGGATAACGGTGTGGGACACGAGTTGAGAATTAAGTATTTTTTTTATTTTTTAAATTAAGAAATTATAGAATTATCACAGTTATATGTTTTTTTTAAATAAATTATGTGTAACACACGGGTGTTAAGACTAGTGTGTGTGTGTGTGTCGCACCTAATATAAAAGATATTAGAAAAATCATAATTGGTCCATATATACCCCACATTTGTGATTATTCGTAGGCCACGTGTTTAAGGGCTGAATTTTTTTATCGAAATTTACTCATAGTAGGTAACTTGTAAAAAAAAAACATCAAGGAGACAATCTAATTAGAAGAAAAAAAACACTTTGAGGGATAAATTCAAAAAAATAGGATAGCTGATGAGGCAAACAAGTTTTCGCCGTGAATGAAATGATAATTATGCCTTCATCAACTCGCGTGCAGCTTGTGCGTTTGATGGTCAAGTCTTTTTTTATCGGTAATTTCTATAAGGGGCAAAATGGAAAAATAAAATACATACTTGAGATAACTTATATTAAAAATATATTAGGACGGAATATTAAATATTGAATGCTTGAGCATGCAAAATAATATTTTTACCTAAAAAATATGACGATACAAGATCTGTTGTGAAACTAAAGAGAAGAAAGTGATAGAAATTAGAGAAGAGAGCGGTGAAAGAGTGTGCTTTATTGTGAGAACTATAGTCATTTTTAGGTACAAGATTATGTTTTAAGGGTAGGAAGGTCATTCACATAATATATAATTATTATAATTAATTAATTATAACACTCCTCCTTAAATGACCTTAAAAATGATGCCTCGTTAAAACCTTGTCAGGAAAATCCAATGGGACAAAATCTGGTCGAAGAAAAAAAAGTACATCCATAATCCCCCTGAAAATCATCGTTGTAGATCTTTGAGTCGATTCATGTGAATCTTGTGTATCATCTTCTAAATGATGATGATGGCAATGCCTTCATGAACAAGTCCGCCAAAATATCATATGAGTGAATTTGTTGGATATCGATATCGTTATCCTTTTGAAGATCTTGTGTGTAGAAGTTCGAGAGATATATATCGTGTCATGTCACCTTTTATATAATCACATATGAGTTGTGTCATATACGAAATATTTCTTTTCACACTTATAGTGTTCAAATGTTGTCTCATTAAAACCTTGACAGAAAAACCCTGTGGGACAAAAAACTGATCGAATGAAAAATAATAGAGCTGCTTCCAGTGACTTCATTAGTTCTCGAGTTTATCATCTATCTATTTTCAAAAAATTTAATATAATATGATTTATAAATTATCCATGAGTTCTATACCATATGTTGATGTTTATACATCATTGTTATACAAATAATATGCCTCGTCAAAACATTCAAAAGAAAACCCAAATGGGGAAGATCTAAGTGAAGGAAAATAGTACATTATTATTTGAATATGCTCATAATGTTGTCTCATTGAAAACCTTACTGGGAAAATCCGACAAAACCTCAATTAAGAGAAAAAGAGTGTAATGCATATCTCATCATATCAACAAACAATGTTACGAATATGCTTCAAGCATATCAAGGTAATTTCAGGATTTCATTCCATTCATGATGATGTTCTATATTGTCGAATGAATGAAATCTCAAGTTTCAATATCACCCACCACGTAAAATAATGCTCTTGTAGCATAAATCTTTATTTACATACTATTGACAAAATATTTCATATGAATGAACTTCTAGTCAAACATGTAGCAATCTATAAGATTGCATATTCAATATTGGCCAAATAATTGTGTCAATAACTTTTAATTAATTCAAAGATACCATCCTCACTATCATTGAGCTCATGAGTATAAATATAGCGACTAATTTTATTATTGATTATATTTGATCCAGTTCATTAGACATAACTTAACGAGATTTATTTGTTCTAAAATTATCATTGGGTACCTGAACCTTTTTAAATGTTTATAATCTGTGATGTCTGTTTACTCTACTGGAGTATAGCGTTCAGTAAAAAAAACATCACAAATAATTGCTCCATATAAAGGATAAATATTTGAATCAATCGTTACCATTCTTCAAGCATGCCATCTTAATCCTCTTGTAGTATTTTATATAACTTTCAAGTTTGAGCCTTTAAACTTGAAAACCATTGATAACCTTATAGTCAGCAATCTAAAATGTAAATTTTCGGTACAAACTTCAGGTTTGCTTTAGACTCTACGAGGATTATATTTATGCATTCCATATTTTTTGGTAACATGATATATGCATTCATTCCACTCGATGTTGGTTTCGCACTTGTATTATTTTGCATGATTACTGAGATAGTAACAAAATACATTATTTTAAAAAGTCAACTCAAATAAAATTTTTGAGTCGTAATAATATTTGATAAATAACACGCTGATAGCAAATAAAACAAACACTACATTGCACTGTATTGTGCAATTTTGCATATTTTAATTAAAAAGTGGTAAACTTATTTTTGAGAAAAAGTGACAAATTTGATATTGTTAGACTCATGATAAAAATCAAAATAACACACACACACACACACACACACACATATATATATATATATATTCAAATGATCTTATTAATTTTTTTAATATTAATTAGGGTATACATCCTAATCATGTTAAGAAAACTCCTACATAATTAAAAAAAACTAAATCATCATTAATATTAAACGTTATTTATGAGATCAATTTAAATAAAAAATTGAATTGTAATAATATTTGATAGATGACACGTTGATAGCCAATAAAATAAATATTGAATTATGTTGCCATTTTTATATAATTTAATTCTAAAAAGTGGTCAAATTACTTATCTTTTTTGTCACCACGACATATTTATCCACCCCTAATGATGAGAATATTATTTACTGTATAATGACTAACAAATTATGAGAATAATGTATCTTCATTTGATATGTTTTCGGCATTCTCTATCCATTATGACACGTGGTGGGGCGATTATTACAAATATCACACTTGTTTAACTTTTGAAGAAGGCTTTTGACTACAAGCCATATATAGAGATTTCACATATATTTTAATATTTGGCATACTAGTGAAATATTAACTTCACATGATTATAAAAATCATTCTCATCAAATGATATAACAAATATCATAAGGCATATCTATTGCTTTTCACAACCATAATCAATAAAATATAAGTCACTAATGACTTTTGTAAATAATTTTACTAGCAAGTGATAAGTGTATTTATTAGATACATACGACACTTTGCTCTTATAACCATTAGAGCAAATATTCTCATAAACTTTTGGTTATGAAATAATAACACATGTAATCTTTTAGTGGATCCAAGTATTTCATAGTCAACATGGAGGGTGAATGGGCCCAAAAGATCTCACCTCATAATATAAAATATGAATATTATTGGAACCCATTTCCAATTAAACTAGTAATAATTTAATGGTTAAGTCTGTTGAGAACATGTAGCATTAAAAATACGTAGGAGAATCTTCATACTCTTCACAAATTAATAAACTGGGATGGTCATATAAGTCATGCCAAATCTGATAATACTGAACTTCAGGTTCAACATGAAAAAGTAATTTCTATCTCCTTTAGAGCTTTTGGTGAACTTTTCGGTTAATATAAGAATATATGATTTGGTACTAATTTATAGTAGATTAATTTCACAATAAATTGTCTCAAGTTTTGATGGATATTTAAAGTAAAAATCAAACTCCTGGTTGATATATATTATAAATTGTACCACCACGAGCTTGTAACTCGAATGGTATCACTAAACCTTTATAATGGTGTTGATAAAGGCTCAACCCCTATATCTCTCATATTTTTTGAGGTTTATCTTTACTTTCTACCCATGCCCAATTGATTAAAAAAAATTATAAATCATATAAAACAATTACTAAAACTTTACGTGTAATATCATTGATATTTGTACTACTTCAAGAATCAAATAAATTAAAAGCTTTAAAACCCATAAGAATTCATAACATATAAATAATTCTTATGGTATATATTTTTTTCAAAAATTATAAGTTTTGTATAAGAATTATGCTCTTCGATGCATTCTCAAGTAGTAATGATTAATTTGATGTGTTACTCATTCATGAGTATACTTGGTTTTTGATATTGCATACGACACAATATCATCTTTCAAAATCAAAAAGTATTCAATTGTATATTGACATAAATAGCACTACTTCAGGAGTAATATATTAATATCCTCCATGAATATAAAACTTGCAAACAAATATATAAATGATTTTCAGGGGCATATAATGTTCGTAAGAAATATTATTATTAGTTGTGCTATTTCAAGAATAACAACTTAATCATAATGTAAATAATCAACAACGACATGTAAATAATACTTTTAATAATATAAAACACATAAAAATATTTATTAAATAGCATTGTTAATATTCTCTGGAGTACTATGTATTATTTTCATCAAAAAATATGGATTATATATCATATGATATTCTTCATGAACATATTATACTCAACTGAAAAATTACAATATACCGTCATATTTATTTTGAAACCATGATTTATATTTTAATAATATTCAAGATTATTAAGAATTGTAGAATCGTATTTCGCAAAAATACTATGATAAATATTAGTTGAAAATAACTTTCATACAGTGCTCAAATATACATGATTACATATGTTTTATCAAGAAAGGAAAAACACAAAATATTATTTCAAATCTATCATGCTTGCATATAAATTACGTCATTTAACTAATTGACAATAACAAAAATTAAACCAAATGAATATTTTAAATCCATACTAATAAGCAGATCCCATTAGAATCATATTAACTATAATATTTGGGAACATCTCCTCTTAACCAAAATTACACCACAAGAAGTACTATAATTACCCAATGCACATTAACAACCATGTAATGTATTCCAAAAAAAATGGGGGTAAGATTTTCAAGTTTCAAAATTGAAATGCATAAAATACATAGATTATACTTCATGCTTGTTCGTGATTATCAATTCAATAAGACAAAGTTTCTAATACTATGAGTGTAAATACATGATAAAGTTTCAAGATATTTATCTAATTGTATCCGTTTTTTTTCTTCTTTTTTTTAAAGATAAAATTCATTAAAAACTCTATAAGAACAAGAACAAGTTCACAACTGAAACATAATTTGGATTAACATCTATATCAAAAGAGGAAATATGTACCTTAATTGAAAAATATGTACCGGTGGATAGATTCTCAAAATTTTTTGATGAAATTGTGGACAATCTCTCATTCATCAATTGCCCGAAAGAAGATAAAAGTATTATCATGAAGAAAAATATTTGAGCTATAACTATAATGCCAACATGACATAAGTATTAAAATTTTCCCAGGAATAAGTATCATATATTATAACATGTGATACTTCAAGAGTACGATGATTTAATATTGATTAAAACAAATAAAACTACATTCTTCAAGAATATTGAATTATGATATAATTTAAGTACAAGTATGGCTAGTTCTTTTAAAAACATATATATTATTCGGGAATATTGAATTACCACATGAAATAAGAATATTTACGGATATTCTTTCGTAATATTATACATAGTTATTTTATTTCAGGAGAAACAACTTTAATTGAGATAATTAAAACACATGACAGAAAAATAAAAAAGTAAAATAATAATTAAAAAAATTTGTTTCTTTAGGAGCAATTGTATATCTCATAGTAATTTTCAAGAATACACAGTATTCAAACAAAATATATTGAGATGTGCTTGTATTTCTCCACAAACTACAATAATATATCGACGGGGGAAGAAATCGATTTCTCATAATATTTTTTCAAGAAACAACTTTAATGATATAGATATATAAAATCAATCTTCACAATCCAAAATCAATTTTATATGTATTAAACAATATATACAAATATCAACTTGATCCAACGGTTAAATTGTGCGAAATCATTCCTTGAAAATTTTTTGCACCAACGATTCCATGAACAAAAAAATATTTTGTTCACAATCAATTATTGAACTCCGTATAGATCAAAATAAGATCTACACAGTTTCTATTTTAATTCAATAAGTCTGGAATACACTGTAAAAATTTGAAAATGATCAAACGGTTAAAACTTCATTAAACGGTTATACAATTTTTTTGCGCAGAAAATTTTCTATTATTTTGGTTTATAAAGGTTTGATTTCGAAAGCTATTATTTTTTGATCAATCTCAATTTTTTAGAGATTCGTGCTGATAACATCTTGTGAATCTAAAGAGAAGGGAGTGAGAGAAATGAGAGAAGATAGTGATAAAAGAGTGTGTTTTATTATGAGAAATAGAGTCTCATTTATACATACACGATTAGAGTTTGGGTAGGAAGGTCATTCACGTGATATATAATTATTACAATTAATTTATTAATTAATTACAACAAGGTCTTAATTTTTGACTATATATCTTAATTATTTATCGAACAAATAAAAATAAAAATGATTTATAGATGGCTTTTTACTTTTTGGGCTTAAACCAACAGTTCCAATTGCATCATACTATTGTTGTGTTGGCCGGCGAATGAATTGGGCCGAACATAAAACCCAGCTGATGATGGTTCACATTCTTTCGCATATTTGGATCAGCTCTTCTGAATCAGTTTCACAATCATGGCCCATTTCAGTGGGCCCATCTATTGCAAGCTATAAGAGTTTGTCATTTTAGCTGACTTGAGGGCCCGAATACGCTGGGTGTAAACGAATCCAGCATAGCCGACCATGGTTCCGATGATTGACTATTCTTAATTTTGTGTTATATTCGAGCTCAACTAAGACTTTGTTATAAATTTTTAAATACCTTAAAAAATATTAAATGTCTGAGCTTGTTCACGAACACGTTCATGAATGTTTGTTAACTTGTTAGTTAACATTTTCGTTAATTCGTTTGTCAATTTATATATTTCTTTTTTAATAGTCTCATTTTGTCATTGATTAAACTATTATTATTGTCTAGTTTGTAAATAATAAGAGGACATCAGAAAATATCAGATTAATTGATTTTTAATTATAAATTTTAATTTATTAATTGAGTTATAATCAAGCTATTATAGAGTTTGTCCACGAACGTTAATAAATGAGTTTTTATACAGACATTGATAAATGAGAGTAAGGTTGTTTGAACTCTATTTTTTTATGAGTTTTAAATTGTTGTTCATTTATTGTATATACTAGGGGTGACCGGAAACGAGTACTCGGTTATTTTCTTGGAACTGGGTCCAAGAAAAGAGAATCGATCCCGGAACTGGTACTAGTTGGGTCCAAAGTTTTTGAAACTGGTCCCGGACCTGGTGGGTACCGGTTCCGAAACCGGGTACCCGGTCTCGAACCCGGTGGGTACCGATTCCAAAACCGGGTACCCGGCCATTATTTGAATTTTTTCTTTTTTTTAGTTTATAATAATAAATTTGCTAAACTACGTATACTACATGACATTAACTCTCTACTATATTGTGGTCTTGTCTAAAATAAAGTGCATAGTACATTAGTATTTACTTCCTCCTATTTACCAAAAGTAAGTCTACTATATAGAATTTTTTTTAGTTTCCTACTACATCAATTATATAACATTATAATACCAAATTTCATGAAAGTGAATATACAAATACATAATATAATAATAAGTTCACAACATTAATCATTACAAAGTCTTCAAACTTATTCATAACAAGAGATTACAAATCAACAAAATACATAGAAAATCCTCAAAATACACTTAAATATATTAAATACACTTAAGGATTTGGTATCGGGTACCCGATTTAAGAATCGGGACCAGCGGGTACCCAGTTCCGGAACTGGTCCCACCGAGTAACGGATCTCGAAAATATAGATTCAGAATCGGAATCGATTACAACCAGTTTCAAGAATTTAGAACTAGAATCGGTACCAGCGGGTCCAGTTTTGAGACTGGACTCGACGGTTCTAAGCAATTCTGGGTTCGAGACCGGGTACCCAGTATTTCTGCTCACCCATAGTTTATACAACTAAGTGAACGCACGTTAACGGCGTTCTAATTAGATCAATTGTGAGTTTGATTGAGCGATCGGTTCATTTACACTCTTAATTCACACAAAATGAGTTAAAGATCGATAGCTCGAATGGATAAACAAACATAAAAAGAAAATCAATTGGATTATTGTTACGAAAAATGAAGGAAAAAAAAACATTATATGATTATGGATAATATATAGCTCGAATGGATAAACAAGCATAAAAAGAAAAAGAAAATCAATTGGATTATTGTTATGAAAAAAAAAAACATTAAATGATTATGGATAATATATAGAAAAGATTTCAGTTTCAGAATTACGATTAGCTTGCTGGGAAACAAAGAAAGTGACGACATATAGATGATGAATCACACATCCCATCAACGGAATTAAAGTTGCTTTACTGCATTTTATTAACAATATAATATAATTAAAAGAAAATACTATTTTTTATTATTTTATTTATTGCGGCGTGTAACAAAGTATCGCAAGTTCTCAAATCGCACACATAAAGCATGATTAATTACGCTAATGCCATATACTAACAGGAAGAAAAAAAAAAAAAAAAAAAAACATTGTCAAAATATATTTCTTGGTTGAATTTGAGGCAGGACATTTGAATTAGTCTTGAACATATGTATTTATTTAAAGTTGGAAAAAACTACCTTTTTCAACCAGTGAGATTTTCAACTGTCTAAAAGGATTTCACGAGAAAGAATTGAGTAATTGTGGAAAAGTTTTTATTATTTATTTATTTTAGTTTGGGAATCTCAAGAATTACACATGTACGTGAAATGAGAAAAGGATAAAAGTCAACAGTAAAGGATTCTCATCATTTCGTTTATTAGGTGCTTTAAATTTAGATATAAGTCCGTGTTCACAAAGATCTTATTGCGTTCCACGAATATTACCATTTCAAACCTTCTTTATGAATTCACATCAAATTCATTTGCTTTGATATTTAAACACAATGAAATGTATAGTATTTGTTGATGCATATCTCGTCCACTCGTGTTAGGATTAGTTGCCAGCAGAATTATGGGACTGATTACAAAAAGTCCCTCTTAAACAATTCTAATTTATATCTCCCAAATTTGTCCAATAAGTTAGCGTCCCACAACAAACATTCATCCATGAGAAAAGCAAGAAAAAAAAAAACGCGAAAATAAAAAAAAACACATCCAAAAAAAAACATAAATAAACATAAAATGGTAATTCATGTGAATAAAAAGGCAAGAAAAAAATGCGGAAATAAAAAAGTACATCCAAAAATCACATAAATAAACATAAAATGGTAATCCATGTGAAAAACAAAATTGAACGAAGGTGGGCTGATTTGTAAAAATACATGGCATAATTTGACATGGATTGAATCGAGAATATTCATATGACTATGTAATATTTGATCAAAAATATTTCCAATCAAAACTTCCATACATGTTTGTAAAAACCCAAGATTCCTTAAAAACATTTATATGTCATTCGAATATATAAGATGACTATGTAATCCAATTGAATGATTTTGAGGAAATTTTGTACTCCTTTATTTATTTTTTATTTTTGGGTTTGAATAAAGAAACTTTATGAAAATAAGGAAGTAGAAAAGCAAATTGGAGAAAGAAAACCTTGCAATATTGTACACCTTAAATTGCATATTCCCTTTGAGATTCTCGATCTCAACCCATGTGCTTGCAAAGAAAAATCAGCAATCACAAACAATTCTTAAATTCTCGATCGCATGTGAAACCGTGTCGTGAATCCACCAAATCTGACCAGCGGCAACACAGTGCTGTTTTTTGGTAAATAAAAACCCAGTCAGATTAATAGCACGAGAAATATCGAAGTATTAACAATTACTAATCACTTTTGGGTTGAGATTTGAGGGATTTAATTCAAATGACTTAAATTGCTAAAACCAAATAAAACAAAACATCTATACGAAAGAAGGCTTTATTAACAATTCAAATATTTGAGAGATGATTTTTTTTTTCTTTTAAAAACACAAAGCCCCAATCTAATTCTCAATCTTAAATTTAAACACAAAATCAACCGTTTGAACTTCCTTGCAAAAAAGGCCACAAATCTTCATATACAGACCGAAAATAATTGATTTGATTCGTTCAATAATTGAATTGAGATTTTTGAAATGGGATAAGATATGGTTAAATTTGTTAAAAATAACAGTGTAAAGTGAAGAAATGTAGAACAAAGATTTCTGCAAGGAGTAGCGGCGAGAGGCAAGGCGGGCCGAAAAGAGAGAGAGAGGACAAAACCTAGATTTTGTTATAGATTGTTAGTGTTTGAAGATCTGCAAAATAAATCCTCGACTAATAGATCTGCAAAAAAGAACCAAAAATCAAAAAAATCCAAACTAAAAGATCGAACCAAGAAAAATGAAATAGACAAAATATGGAAAATTTGCAAAGATTTTTAAGAATTTAGACGTTCATGAAAAAAATATTATCACTATTATTCCAAAAAGTATACGATCTAATCCGTTTTTATGAATACAAAAGATCTGCAAAAAAGAAATCTGGAATAATAGATCTTCAAATAAAAAGAACAAAAAACCAGAAAGACCAAAAAGAATTTGCCGAGAGCCAATGTTGTCGGCGAGAGAGGATAGAACAATTCATAGTTTTTTGTTTAAAAGAACAATGGAAATAAACTGTTATTTATACCCTGACAAAAAATCCCAAAAAATGTAACAATTTAACACAAACCATAAGAAGCTGACAACTCAGCATACGGACCTACCGAGTGATGACAAATGTCATCCGAAACAATGACTGATTGACACGTAGGTTAGGGTGTCAACAACATTAACAAATATGGTGGATTATCGGATTTATGAGATCTACGTTTATAGCATACTATTTTGATCCTTCCCTTTTGTATTTATCAACATCTATTGCAAACGTGTATATATATACTCCTCGGGGTAATTCAATAAACACACGTCCATATTTATTCTTCACTTATTCACTCTATATGGTATAAGTGAGAATTTCTTTTCACTATATTCATTGAAAATTCTCTAAACACTATACCATCATCAATTCCAACCACCAAAGTTATACTCTTATTTGATTCATCCTTTCGATAATTCTTCAAGTGTTCTTATTTTTCCATTATCGACGAGAGATAATTACGGTTCAACGATTTTGTTTGAAGTTAGATTCCAAATTTTGTCTCACAAGAGACCCGTCCAAGTGCTCTATATGCTGAAACTGCATCACAAATTTGGACTAATCTCAATGAATATTTTTCGCAATCAAATGCTCCTGAAATTGATCTATTAAAACAACCAATTTTTGCCCTCAATCAAGAAGGCGTGTTTGTTTATTGTTTTTCACTCAACTGGAGTCTTTGTGAGATGATCTTAGAGATCCAAACCTTTGTGCACCCCTTTTTATTAATTAATTTAAAAGCACGTAAGTTTGCTCGCAAGATTACGAGGTACTTGTAGGGTGATAAGTTTGACTCGAGTCGTATCTCTCGAGGAAACAACTGTTCGGCCTTTCGGATGTTTTTTTCTCAATTTACGAATTAAAGTAAAATACATGTACAATTGGGGTTTTGAAAGATATTGAGTTGATCATTATAAACTAAAGCAATAATTAAACTAAGGCTAATTAAACTAATTATTCTAACTAGATTATCAACTACGAGTAATAATTTAAACTACTTGAACTTAAGAACTAAGAATTTAAAGCAACGAATCTTAAGCATAAATATAATAACTACCCTTAAGCAATCGCATCATACGAATATAAGAACGAATAATTAAGCATAAATCAAGGCGCATAAATAAACTAGATTAAACCAATATCCAACATCAAGCATAAAACAATTAAGCTAATTAAACTAGTTCTAGCATTAACTAAGAAATTAACTAAGCAAGTAACTAAGAAATTCACTACGAAATTATCTAAGAGTTTAGAGTACTTATTTGAACTAATGAAAGCAGTAAAAAACTCCAGCTATTCCGGAGTTCGAACGTTGATCTTGGGCGAAGATTGAATCCCGAATGCGAATTCGATATTTTGGACGCGTTGTTCTTCGATCCTTGATCTCCGTCTTCAAATCTCGTTATGAGATGTGGGATTATTGTTATTGTAAGCTAAGGAACTCTAGGTAGTCGTGTATTATGTGTCTCTCGTCTCAAAAATCTAAAATATAGAGGGTTTATATAGATATTGCAAGTCTTGGCACACAAGAAGCCCTAAAATCCGAATTCTGGGCCGTCGCGTCGACGGTGCGTCGACTGACACGCGCTGGTGCTCGGCGTCGTTGCTGCCTGGGTGTGCACGTCGGCTGGGCGGGTGCGTCGACTGACGCGCCTTCGGTCGATGCTTCAGAATGTTGCGTCAACGTTGCGTCGACTGACGCCCTTTCAATCGACGCTTCAGAACGTAGCATCGGCAGTGCGTCGACTGATGCGGATCATGGCTCCCGTCGACGCTCACGTCAGTCGACGCGCTAGAGCGTCTTCTTCAATTTCTCAATCTTTTTGCTACTCGTTCACCGGAAAGCTCGTTCTCCATTTCTTGGACATCAAACATCTTCTATTACGCGCTGAACTCTTCCGGTTACTTAACTGTAAGGTGAAAAATAATAAAATATTACCTATTTGCAATAATTACGATCAAACTACGGTAAAATAAGCTGGAATTATAAAAATACGGAATTATGCTTAAATCGTCCAACTTATACCAAAAACAAATAGAAAAACGAACTAAAAAGCTAATAAAAATAAGGACAAATCTACTCTAATCAACTACCCCACGCTTAATTGGTTTGTTCGTCCTCGAACAAACGATAAATTCAAAGTATAACTAGAATAAAAATAAGTTCAAGCAAAAAGTCGTGCTATGCTACATACATAATTTTGAAAATATAGGTACAAGTCACGCAACGTCAAACACTTGACCATATTACATTGTCGCTCCAAAAACAAAATCATGCTTCCTTACTAAGGATAATATATATAAGTACGCTCAAAAGCACTCAAGTATTTTCTGCATGGGACGTGTATACACTCAAATCATACAATTACATGCACAATAAATAAGTACAGAAAATCAATCTCTTTTCAATCGCAAATTAAGTGTGCTGTCAAAACTAAGAATCAGAAAAGGTCTTTACGGGTTGTAGTGTAAGGTTTTTTAGACGGGTGTGGAATATATAAGTTGTGTGGCTAATCGCTCACTCTACCTAATATAATCAAGAAGCAAATTGCTTCACCTTGCTCAAAAAAATAAAAACCTCACTTAACTCTCATAACGTAGCCTTTAAACTAGGCTATCTCTCAACTCGTGACTCTATCCGACTGTAAGCTTAAACCACTCAAAAACAATTGAAACTTATAAGAATGCTTCCTCAACACAAATATTTCCTTTAAACATTAGGCTTCAAGAAAATTAAACAATAAAACACAAGCCTTAAATTAAGCGCATAGGCAATGATTAAACAATTCATTAGATTCACCATCCTTTTATTTTCTTTTTTTATCCCCTTTTATTCTTTTTATGGGGTCTCTTTCTCTTCTTTTATTTTTTTTATTTTCTTTTTTTTTTTTTAAATTTTTTCGTATGGTGGTCCTTAAATACAAAAATTTCATAAATTCCTAATACAATTCCAAAACACTAATAACCAGTAAAATAACAAACTCCTACCCCACGCTTTTAATGGGTTGGTAGGGGTCAATTCAATAACATCACTCATGGCTAAAGGCATGGATTATTTGGCTATGATTGGCTCATTCAGAATTTATACTGGCTAAAAATATATGTATATGGCCGGAATAGAGTTTTATATGTGCCTTAACTTCATTTTCAAAGTCGACTACACACAGCGATTTCAAATAGATATCAAGACTGAAACTTACTCAAGTACATGCAATGATGATAAACACTCAGGCTACTCACTGGTTTTTTGCATGAAAAAGTTTTGAATTGACGCTGCTTTTAAGGTTTTGTGAAATCAATTGCGTCCAAGTACCTTTTTACAATATATAAATAATTTTGAAATTTTTTTAGCACTTATGCACTCTCAAAAGACTAGAACAAATAATCAAACATAATTAACTTTGACAGGCAAGCCATACAAACACAAATAAGCGTAGAAATAGCGATCAATCACATGAAAAATATGCATTTCAAAACAAAGACATCAAATTGCACTAACCATACTCAACCACCCCCCTCCCTAAAAACTTGACAATCTCCTGATTGTCATAAATATTAAAGAAAATAAGAGTATGGGAAATAAGAAAACATCCCTGAAAATTCGATGGCCGAGTCTCTCTAAAAACGCATGTGCAATTATCCTTCGTCTTAGATCGCGTGACTAGATTGTCCCGAACAAACCTATAAACAAAAACAAACAAACAAAACATTATTGTGATCAATTGCGACGCGCAAGTGCCCGGTGGAACGTCTTTTTGGATTTGAAACGGCCGGATTGCGGCTAACGTCGTAAATAGCTGGGTTGCAGCTCATCTTAAGGTTGCCAGGCTGCGGCTAACTTGGGTCGGATTGCGACCTCGATCGACGAAATCATCGTTATCCCTGATTGCTGCGGTAAGCGGTAGGTTCAGTGGTTGATCGTCAACGTTAACGCCTCGAGTGGAACTAGCGGTAAGGCCTTGCAGTAGCGAGCTTCAGCTATATAACCGTTGTCCATAATAAGCGATTTATCATATTTTCTGCACATCAACACACACATAAACGTACCACGACAATTGACACAATATTAAAAGACAGAAATAAAATAAAATAAAGAAAAATAAAACGAAAACTAACCAACTCTTGGGTTGCCTCCGAAGAAGCGCAACATTTAACGTCATATGCTCGACGCAATTACTTGATCAAATCCTAGCTCGTGGCGGGCCCACGAACTCCGTCTTGCTTCTATCTCGACTCTTCATATATTTCTCGTAATAAGGCTTAAGTCGATGCTTGTGAACTTGGAAACTTGATTTCTCACTCTCATCGTACAGTGTGGCTACACCATACTCATCCATCTCCTTTATTAAAAACGGTCCACTCCATGCAACTTTAAAATTGGTTGGATCAAACTTACGATCGGAATTATATAGCACTAGTTGACCAACTTTGAACTTCTCGTTAAAAACTTCGTTCGACTTCTTCTTCTTCTTTGTCCAATCCTTGCTATTAGCCTCGCCCTTTTTCTTCGTACGTTTAAAATTCTTGTAGGGGTCGAGGAAAACACATCTTGAATAATTATGCGGTAGCTTCGTCTCTTCTCTTGGCTCAAACTTCGAACGATCTCGTTGTGGTCTCAATTCCACCTTTGGCTCATTTTCAGGCACGTTATACTTCATGGGCAATCAATCCTCAAATGCCTCTACATTATCAAACTCTTCAATCATGCCGATGCTCAGGAGTTCATTCACGCAAGAATCTACTAAATCAATAGTAGAACATTCGTCTTATATAAATGGTGCAGGAGTCTTGTGAATATCTTGAAGTGAAAACGTCACCGTTTCGCCTAAAACGGACATAGTCGCCCTTCCATTGTTTACGTCGATTACCGTGCGCGTTGTAGACATGAATGGACGTCCTAATAAAATTGCATGCTCACGATTCTCGCTTTGTACGTCACCAACGTCCATAATGATAAAATCGACCGGCACTACAAGCTTGTCTACTTGTATTAAGACATCCTCCACAATCCCCAAGGGTCGCCTTATCGTCCTATCCACCAATTGTAATTTTATTGCGGTCGGCTTCAGCGGGCCTAGGTCAAACTCCTTGTAAATTGAGTGGGGCATCAAGTATATGCTAGCGCCAAGATCGAGCATCCCTCTTGCTGTTTGTCCATTCCCGAGAGAAATAGTTATGCAAAAACTCCCAGGATCCTTCTCTTTAGGTGGCAATGGTTTCTTAAATATATCTTCAACTTCTCGTATCAAAGCCACAGGCTGATTTGTAGCCAAACGCCCTTCCCTTGATGCTAGCTCCTTGAAAAACTTCAAAAACGTTGGCATTGTCTTTATCACCTCTATCAGGGGGAGGTTAATATTAACATTTTTCAATAAATTATATAGCTCCATGAATTTCTTATTCTCCTTGGCCGGACGTAGGCGACTTGGAAAGGGAATACGATCATAAATGGTCAACTTCTTCGGTGGTGCATTTAAAGAATCAATGGGGTCTTCAGCTGCTGTCGGCCTCGAAATATTTGGATTTGAAGATTTATGCGTTAGATCGGCCGGATTGGTTGCATCTACTTGTGGTTGGGTTTCGGCCCCCCTTTTGTCTCCCTCCTTTTCTAGATCGATGCCGTTATCAACCTCTTTTCCGCTTCTCAGCACATGAATAGCCGAGGCGTGTTCTGTTTGGCTTGGAAAAGTGTTTTTCTCCTTCTTCAATGATGCCATGTCAGTTGCTAATTGTCCTACCATTATCTCCAATCTTCTTAGTCCTAACGAATTTTCAAGAGTGCTTTTGGCCATTTCAGCCATCATCGTTCTCAATTCTTTCATATCGTCTCGAACTCCCTTCATTTCCTCCTGAACATGTGTAAGGCCGTCTCGGTTCCGAATAGTTTCGGCAACTTGGTTTTGTTGCCAGACTAAAAGTTGATCAGTCGACTGAACTGTAGTAGGTGTTTGCCCTTGCACATGGAAATTATTCGGGGGCGGTGGTAGTGGTGCTTGCATGTGTGGTGGTCTCTGCCCCGAATGTTGTTGATTCGAATAGTGCTGGATGGCGTTGACGTCCCCTCGTTGTTCGTTATTGAACGGGCACATATCGGCTAAGTGTCGGGGGATCCGCATTGGTGACACATCGCATTAGTCTTCTTCGAAGAGGCCTTGCTTGCCCGCTCGGCCTTCCAAGCTGCCAATTTCTCCTCAAATATCTCTTCGCACTTTGCTTTGACTAATTTGCCATCACCTAAGTCAGGATCAGGGATGGAAATCTCATTAACTTAATTTACGAGGCCGAGAGTTGGTTTTTCTAGATTTTTCACTCAGTTTCTCCAATACTCGTTTTGCCTCGCGGGCCGTTAAATCACCAAAATCTCCTCCTGCTGCTATTTCAACTTGGCTTTTCCCCATGGGCGACAAACAATCAAAGAAAAACTGATTAATTATCTCGGGGGAATAGCTATGATGGGGGCATGCTTGTAAAAGTGATTTGTAACGCTCCCATGTTTCATGAAATAATTCTCCCTCCACTTGTTCAAAGTTAGCAATCTGCCTCCGAATTTGCCCCATTGTTTGTGCCGAATAGTGTTGATTTAGGAACTTCTCGCTTATCATCTCCCAATCAGTTAATGACCTTGGTTCTAAGGACAGTAACCATGTCTTCGCCTTGTCTTTCATGCTATAGGGGAAAAAAATCATTTGCATCTCCTCCCGGTTTAGGCCATGACCTACAAATATGCCTACTTCGTCGATAAAGTAGTTAAAAAACGCTAAAGGGTCTTCGTGGGCATTTCCGTGAAAAGTCGGAAGTAAATTAATTTGATGCGTTTTAATCTCAACTTCCCTTGCAGTCGGGCCAAGAACAATAGCAGACCCATAAAGCACAACCTTCGGGCGTCCCAAATCTCGTTGACGAGGCGCTCGATCTCCCCTTGGTTCCCTAACTCGGTCATTAGCTCTCTCATAATGGTCGTCATGTGCGTAATGGTGCTCGCGCTCGTATCTCCTTCCGAAATTATTTTGCTCGTAACCATGATCTTGATTCTCCAACCAATCATTCACGTGCCCTTGATTGTTAGCATACGCGTTATGCTACAGAAAATCTTCGTTCCTAATTGCCACGTTCTCGATGTTGTGTTGGCGAATAACATTGCTGTTCATCTCTTTGTTGTGCCTCATATTCGCCATGTTGGGTTGGTGATCAATTACGTTTTGTTGTTGGTCGACTCCCTCGTTTCTCCCCGCATCTTGTCTCGCAATAATGGGGTGTGGTGGTGATCTCGGTGGTGAATCACCGTTTCGAATCGGATTTGCTTCTAACATAATGTCGGAAGCTTGATCGCAAGCGAAATCAATTGCTGTTGAGAAATCGTCCCCGGGAATAAAAACGGGTCCTGGTCTCAGTGGATTTGAACGGTGGATGTTGTCAATGAATGGTACAAGGTCGCGTTGAAGTGATCGCCTTCCTTGCATAAACTCAACAATACATCAACGTACCAAATGGCAAAGACCAAGTGAAAAAATAAAAATAAACTAATAAATCAAAAAGAAAATAAAATGAAAAACATCTTTAATTCCTAATCGTTGCTTCCCCGGCAACGGCGTCAAATTTTTGATCCAAACTTTTGTGAACCCCTTTTTATTAATTAATTTAAAAGCACGTAAGTTTGCTCGCAAGAGTACGAGGTACTTGTAGGGTGATAAGTTTGACTCGAGTCGTATCTCTCGAGGAAACAACTGTTCGGTCTTTCGAATGTTTTTCTCAATTTACGAATTAAAGTAAAATACTTGTACAATTGGGGTTTAGAAAGATATTTAGTTGATCATTATAAACTAAAATAATAATTAATACTAAGGCTAATTAAACTAATTATTCTAACTAGATTATCAACTACGAGCAATAATTTAAACTACTTGAACTTAAGAACTAAGAATTTAAAGCTACGAATCTTAAGCATAAATATAATAACTACCCTTAAGCAATCGCATCATACGAATCTAATAACGAATAATTAAGCATAAATCAAGGCGCATAAATAAACTAGATTAAACTAATATCCAACATCAAGCACAAAACGATTAAACTAATTAAACTAGTTCTAGCATTAACTAAGAAATTATCTAAGAGTTTAGAGTACTTATTTGAACTAATGAAAGCAGTAAAAAGCTCCAGCTATTCCGGAGTTTGAACGTTGATCTTGGGCGAAGATTGAATCCCGAATGCGAATTCGATGTTTTGGACGCGTTGTTCTTCGATCCTTGATCTCCGTCTTCAAATCTCGTTATGAGATGTGGGATTATTGTTATTGTAAGCTAAGGAACCCTAGGTAGTCGTGCATTATGTGTCTCTCGTGTCTCTCCCCTCAAAAATCCGAAATATAGAGGGTTTATATAGATATTGCTAGTCTTGGCGCACAAGAAACCTTAAAATCCGAATTCTGGGCCGTCGCGTCGACGGTGCGTCGACTGATGTGCGCTGGTGCTCGGCGTCGGTGCTGCCTGGGTGTGCGCGTCGGATGGGCAGGTGCGTCGACTGACGCGGGCTTGCATCGAAGCTTCACAGAATTGCGTCGACCGTGCGTCGACTGATCCCCCTTCGGTCGACGCTTCAGAAGGTTGCGTCGACCTTGCGTCGACTGATGCCCCTTCGGTCGACGCTTCAGAACGTAGCGTCGGCAGTGCGTCGGCCTTGCGTCGACTGACGCGAATCACGGCTCACGTCGACGGTCGCGTCAGTCGACGCGACAGAGCGCCTGTCTCCGTCTCTCGATCTTTTACTACTCGTTTCACCGGAAAGCTCGTTCTCCTATTCTTGAACATTGAACTTCGTCTATTACGCGCTGAACTCTTTCGGTTACTTAGCTGTGAGGTGAAAACAACGAAATATCACCTATTTGCATCAATTACGATTAAAATACGGCAAAATAAGCTGGGATTATAAAATTACGGAATTACGCTTAAATCATCCAACTTATACCAAAAACAAATAAAAAAATGAACTAAAAATCTAATAAAAATAAGGACAAATCTACTCTTATAACTTAGTTCCATTATTTCTATCATTCCATACAGTTGTGGCAATTATAAAAGCATCCTTGATCAACAAAATCAATAATAACTTGTTGGTTCATCCGCAAAAATTACTTGTTAGGTAGAACTCTTTCTTGTTTCCCTTCATATTGGGTTCTCGACTCAGGTTCTTTTAATCATATATGTATGTCTCTTTCATTTTTTTCTTCATATTTGGATGCTCATAAGTATACATTTGTTAAATTGACTGATGGTTTTGAGCCCATATGATATGTCTGCATTGTTCATTGCCACCATCACTCATTTTGACGAATGTTTTTTTTACACACCCACGTTTAAATTCATTTTTTTCACATATTCCACAATTAAAAATTAATCAAGTTTTGATATAAGTTTCCTTTTGCCGAGTGTCTATTCCAGGACTGAGCAACGAAGATGACGATTGGTCGGGGTAGTGCTTGGAATGGACTTTTCTATCTCAGATGCATATTTCATTTCCAATTGCATTGTCGTTTCAAGTCTTCTAATAAGCACTGCAAAGTTACGTGGTTTGAATAATTGGTCACAAACAAGTTTTATTGATGGTGTCCAGATTAGCTATTCCAATAGCTAACCTTCCTTATTGGTTGATTGAACTAACAATCCAAGTTAATATGGTTATATTTGATTGATTTGATTGTGTTCAAGGATGAATAATGTGAATTGATTTATTGGAAATATCCTGATACGGAGATCTTAAAGGAAATGAAGTAGTTGGAAAAGAAGACCTGTTTATTGAATGAAGCAATCAATCGAGTTAGTTTGAAAAGAAAGTCAAGTCAAGATGAGGAAAGATATTTGTAGATATTTTCTTTACAAAATCCTACTCTCTTGGCCTGCGTTTTCTTGACCAGTGATTATTCATGTTAAGGAAAGATTTTTGAAGATTCTTTATTTTGCTCTCATGACCTATCAAAGTTTTTTTTTTTGTTTGTGTGTGTATTATTTACACACTATTTGATAAAGAGAAAAATAGAAATAAGCTTTTTATTTAGTTTTATACTTGAGACCGTTTATTCAAGTTAGTTGAACTTTTATAAAACATGAAAATCACCGTACCAATCGATGGTAAATTGATAGCAGGATATTGAAGAGAGTTCAAGATGTTGTTCCAGTAAACTGGAGGGAGTCTTATTTACTGTTAAACCTATAGGAGGTTGCTGGATGTATTAATTAATATGTTAACATAGAAATGGTTCCGCTATGTGTACTTGTACGATATCTATGTATCAATTAATAAGATTCAAGATCAAAGAAGGAGTCTTTCCTTATTAAAATATTGTGTTAATTTTAATTAAATTTAATTGATATTTAGTTTGATCGTTCGACCAATACATACATGTTATCACACATTCTAATCTTTCAAGCATGAACATGGATATTCATGCACTTGTTGCCTACCTAGGTCTTCTCTTCGTCTCACGCAATATAATGAATTTGATATATGGTATTCATGCCTACGTCACCCGTTTAAATCTCATTTCAATATCATTGTTAAAAACTATTGAAGTATTAATGCAAGTGAAGATTTGATTTGTAATATATGCACACGTGCTAAACAGTCACATCTTCCATTCTCTCAAAGTACATATTCTTCTTCACATTATTTTCATTTAATTCACATTGATACTCGGGGGCCATTCTCTGTATCCTATAAAAAGATTCTCATTATTTTCTAACTATTGTCAATGAGTATTCAAGATGTACTTGGATTTATTTAATAAAACATAAATCTAGAACTTCAACATGATGGTTCATTTCTCAAATTAATTATGGTGGTGGGGATATGTTTCTTGCCCAACTTAAAACCACTCTTTCTGATAATGGTTTTGAATTTTATGCAAATAAAATGAAAGCATGGTTACATGATAATGGAAGTGTTCATCAATGTAGTTGTGTTTAAACTCCTAGCAAAATGGTGTCATCAAATGTAAGCATCGTCATGTACTTAATGTCGCAAGAGCTTTACACTGCAAGGCGCACTTGCCTATTTCATTTTGAGGTGAATGTATTCTCTCACTTCTACATGTCTTATAAATAAACTCCCAACTCTGATTTCCTCAATACAAATCACCTCACCAAGTATTGCTTTAAGTTCTTCCATCTTATTCATTACTTCGAGTTTTATTATGTCTACGTTCAACTAAAAACATGAATATTTAACATAAATACGATGAGCGGGACGAACCAGGTATATTTGTTGGTTATCCTTTTGGTCGAAAAAGATATCGCGTATGTGATTTGCAATTCCATCAGATCTATGTTCTCATGATGTTATATTACATGAGAATATTTTTCTATACAAAGATCTTTCATCTTCACTATTTCAAAATGCAGTTACTATATGCGCTCCAATCATTAATGATGTTGTGTTTGACTACTCCACTGAAAGAAATACATACTAATGTTTCTCATCATCATAATCAAATTCCTCTTCATAATAACGCATCTACTTTAGAATATGAAAACTATTGTAATTCTCAGCATCTCCTGGTAGACACTTTCTTGAATAATAGTTCTACTGCAAAAAATACTGACACTTTGCGTACTCAACATTCCCGCGGTCTACCAAGTCATCTCAAGGATTTTGTGTGTACTCATATCTCCCTGTCCAGCATGAGTGATTCTCATGGATCTTTCCTTACAAATGCCATTGGGAAATAAAAAATCAAAAACTTTTATTTTAAGCTATGAAGTCAGAATGGCGTGATGCTATGGATAAGGAAATCCAAGCCCTCTAATCAACAATACTTGAATATTATGCTCTCCCCTTAGAGGGAAATCACGCATCGACTATAAATAAGTTTATAAAATTAAATATCGATATGGTGGTTCTATTAAATGTTATAAGGCTCGTTAGTTGCTTTATGCTATACACAAATTTAAGGTATAAATTACCACGATACTTTATCGTCAATAGCCAAATTAGTCATTGTGCGGATTATTCTTTCCATTGATACCATTCAAAAGTGGTCGCTTCAACAACTTGATGTCAACAATTAATGCTTTTGTTCAAGGAGATCTCAATTAAAAAGTATATAAAAAACTCCCACCTAAATTTTCTCCTAATGGGAGATTCATGTATGTAAACTAAATAAATATCTTACGTCTCTAAACAAGTTTCTCGCCAGTGATTCTCAAAATCCTCACTGATATGCGAGAAATTATGTGATATTTTATGATCTAAAAGTATACTTTTATGCGTTTCATAGTATCATATATATTTATTTATCGCATATATATTACTGTGGATGGATGATCACCATTTACTATTTTTTCATCTATTTTGTAGTATTTTGTGCTCAATTGATGTGATGATGATCGTCGGATCGTTCGTGGAGTGATTTCGGCGATGAAGAAAGTGATGCAGCACGACACCCCG
This sequence comes from Phtheirospermum japonicum, assembly GCA_014905375.1. Taxonomy (NCBI): domain Eukaryota; kingdom Viridiplantae; phylum Streptophyta; class Magnoliopsida; order Lamiales; family Orobanchaceae; genus Phtheirospermum; species Phtheirospermum japonicum. Next base: position 342,204 of record BMAC01000741.1, read on the forward strand.
CTGACACTGGGTTACCCAGTGCTGACATTGAGGGTTAGTTGTTAACTTAGCGGTTACCCTAATGGCTAACCCTATGGTGAAGTGCTGACAGAGAGGGTTAGTGGTTACCCTAACGGCTAACCCTACAGTTATCCATCCACTATATTGCATAGAGGATTCACCAATCCATCTCTAATTATAGCATGTTTACTTATATTTGTGATCGAATTATTTCCGTTCTTGTCTACGTCAATGATATTATTATCACAGTAATAATTAACGATCGTGCCATTGGATCGCGCACTTTTATTAGGATTAGTTTTTAGTAGTAGACTTATAGAATTAGTTAGCAGATTTACGAGATTTACTTTATAGCAGATCACCTTGAGCCTTGTATTTATCCCATCTCTTGCAAGTATGTATATGTAAACACCTTAAGGGCCTGTTTGAACTAACATTCGTTGGAATTCTAAATTTTGGTATTAAGAATCTTAGGGTATTCATAATTATGTGAATAATAATAATTCTTGTTTGATATAGGATTCAGAATCCTTTACTTTTTACTGTAGATGTCAAATAATGTCTAAAAAGTGGATGATAATGTATTATTATATTGTATTTGATGTCTAATCATGTCTAAAAAGTAGATGGTAGTGTATTATTATACTGTATTTAGTAATATTTAATTATTTAGTTATAAGATATTGTTGTTTGAGTATTTGATTTTTGAGTCTTATAATAAACGATTATTCGGTATTTTGAATCCCAAATCCGATATTCCGAATCCTAACCCAAACAGGGTCAAGCAATTCAGTGAACATAGGTTCATATTTATTCTTCAGTTATGTACTCTATAGTATTGCTATTAAATTTTAAAGTATTAATTATTATCAAGAAAAATACGCATACATGGAAAATGGTAAAAAGTAAAGGACTTGTAAAAGGTAAAGCAGAAAAGAAGAAGATACAAATAGACGATGGAGATGACAGAAATTAAGGTTCTCTTATTAATCAAATACTCCCTTTTATATAGGGTATCAAATACATGTTTTCATAATACATAAAGATAATAAATACCTAAATTGTCCTACATCAGTTACTTATTGACGAAGGCACACTAGTTGTGTTTTTCCTTCAACACTCCCCCTTGTGCCAAGTCAAGGTGTGAAATAGTGTTTCATTGTTGACTCGTTAAAACCTTGCCAAGTAACAAAATCTAGTGAGAAAAATAAAACTTGGTCTAAAGAAAAAGAGTACAACACACCTATGTTGAGACTCATATCCTAAAGTCTACACCTCTCTTTGATATGTACATCTATCGAGATAACTTTGAAAGTCTCCACTTCCTCAATTTGCTTGACTCTTGAGAAAGTCCATAATTGTTAGTTGTGGAAGAGTTGTGGTGATATTACTCGTATCATCACATTTTCTTAAGTGATAGAGTTCAAACCACTATTATCAGATATATGAATGATCATAACATTTACCATAGATACTCACGAACTACTACATGTATGTTAATGATCTCTTTACATGGATCGAGTGAGTAACCAACATCAACGATACTATTTGGTATTTCACAGTAGAAAGTAAACTCAATATTTTCTTTAGGGGTTACAAGACCACCTGCAATCCCAGTTATATTTATGAATGGGAAAAATAAACTCGCGTCAATGGTTTCTTTAAGGCATCAAAGTACATTTTGATTCCATTCCAGTGACATTGCGCTTTCTTGAGTTAAATCAAGATAAGAATTTTGAGAAAGTAATATTTGGTCAGGTGTATTAGAAATGGTACAATAATGTGCATATTGTACATATGAAGAAAATCTCAGCTCCCACCAGTTCTTCGTCATTCCGCTGACGAAATTGATCTTTCCTTATTTCTTCACCTTGACCAATCATAGGAGTGCTAACATATTGCATTTATCCATATTTAATCGTCTGATAATCTTTTGTATATATGAAAACTGTACAATATAGTATTCCACAAACTCAGGTTTTATTTTAAAGCCTTAACATGACCGAGTTTTTCCATGATTCATTATCTCAAATTAAAAATTTCAAATAACTATCGATATCTCTTATTTTATTAAGAGTGGATATTATGTTCCTTTCATCAAAATGTACAATTATAATCGCAAACTTAAAACTTATTTTCTTTACAAATACACAAGGGCATAAATTATCTTTTCCCAATAAAGTAGTCACTTAGACGGTTATACCACATCCGTCTGGATTGTTTCAATCCATAAAGTGTTCAATCCATAAAGTGAGTGTTTTAGTTTAATTGAAAATGCACTTCGTGGCTTAGAGTCACTTGCCTTGGCAAGTAAAGGCCAACAAACACTTTTATATATATCTATAAATCATGATCCCCATAGAGATATGATGTAACCACGGGTATAAGCTACATTCTAAGTTCTTTAAAATTATAACATCTATTATGGGAGAGTACATATCCTCATAGTCAATTCCAGGGCGAGTATTGATCGAACCAAGTGACC
>BMAC01000741.1:344724-358192 GCA_014905375.1 Phtheirospermum japonicum
TGTGACATTGTGCTCTTTATGGGGACTTTTAACCTTGCAGACACAGTTGCAGCTGGTATATATATGATCTCGTCACTTTAGAAATTGAGTCTTCTATATTTTGAAGATCAATTGTTCACTTTACTTTACTTTCACGTTATATTGTGAAATGCAGGGATCATAATGAGACATAGTGTGAAACTATTCCTATCGTTCCATTAGAAAATACTTTTTCTTATCTCACCCTAACGACGGGAAGACTGTCTCATTATAGTGACAAATCTAAATTTTTAGCGGTAAATATATCTTCTGTCAAAGGTTTCAAACAGCGGATGACTGTTGGAGATTCATATCCAACAAAAATACTTATCGTCTTTAGAAACCCATATGAATGCGTTATGAGGGCGCAATAGACACATATACTACGTAACCAAATATGCGCAGACATGAATTATCAAGCTTATATCCAGTTACAAACTGGTACGAAAAATATTTGGTTAGCAGAGATTCGTATACGAATAAGTAAGAGTTGCGTGCAATATTGTATAACCTTGTGCAGTGACAAATATATGAGTGCGCATAAATATTGTCGTAGTCACCATCTATATTATTTTCGACGGTATCTTCTTTGAGAACTTATTGTATATGCACATTAGGGTACAAGATGCATTACATCGATTTTGATTAAAATGCAATAGACATCAAATACTTTTGATGTAAAATCTCTAGCATTATGAGTTTGGGTGCTCTATTAGGGTGGTGAGTCCTCAATCATACGAAGTGTTCTAGATTTTTTGCAAATGCAACATTTTTATGGACAATACGTGCCGAAGCATCGTTCAAAACTATAAAATACTTTAAAGATCCGCATTTTGAATAGTTATGTCCACATGTATCACCAATTATCAATTATAAGAATGAAATAGTATACTTTGTATCTTTAGAATATGCAGGTCTCAATTTGCTAATGAATAAGTTTTGAAAAAGTGAGTGAAGTATCTTTGAGATATGAATGTATGTAGCGCTCCCAGTACTATAGAAGGCACTAGCTATAATTAAACATCATTAGTTCGACACTATAATGTGTATCAACTTTATATCTCATTTTGTGTTTCACTTAAATAAAAGATATCCATATTAATTTCTTATAATATGGACCATCGTATCACAACGATCAAAGAATACATGCCAGTCGTATCAAAACTTGAATAAGATTGTTCAAAAGTTCTTTGTTGGTCATATCTTATGATTCAATAATAAAAAAATAATAAAGTAGAATTACTAGATTGACTCTAAAACATGCTTTATTCCATATAAATTAAAGGCATAGTTCCATTCTCACAGTGTATTTCTCCATGATAATCATCAACATGAATATCATCAAACTTAACAATGTTTATTTCGCTCTTGTCCATACTGAGCTTTTATAACTTTAATCAATGTGCCACTAGGCATCAAGACTTTGTCATATATAAGTATCAATTTAGTGAATAATTGTCCATTCCTCGACAAATTCTCACATTCTTCAGAGATATTTGAACGAAATACTTTTCATTCTAATATTTTACATTATTTGCTAGATATGTTACATTATATCTAATAGCTTACTCCTGAACCTTATATGTGAATGTGTGGTAAATAAACTCAAAATGAAATATAAAATTTACCAATAATCTAAAATAATAATTAATTTAAATCAGGCCACATCACATAAATCTAACTCAAAATAAGTTTTAAGACCAACATGTCTCTTCCCCTTTACTTTGAGATTATTTTCACTATTCATATCGATCCTGGTCAGGCTCAATAAATTTCTTTATCTGGAGGTCTAACATTGGTATTATGAAAAATAATATCATGTCTTTCAATGACTTACTATCATAATTAATATTATACAAGTGCATCAACATGTTTACTCAAGTGAAAAAAAAATAGCGTGAGATCGTATCTCTCAATTACTTATTGTCATTTAAAATGACTTTCTTTTTCACATATGGTAAGACATATTTTTAGTTGTAATATATCAAAGTCAGTGACCTTTTTTAGCTAGCAAACAAATTTATTTTCACTAGATTCTTATGCTTGAAAGTAGTGTTTCATAAAATCCCCAAAATACTCATTTAGAGCATATCCCAAAGTTTATTGAAAGTCTGTAACTAAATATACTTAAAACATAAGACTGAGGTCAATACGAATTCTCAAATTCATTAGAGAATTGACTTTGATTTAGTTTGACAATTCTTTGCTAGTTAGGGGTTGGTGGATGATATTATTGTGGAATTGTAGTTCTTCCAATTTCCACATTGAACCAATGATGGTTGTACTCAATTTCTTTTGAGTATATTATTTTGTATTTAGATTGAGTTAGTTTAACCAATTTCTTTAGATAATGAATTTGAAGAATATATGCTTCTTTGTTATTATGTAAATATAATTTATCACGAGACTTATTTATACAATTCTCTATCGTTCATGAACTTTCGTTATCATGAAAATATGAAAATGTACAATCAATGATACATATATTGAAGGTAGATTATAAAATCAGCTTGAAAAGAATTACCAACATACATGAATCCATCAAGTCATCAAGAATCACCAACATACATGAATCTATAAATTTATCGAAATTCAGGATTAACTAAACATATGCAAAATTATGATCAATCTCTCATCTAATCATGTGACAACTTTATTTATGATTTCTAAACAAGAAATCATCTAAAAGTATAAGTAATAATATATTATGTACTCTATGAATATCACTACAGTATTGCAAAATTTCATATTTGTCAACATTGTACATAACATCACATGCATATAATCACAAATAACATACATACATGCTTTGTATAAGAATGCACAATAATATATACCATACCATATACTCATATAAACAAATATCTATTAGTTGAATTTAATAAATAATAATAGGGTAATTCGAGTTACATTGGAGGAAAGACACGATTATTTCCTTAATTTTATTATATCTCTCATGACATAGACCTTAAAACCCGATCTCCACAGTACATATTTAACCACTATGTCTTGTGGATATTATTTCCAAAATTCAGTTTCATCCAATGGTCCGGTGGTGTGTAATTTAATTTTTAAAAGAAAATGGGCACATGGTTTTGGGAAACAGATCAGCCATGTTGGAAATTCATTATCAAATTCTTCAGACCTCATATTCGAATCTCCAACGTTCAAACTGAACTTGTATATATTTGTAATAATATATCCAAAATTTAGTTTGATCCAACGGTTCTATTATGCGCGTTCGTATTTTGATATACGATGCATAAAAATTTTTGAATATAAAATTTGCTTTATTCGGAGTTTTGTATATACTTCCTCTTATCTCCAAATCCAATCTTCACCGTTTAGAACACAATTCAATAGGTCATAAAAGTTCTTCAAATATTGTAACGCGATCTAACGGTTGAAACGTGAAAAAATAGCTTTTCAAACTTACAGCGCAGTTAGATTTTCAACATACGAAAATTATAATTGTTGATTTGGTTATGCAGGCTTATTTGTTGATCACTCTAAATAGGTTAGAGTTTTCGTGCTGATAACGTGTAAAAGGAAAATTATAAAAAAAGAAGATACAAAGAGACGATGAAGACGTTAGAAATTAGGTTCTTGTATTCATCAAATACTCCATTTTATATAGGGTATCAAATACATGTTTCTATAATACATAAAGATAACAAATATCTAAATTGTCCTATATTAGTTACTTATTCACGAATGCATACTAATTGTGTTTTTACTTCAACATGACTTTCTATACTTAAAATCATTTTTGGTATTTATTTTACTATTTTAAAACATAAAAAATTTGATAATGTCAAGAAATAAATAAATTAAGTAATTAATTAAAATTCTTCAGTTTTAGAGCATTTTCAATGCAATAGTGTTAATTGATCATATGTGGCAAATGACATTGACATCTTATAAAAAAAGTTTTTCAATGCATCAATGTCAATGTTATATATGTGATAATTTATTTTATTTATTTTAGAAAAAATAAAGAGAGAAATAAAATGATTGGATGGTATCTTTAAAATTAATTGTAGATATTGTCAAAAATAATGTCTAGAATTTAACATTTCTTTGACAATGTCAAGCATTTAATGTATCACATAATTATTTTAACGTGGCACATAATTATTTTTATTACATATGTCAATTTTATCACTTTCAACATTATTGAACTCTAATTAAAAAAAATATATAGATTACCAGAATTTTTGCATTCTACATATAAGTAATATATAACGAATTGACGACGACGATCGAGTCTTGATGATGCACGAACAACGTGAGCTTGTTCATTCAACAATGGATGGTGGTCAGAGGATAATTAAAATCTTATTTAAAACATTTATAATTTTAAGAAAAATAACGCATATGAAGACAGAAAAGTACAGCAATTGATGTTAATTACTCACCATGTCTTTAATGGCAATGTAGTAATAAGACATCAAAATATCCAAGGGTTCACGTTGAGGCTTATTCATTCATTCATTCATGCACTTGTACAATTTCTTTATTTTTTTGTTTCACTTTTGCCCTTGAAAATTTTAGAACTTTCACATTCATGCTGACTTTACTCACCTTGGGCGATTGGGTTTATTCTACACTTGTTTATTGTAATATGTGTTATTGATTCAATATTAAAAACCCATGTGCACTTGTGACAAGGAAAAAAAAAAACACATTCCGGAAAATAATCAATACTAATTTCATTGTATCACATAAAATTTATTAAAAGATAAATATAAAAAAATATTTATGATAATTATAAAATTTTAAATAAAAAATAAAAAATTTAAAGAATGTATTTTAACTCATAATCTTTTTATTACTTATTATATTTATTAAATAAATTTTATTAAATAAATTTTCTATTTTAATATTTAGATTAAATTCGTTAATAATTTTATTTGCATACTAAGAAAAGATATCACATTCTAAACCTATGTCTAATATTTAGTAATTAATTATTATTATTAAATTATTTTATATTTTAATATTTAAATTAAATTCGTTAATAATTATTAGTTACGTATTTTGAAAATTCTAAGACATACTCTCAACCCGTGTCGCATTGTACCGGGGTCTAATCAATATTAATTAATTAATTAATTATTATTATCATTATATATTATATATTTTTATGAATAGATTAATTTATTTACTAATATTTAGTCACATGCTTATATAGAATATTAAAACTTTTATTGTAATTACAACTTATTTAATAATTTATTTTTTTATAATTAAAATAATTTCAAATATAACTTGTCTTTAAATTAAAACAATTAATTAGATCTTTTCTAATATTACATGTGTGTATTGTTGTCGAAACTGCGACGTAGATGATAAAACTGTACGATTCTATAAACCCGTTGTTCTATATTTTCTAGACATTTGTACATATTTTTATCAATTTTATCCTTAATTTTATGTAGTGCCTTTGTTTTTGTTTTATTTTTTTTAATGATATTACTATTTTTACGAGGGTAGTATAATAATTTATCTTCATTCATCAATCTTTGTAACTACAACAGACTCTCTATTAATAAACTTTTTATCATACATTTATGGGGAGCCAATTTAATAAATAATGATAATAATAATAATATGGAATCATGTTTGACTCCTTACATTTAGGGAGTTTAAGAAAAATATAGGGAGCTCCTAAATTTGATGAGTTATAAAGAAGTTGTTGGAGCAAATATCATTATATAAATAAGGGAGTCTCATCAATGTTAAAGAAGAGAGAATATTATTTTTAAATAAAAGGTTAAAAAAAAGAAAAGAAATAAATAGCATAGGAAAGCCTCGGTAAAAGACAAATGACAAACAGTAAGTCAGTGTGGAAAATAAAGTTGAGAATTTGTATTTTGGTCTAAAATTGAAGTTATGTGTAATGAGTGAAGCTTTTTTCTCCACTTGTTGGAATTGACCCCAAAATTGCACAACAAGCCAAACCCTGTTCCCAGTTGTTGACCTAACACACTAAAGGCCAAATACTTTGTGGGTCCCACTTCCCCTCTTTCGGAGCTCCTCTCTTCAAAGATATGAATTATCCCAAGGTAAAATTAAACCTTTTTTTTTTTTTTTTTTTAGCCTCTCTTTAAATATATGCCTCATGTGTATAAGAAGATTGCCAAAGCAATTACATCGGTTGGTCATTGAGAAGATCATTGGAGCAATGTTATCTCAATATTGTGTCATGTTCAATTTTGAATGGATTTTTTAACCGATTATTCGATCCTATCAAGTATTACATTGGAACTGACTATTATATGCGTGTACGTGTTTTATTAATTATAGCATTCTAGTTTAAGTGATACAAGATCTTAATGATGAGATTGAATATGGAACAAAAAAATCCTAAAAAACCTAAAAAACAAACCAGTGGGGTGATGATTATATATTTTTTTCATTCTTTTTTGGATCATTTAACCAGATAATAATGAAAGGAAATATGAATAATTTAATTTTTAATAAAAATATAATTCGTATGATTTTTGATAAGTGATTAGATATAAAATTATTTAGTAAAAAAAATTAAATAAACTCGCAAATGTGATTTTGTGTATCTAAGAAGTTAAAGACAATAAAGATGAGAGAGATAGAACAATTAAAATAAAAAGAGAAACCTAGGGTTTTTTTTTTATAAAATTTTATTTTCTATTATTGAGAAAACAATTATGAGTCATAAACAATTTTTTTTATTTTAATTTTTGGTAGTGGAGGGCACTTTTATTTCTTCAATTACCGTCTCAATATTTTTCACCTTTTTTTTTTTGTTTCTCTATATCTTATTTTCTCTATCACTATTATTTCCACTACGATTAACTTTTCACACACACAAATAACTTTTGTGGACTCATTTGAATTTTTTTCATATAATTTCATATTATATCACTTAAGCAAAAACACACAATTATATATCATATTACTATCTCACCAAAAAAATAATAATGATTTCCTCAAAAAAACAAAATTCACTACTCTCTAGTTGAATGAAACTAGGAATGAAATAATATTCAATCGGACCAAAAAATATTATTTCTTTTCATTCTTTTTGGGATCCCTTTCATCATTATAATTGTTATTATAAATTTTTTGTAATTTATTTATTTGACATATTATTGGCACAAGCATCCCTTCTTCTTCTTCTTCTTCTTCTTCTTCTTCTTCTTCTTCTTACTACATACTCGAAAGGGAATAAATATGCGGTCACACCACAAAGTCTCAAAGTTTTTAATCTAATAATAAAAATTTCAAAAAATATAATATTAACACCCGAACTTTATACCTACTTCAAATCACTGTTTATCAATTATTGTTATTATAAGATAATTTTATATTTTTTTATTTATATAAATTAGTTAATGATTTTATTTACATATTCATAAGACTTCAAAAGACGTTACGTTTTAAAACACTTGTCTAATATCTATTAATTAATTATTAATATTATATAATTATATATTTTTTTGTTTATATTAAATTCATCAATAAGTTTTAATTACATACTTAGAAAAAACTCAAAAGAGGTCACATTCTCAACCCGTTTCTTATTTTACCAGTGTCCAATCAATATTTATTAATGAATATTTTTTATATTTAGTACTGATTTTTTTTCCACATACTTCAAATAATTCAAAATTTTATAATATATTTCTCTTTTTTTTATTTATTTTTAAACAATCTTTTTTAATATTTTAAATAGAAAATGATTTAAAATAATTTTATCTGTGTGTTTTAAATTTATATCTTAATAATATTTTTCACCAATTTAAAATAATCTCAAATTTTATAATATATTTTCATCTTTTTGTTTAATTTTATAATTTAAATAGTTTTTTAAAATTATTTTAATTTTTTATAACAAATTTTTGATTTTATAATAAATTTTTTAATTTTTTGTTATTATTTTTTTGCCACATCAGCGTTGACTTGGTCAAAATTGGTTCAGGTCAATATTTTTTAATCGCTGTTTTTTTTATAAGCAACAGAGAAAATTTGTTACCAAGTATATTTAATGGTATTAAATTATAACACCTCTAAATTATTGGGGCTATTTTGTAATTTTATATGAAAATAAAGGACTCCCGGTCGCCACCAGATCATGTAAAACTCTCGATATATTGATGATTTGTCTAATGGTTGCGGATATATGCACCCCAAAATATTATTAGTTGACCCCAAAATATTTTGGACAAAAATAGTCATAATTGAAATGATTAAAATATCCTTACCATAATACTGATTTCCTGCACATTAATTAATATGAAGAAAGAGACAATAATAATAATTAATTCACTTCACACACCGAGGCAACTGAAAAACACCGCAAAATGCCGGTGGGTCACGGGTTGAGGTCGTGCACCAGGGATCTTTTTGCTCAGCCATTCAGGAAGAAGGGTCCTACCCATCTCACCACTTACCTTCGTATATTCAAAATTGGCGACTATGTCGATGTCAAGGTTAACGGGCCGATCCACAAGGGTATGCCCCACAAGTTCTACCATGGGCGCACGGGCCGGGTCTGGAACGTCACCAAACGCGTTGTTGGTTTTGAGGTCAACAAGCAGGTTGGTAACATAATCATAATTAAGAGGATTCATGTTCGTGTGTAGCACGTTCATCCATCGAGGTGCCATGAGGAGATTCTACAGAGGATTAAAAGGAACGACCAGTTGAAGGCTGAGGCCAAGGCAAGATTATTAGCACCAAGAGGCAGCCCGAGGGACCCAAACATGGTTTCATGGTGGAGGGTGCGACCATTGAAACCGTCACTTACCGTATGATGTGGTCAACGATCTCAAGGGTGGTTATTAAGTGGGTTGACTGTTCAGTGCGTTCAGTCTTTTACTTGTTTGTTTGCTATTTGTTGCGTTGGTATTATACTTGTTCCTGCGTTTCGTCTTTTCTTATGTAATGACTCGGATCAAATCAATTTTTGGCAGAATGATATGATATATGCGACTTTTTAGATTGAAAAAAAAGTCAATAATAATAATAATACAACCATGGCAACAACTTCAAAGAGCAGCTCCATTTTGCCAATGGATTCGAGCGTTACGAAAGACAAGTTCTTCAAAGGACCTGCCATGACTAAAATCGGCACTTATGAGCGGAGATTTGCCGCACACCGACGAACTACACAAAATAGAGCGGAGATTTGACGCACTCCAGATGGGCTTTCGCCGCTGGAACGGGTGGAGGCATTCGGTTTGCTCCGATTGCACCCAGGTTCTTCTTCAGGGTGAAGAGGAAGAGTTTTCCTACAAGATGTCTCCGGAGAATCGTTTGGCCGACTCTCCGGCGAAGAGAGATGCCTGCACTCAAGTGGTTCCGTACGACGTCGACGACGTTTGGGGATCAGGTTCGGATTCGACTTCTAATTTGGGGGATTTTTCCGGCATGAAGACGCCGGATAACTTCTCCAATGGTGTGGAGAAGGAAGAACCATGGTGTGGGGAATTTCCGGCGTGAAGATGTCTGCACTTAGGGCTCTTTTTTTCTATTTTATTATTTTATTATTTATTATATTATATGGGGGTAAAATTGGATGTTTGTGGGGTTGATTTAGTAAAAATAAATATATTTTAAAAAATTTTAGGATGTTCTTATTAATTGAGGTCAATTAATAATATTTTAGGGTGCGAATGTTAGCACCCTTGTCTAATTTCAAACTCCATAAATGAATCCATTTCGAGAAATTCAAATTATGAAAAATATAACGAAAAAATAATAATGACAACAAGTGTATGGAAGAAGGGCAAAAGTAGAGTTAATAGGGGAGGTGGAGCTATCAGCCTATCACGGCATATGAGGTTTGGTGGTGGTGTGTGTGTGTGGCACATGCTTAGCCACCTCCACATACGATAACCAATAACGACAAATTTCCCAATATTGTTGCTCCATTGGCTAATATTTATTTAATGCACATAAGATGATATATAGAACAATGTCTCATAATTTACATGAAACTAACTACATTTCCTCCGGCTCCATTGATATCTAATTTTTTTACTAAATAAATTAATATGCACAAGTTTTTTATAGATTCCATTCGATGAATTTTATTCATATTGTAAGAAAAAAAATAACCCCCGTTCACATAATTAAATTCAGGATCTTTGTTGAAAAGAGAAAATATTGTTTTGCATTTAATATTTGATAAGAAAATAAAATGATGATAATAGTGTAGCAATTACTACTACTTCCTAACTAGTTTTACATTAATTTTGAGGTTGCAACTGAATCAGGTTGTGATACCGACATATTTACAGATTACAGAACATAAATGAATGGTCCATGATTAATTGCAGATTAAAAATTAGGTAACGTGTGTAGATCATTTAAATAAACTTGGTCAAGTTTGATGGGTGTTGATTGAATTGGTTCAGCATTAAGTTTGGAGGCAACATTACGTTTTACGTATTCATAAATACGATGCTCATATTTCATTTTGTATTAGATTTACTAATACAAATAAGGAATAATAATAATAATAATAATAATAATAATAATAATAATAATAATAATAATAATGTATTTTATATTAACCACCCTTATATATTAATGCAAAATCCTCATATTTTATGTGTTGATTCGCAGACTTTGTTTGACAAATAAAAAAATTTGGTGATTCGGTTGCTTATGTGTCATTCGAACCTAATATCTAGCTGATTTTATATATTTTTTATTATATTTCATAATTTAATCTTTCCTTTGTTATATGTTGACTAATTTGATATTTTTATTTTATTATATTTTATCTAATTTAATATTTTCTTTTTATCTTCTAATATAAAAAATATAAAAGGCATATAAAATTAGTAAAAATATGAAATTAGTTTAATTAAAAAATTTTAATTTTGAAATTAAATAAGTTGTATTTATAATAAAAGTTGGAATAAATTTAAACAAAACATATATATAATCATAATTAATAAATATTTATTAGACAATGGTACAATGCGACACAGGTTGAAAGTACGTCATCTTTGATATTTCTAACTATATAACTAATAATTATTATTATTAAATAGAGATTAGAAATTACTTGAAATTGTGACATATCCTTTGACTTTTTTTCTAAATATGTAAATAAAATTATTAATAAATTTAATTTAAATATTAAAATATAAAATCATTTAATAATAACAATAATTAAAAAATATTTGGCATGTATAAGACACGGATTGAGTACATCCTTCGAGTTTTTTTTTTTTTTTTTTTTTTTTTTAACTCTATATCACAAATATTTATTATATTTCTCTTTTGGTAAATCTCATGCAATACACGGGTATTAAACTATTATAACAAAAATTATGTACAATATTCATAACTTATGTGTTTGTTTCGCATGCTTCATTTGAAAAATAAAAAATTTCGGTGTTTCGATTCCTTATGTGTCACCCGAACCTAATATCTACCTAATTTAATATTTTTCTTTTATTATATTTTTCCTATCTAATCCTATCCTTTTATTATATGTTACATAATTTGATATATTTATTTTATTATATATGTTGTCTAATTTAATATTTTCTTTTTCTTTAATTCAATACTTCTTTTTATTCTCCAAATATAAAAATATAATAGGTCATATATAATTAGTAGAAAAAACTAAAGTAGTATCTCAATTAAAAGACAAGTTATATGTGAAATAATCTTAATTGAAAAAACTTGATTATGAAAATAATTAAATAAGTTGTATTTATTATAAAAGTTGAAATAATTTTTTTTTTGGTATTTTAAATATTTTATATAGGTAAAATTACGAGTTATTTGCAATTGTTTAGTATATGAATGAATATCAGTAATGAATTCAATTTAAACATAAAGATTTATATAATAATAATTAGTGAGTATTGACTAGACACTGAAACAATGTAAAACGGGTAAAGAGTATGTCATATTTTGAATTTTTCTAAATATGTAACTAATAATTATTAACTAATTTAATATAAATATTAAAATATAAGATTATTTAATAATAATTAGTTAATAGAGATTAGATACAGGTTAAAAACGTGTCATTTTTTAAAATTTTTTTGAAGTATGTAAATAAAGTTATTAATAAATTTAAATTAAATATTAAAATATGAAATTATTCAATAATAATAATAATAATTAATAAATAGATTTGACATGTACAATACACGAATTTAGAATACATCATTTGAATTTTTTATTTTATATTGAAAACACTGTAATTATATCAAATATTTTTTTATAATTTTCTTTTGACAAATTTAGTGTAATACATAATTGTTAAACTAGTTAATATATAATTAAACTAGTTAATATATGATGTACAATGTCATAATAATTAATATACAGTTGATATATTTGATAGGGGAGATAATGTCCCGTGCCGAAAGCATAAAAAACGTACGATACTGTTTTTGTGTATTACTATATTTCAGCATATGGCCGTTTTAGTATTCCATCTATTTGGAGTTTTCAAATATGGATGCCCACTAAAACTTGTCTTATATATACGATTGATATTGATCTCAATAATTACACAATTATTATTTACCCACGCATTATGTTACCATCCAGTTCTGATTTCAATCTTAAATTATAATATGATTAAATATATGATGTCATATTTTTTAGTATTGATTTGGTTATATTATAATTTTGAATAGACACTTACCTAGTGTGTTGAAACAAAAAATATCGTGCATCTAACTTGTAATAAGTAATATTATTTTATTTTTTGCGTAAGATACTAATTTACGTGTATCAATGCATTATATTGGAATTAGATAAAGAGATTTACAATATATTTAATATTTATTTTCATAGTTATAATAATTTTTAATTTATTATTATTAGTATTAGTATTAGTATTATTTTATCTCTTTTGTTTCATTTTGTTTGGTGTAAGTAGTTTTTCATATATATATTTTTAATGTTATTTTCAATTCATTATATTAGGTTTAGATAAAAAAATATAAATTTATATTTTTTATATTTATTTTCTTTTTGTAATTATTTTATATAACTCGTATTTTTTAAATAAATATCTAAAATTATAATAAATTTATTTCAATTTTTATTGTAAATAAAAATTAATTCAATCTATATAGATTTTTTTAATTAGATGTAACTTTTTTATATTTTTATATTAGAAAAATAAAAGTAAGATATTGAATTGGGCAAAATATGTTAAAGAGAATATTAAATTAGGTAACATGTAATAAAAAAAAGTATTAAACTAAGTAAAATATAATATTAGTAAATTATTAAACTATGTAAAATATAATAAAAGGAAAAATACTAAATTAGGTAAATATTAGGCTCGGATGACACTGAAACACCAAAAAAATTTCTAAAGCTAATGAAGCGGAGGAAGCAGACATATATGATAAGAGGGTTTTGCATTAATATATATGGGAGATATATATAATATTATATATAAATATATATATATATA
>BMAC01000741.1:365130-390054 GCA_014905375.1 Phtheirospermum japonicum
AAAAAAAACCTCGGACCATCGTAATCATCGTGCACTGCTTGCTTCTTATATGTCACAATAATAATAATTTAATAGAAGCTCTATGTAGTGTTTGTTAGAAAGTAACGGGTCACGAGTTATGAGTCCGATTTTTAGTAGTGTTTTAGAGAATACCCCTCATATTTGGTGTGATCTTTCTTAGACCATCTTTTTGTTGGTTTTCGAAAAATAGATGTTGTTAGACGCTATAGGTCATCATTACATTTTTTTTTCCCGATGGTATAAAGCTAATATTATCCATACAAAATGAAATGTGCCATATTATGCAATGAAATAGGTTAAAATAAATCCACGAGCGAAAAATAAGAATTAATATTAACTACTTCATACGATGTTAAATTGTTAGGTCCATAAACATGTAGATTTATAAGAATTTACAAGGCGACATCCTCTTTTAAAAGAGACAATCGTTTTATAAGAGGGACGAACTATTTTGGGAGCGGCGAGCTCTCGTGTAGAAATGGTGAGCTCTTATATGAGGGTGGCGAGCTCTTATCAGGTAAATGATATTATAATAGTTCGATATTAAAAGCTGAGCTTTATGGTTAATACGATTTTGGACGCTGATGGGATGATATGGATTATGGTAATTTAATAAAAGTTCTAATATTTATGGCAACGTAGCGTACATGATAAATTCTAATTATTAGTCGGTCGCTATTTATGATACTTCGGTTTTAATAGGAGACGAAAACTCTAGATTGGGAACACATTTCTTATTTCTTATTTATATAAAGAAAACAGAGGCATCACTCTTAAAAAGTATCTGATTCAAGAATCGGATGGCCTGCGTTGGGGATGTCCGGCTTGAGTTCGCTTTGCAGATTGATCAGGTCGTCATAAATTTTCTGGAGGATTATCATGCTGCCTAGCACATATTTGAGATTAGTAAACTCTTTTATTGGTGAGCCAAACGTTTTGATAGCACCACTACTAATTTGCTAATGGTGTTATTATGATTTCATATATATTAACGATGATGTTATGTATTATTATTTTAATATTAAAATAATATTTAATATTTACGTGGGTGGTTTTACCATAAGAAGAGTCGTTGTGTAGTTCAAAGACAGAAATCGTGCGAACAAAGGAGAAAAGAATGTCAAATTCAACAAGATCGCCTAGCATGGGTGTAATTATAAGGGATATAAATATACTTTAATATATATATATATATATATATATATATATATATATATATATAATAGGTTTATAATGAGTTTTATATTAAGTGTACACTTATACATTTAGATTTTGTATGGTGCTCATAGAGGGTCATAAAGTGATATTACAAAACAAAATGCCACGATTAAATAATTCACAACGTTAGAATCAATAGATATATATTTAATTACCTTAAAAAAATAATATACGAATGTATACTTTCTCATCATTTAAATTTTCAGAAAACTCATTTATTTCGTTCAATTCCCATTATAACACGAAATACATGTTCTCATACTCACGACCTTTCATCCAGAGAACATGTACTCTTATACTTTATACGTGTATATAATCAACAAAATATAACTTAATTCCAGGTGGCAAATATAAAGGTGGGGAACCCTGACT
Source organism: Phtheirospermum japonicum (assembly GCA_014905375.1). Taxonomy (NCBI): domain Eukaryota; kingdom Viridiplantae; phylum Streptophyta; class Magnoliopsida; order Lamiales; family Orobanchaceae; genus Phtheirospermum; species Phtheirospermum japonicum. Next base: position 366,742 of record BMAC01000741.1, read on the forward strand.
TTCTCTGCATGGCACAGATACAATGTATACATCTTTGGTATTTTCATTATTAAATCATCAAAAGATCCTATCCCTTGGTTCAAAGATAAAAGTAGCCACGTGTCGATCGATGAGGGCACGACCCTCCGCATGGGTCCCACTCAGTTCCTAGTATCATCTCCAAACAATACGAACCGGGTACCCACTCCCAGACTGTGTACCAACGAATAACTACCACGTGTCTGTTCTCGATCTGGTGAGACTGTATAATATAATTGCTCCCAGAGAACGACAAAATTGAAAGACCTCCAAAATAAACAATAAATAAATAAAAGAAATAAAGATGGGGCGGGCCCCACAACCTCCGCGGGGAGTTCTGACAAAAAACATGCCGTCACGCGTTTAAGCGCTACACGACAAAATACGTGTCTTTCCTTCGTGGCAGGGTTGTGGTTTCTTGGAATGGTGGAGGGCTGTTTGGTCAATACGTGGGTATTTTGTCGCCACGTGGCTTCGCTTGGCGTTGGACGCACGCAGGGGAAAAAGGAAAATTAAAATAAATAAATAAATAAATTTGTTCGCCTTTTTTAATAATCTCTCTTTTCTGTTGTGTGGATATCTTGCTTCCAAGTACACTCATGGGCAGAGGCCCTTTTGACTACTTCCAAAACATCTTTTTCTTTTCCTTTTTGGATATATTCGTTAAATTGGGCGAGGATAGGGGATTTCCCACATGGTAACTGTATTTTTTTTATTTATTTTTTTTTCCATTTCATTTAGTATGAAAAATATTTTGACAAAAGTGTTTTTCTTATTCTGTTATTATTAGTTTCATTCAAATATACATTTATTAGTTTAATACTCGCGTATTACACATGATTCATAAAAAATCAAATATAAAAAATATTTGTGAAAATTATAAAATTTTAAATTTTAAATAAAAAATTAAAAGTATGTGTTTTCAACCTCGTGGCCTATTAAATTTATTAATTATTATAATGATTAATTTATATTATAATTTAATATTTATATAAATTCTTTAATAATATTTACATACTTATAAAAATTCAAAAGATGCCACGTTTTCAACCCGTCTCTAATCTATATTAATTAATTATATTAACTCATTTTATAAATTTATGTTTAGATTAACTTTGTTAATAGTCATAGCTCCATACTTTGAAAATTTCAAAAGGTGTCATACTCTCAAACCTTCTCGCATTATGTCATTGTCAATAAATATTAATTAATTATTATTATACAATTTTTTTTATATTTAGATTCAATTCATTACTAATATTTAATTACATGTTCCAATTATTGCAAATATATCATAATTTACCTATATATAATATTTAAAATTTCAAAAATAAATTATTTCAGTTTTTATTATAAATACAATTTATTTAATTATTTTCATGAATAAGTTTTTTCTTTGTAATTATGATTATTTCATATGTAATTTTATTTTTAATTAAAATAATTAATTTAGATTTTTCTACTATTTATATATGAATTATTTATATTTTTATATTAGGAGTATAAAAGAGAATTATTGAATTAGACAAAATATAATAAAAGAAAACTATTAAGTTAGGCTAAATATAATAAAAATAAAATATTAAATTTGGCAAGATACAATAAAAGAAAAATATTAAATCCGGTATATATTAGGCTCTGATGACAATAAGCAACCGAAGCACCAAATTTTGTTATTATCCAAGCGAAACATACGAAGCAGACAAATAAATTAGGATGTTTTGCATTAATATATACTTATTTAACACCCATGTATTACACGAGACTTATCAAAAGATAAATATAAAAACGATTTGTGATAATTACTGAATTTTATATCTAAAATTAAAAATTAAAATAATGTATTCTCAACCCGTGCTTTGTACATGTCTAATCTATTTATTAATTATCATAAATATTAAATAATTTTGTATTGAATTTTTAAATTAAATTCATTAATAATTTTAGTTACATACTTACAAGAAGTGAAAAGGCGTCACATTCTAATCTCGTGTCTAATATCTACTTGATTAATTATTATTATTAAATTATTTTATATATTAATGTTAAGAATAAATTCGTTAATATTTATTAGTTACATGCTTTGAGATATTCAGAAGATGTCATACTCTCAACTCGTGTCGCATTGTACTGGTGTCTAATCAATGTTTATTAATTATTAGTATATAATTTAATATTTTTATGTTTAGATTGAATACATTACTAATATTTAGTTACACACTTAGATTATGGTAAATAACTCATATTTTACCTATATTGAATGTTTGAAACTCCTAAAATAAAATTATTTTAAATTCTATTATCAATAAAAGTTATTTAATTATTTTCATAATAATTTTTGTTTCGTAATTAAAATTATTTCATATGTAATTTATCTTTTAATTAAAATAACTAATTTAGATCTTATATACTAATTATATTATATATGACTTATTTATATTTTTATATTAGGAGAATCAAAGGAAAGTATTGAATAAGGAAAAATATAATAAAAGAATTAAATTTGGTAAGATGCAATAAAAATAAAAGTATTAAATCATGTAAATATTAGGCTCGGATGACATATAAGCATACGAAGCACCATAATTTGTTATTTGTCAAATGAAGCATACGAAGCTGACACATAGGTTATGAGAATTTTGCATTAATATATAGGGGTGATATTGGTATTTTCACGATCCTATTTTACACTCAATAGAGACAATTAAATTAAGTTTAAATTTTTTTATATTAAGAGATCAACAACTGCAAATATAGGGGAGAGGGTATGGTGTCGTGAAAGTATCATAATTAATTTCTATATTATATATTTAAAAATAAGTATTTTGATTGATCACACATCTTGTTGTTATGTGTTATTTATTATTAAAAATTGTATATTTATTATATTGATGTTAATATTTATCATGAAGATATTTAAGATATATGAACATTTATAAAAATGAAGATCGATAGTTTGTATGTTTATCACATTTAAATTAATATTTATCAATATGAAAAAGATATATATAAAAAAATAAAAATTGAAATTTATCATAATGGTGATAGAATTACAATGAAGATGAAACCTTATTAGACATGAATATTTTTATAACAAGGATTATGACATTTTTAAATATTTTAATATTAAATTTATATTTTTAAAAATTTATTATAACTATATTTATTACATTGAATATGTTCATTTCACTCGAATATATAATAATACAATCTAAAAAGGCGTGAGCCGTGGCAAGTCAGCAATATCAAGCCTCAAGCCTTGAAAGCGTAGGTGTGTCTGGACGAAGTTTAGGTATGAAAAGTCATTTTCAAATAATTTTATTATTTTATTTATTATATTGTTATAATATATATATATATATATATATATATATATATATATATATATATATATATATAATAAATTTGTCTACATATTTTCTGAAAACAAAAACTCGTAAGAAAAATAAAGATATCGAGACTTGTGAATTTCACAATTTTCATAAAACAAATTCACTCCGTATCGAGCGTTGATAAAACAATGGTAAAGGGATTTTATTCCGGCAAACTAAAAATAAAAGCCTAGAAATGAACATGAAATTTTGCAAGTGAAAAGAATATGTTTGCTCGTTTTTTGGTGTTTTGAACTTGCAGTAATTAACCTGTATTTATATGCTGGAGAGAGCCTCCCATCCTATGTCCAAGTTCATTCTACATGTAATTGATGTTAGTTACAAATGAATTGAAAGTATAAATTAATTATGTTGTTTCAAATTTAAATTTTAAAAGCTCTAACAGTTTAAATGTTAAAATAATGTTGGGAAATTAAAATTAAATAATTTATTTCAAAAAATTGCAAAACTTTGGATTTACTAATGAGCCCGAATTTGGTCCGACATTCGTGTACGCAGGTTGTGCTCGCAGACGTGTCCATGGTCCGAATCACAAATCAGCCAGTGATTTGCACTCCCCATGCGTGCGCACGTGGAGAGAGCTTTCTTGTATACTAGAGTATACCTTATCAATAAGGTGATATTATAAAATTGACTCAAATTTCCTCCATATTTATTAATTTCTTCCAACATATTTGTGTTCTGTTTTTTAAATGTGGTTCAATTATTTTCCATAATCAATACAGTAAATATTTAATATGCGATTTAAACTATTGGAGTTTAATTGAAAATAGGGAAAAAAGTATAACTTTCGAACTATATCCAAATGCTCCCTGATCAATGAGTTACAACAAACGATCAATGAGTTACAACAAACTTGAATTACAAAAAATCTAGTTTAATCTAAAATAAGATATAATCTATTATATACATCGAGTGTACTGATGATTTAAAAAGAAATAAGTTATAACAAACCTTGGATAATATTCACAAAGATATAAAATGAGTAAATAAAGATGGACATGACCAAAAGGAAGCAAAATCAGGTTTAATTGTAACTGTAACCATAGTCAATAGTTAAAAAATTGGAACCGACTTTAAGAGTTTCGGATACGATTCAAGGCTTTAAAAATCAATAGAACCGACGGTTTTGGAACAGGCGATTAAAACTGCTGGTTCCACTTTTTTTTTAAATTTATTATACATTGTATTGTATTTATAAATAATATTATAAATTATATATTTAAATATTTTATCTAAGATTCAAATAATATAGAAAATACAAATAATAACAAAAATAGTAGGTTCTGGTTAAAATCGTAACCGATTAGAAATAAAAATAATAACAAGATTTCCGACCAAGTGATGTGTTAGATGAATGGCAACACAGAGCTTAGAACGCAACAACTCAAAGTTGGGACGAGGTTAGACTCTTATTGATGATGTCGGCAATCTGAAAAAGGGAATCGATAAATTTAGTGTCCAACATACCAGAAGAAACCAATTCATGAAGAAAATGGGAATTGATGTCGATGTGCTTCGCCTTTTTGTGAGCCAATGAGTTTTGAGAAAGAAATAGGGTATTCTTTTTGTCATAGAGAAGCAAAGGTTGTCTCAAAGGTAAGACTCCCAATTCACGGAGTAGGTGAGTGAGCCATACAATTTTCTGAGCAGTATTAGCAAGAGCATGATACTTAGATTCACAACTGGAATGAGCCATAGTTGGTTGTATTTTCGTACTCACTACAAAAAACTCGTGGATATTGACAGACCATTTTCGTCGGTAAACTTTCGGTAAAGACGTGGATACCAAAAAACCACAGTTAGTTTAGAGTTGATTGTTTAGTTTGAGTAATACATATATAATATATATATATATATATATATATATATATATATATATATAAGTTTTGCGAGTTGATTACTCGATTTTGTTTGGCACGACCTAGCATTTCAAAGGAATATTAATTATTTATGTCTGTCTAATTCTAATACATGCACTTTGAATGTTACGCAAAGAAATGTAATGGCAAGTTAACTATCACAAAAGATCTCATTCCTTTTATATATGATATATCTATGGCCCCTAAATTATCTGATGCGTCGTGACACATCTGGCTGTAGTGAATGGGATGATATATATCAAATATATATATATATTGAATTTCTTTACTTCATTGCAAACAAAAATTCCAATTTATATAATATAGGATTAATGAGCTTGTAACGAGATTTTGTTCTAAACTCGTCATTGCTTATACTGAGTCGATGAATGCGCCAAAATCACCGGATTAAGTGGGGTGAATGCATCTAAAAGGAGACAACAATACAATGAAGACAAGTTATATACATATATATATTGAATATATTACTTGATCATAAATTTTAGTGTAATAAATGATACGTAGATACATGACTAAATACGACGGTGTTCATAATCTCTCTACTATACACGTGACACGTGTTATTACAGACGCAATGGGCACCTGTTAATAAGTTTGTTGACCATCTCTCTCTACTATACACGTGACACGTGTTATTACCGACGCAATGGATATGTGTTATTACCGACACAATGGACACCTGTTAATAAGTTTGTTGACCATGTAAGGATGTTATGTGTCAAGTTCCAGAAAGATGAACTGATATGATAGGCATGACCCAACGTGCACAAGAGTGTTGCACGGGATAGAAAACATGGTGCAAGAGTGGCACTATGCGTGAAGGGTACAGAATCTTCCATAAATGTATGGAACTTACTCGAATGGGTTCGGGTTGGGAAGATTCATGGGTGGGTCGAGCTGATGGAAGCTACTAGAATCTTGCGGAGGCATGTGTACGGTTTGGGGCCATTCTAGTAGTTTATGGGGGCTAAAATGCGAGATATGCCTTCAAGAGGCTTAGATGGAACCGAAATATTTTTGAACATCCTAAAATATGTCTTGATTAATATTTGTATATAGTAGTTGTGCCTAGAGAATGGTAGAATTCTCTAAAATAGTCATGTAAATATGTAGGAGTATAGTGTGGAGAGCTCTAGAAAGTTTATAGAGTGTTTTTAGGGTTAAGAGGAGTAGTGAAGAGCATTTTAGAACCCTCCATTTGAGGGGGTGATGCTTTAGGATACATAATTTTTAATATAAAAATAATTATATTTTTTATGAGTTATTAGTCATGAATCAATTTTATACTTTCAATCAATTTTATACTTTCATTTTATTTTTCTATAGGGTATAACTCAAGCAAAGTGCAAAATCAATAAAAAGATCCCATTGATATAACTGGAAAAAAATGGATGGAAAGAATGCATTTAATTTTTGTTTAGAGTTATTTTTCTTTCTTTTTTAAATAGAAACAATTGGCCAATCACATCATACTTTGACTAGTTGAAACAAATCTATTATACCACTATACAGGACTGTTCGTCGTCGAAATTGATACTCCCAAAAGCACCCTATTGCCTTGTCCTTTTCGGCTAACAACACTCCCAAGCCATATGTTCAAAATATGAAAATGATAAAAAAAAAAAAAAAAAAAATCAACTACGAAGCTCAAATAATATTTTGTTTTCATAATAATTGTTAGCAGCCGTAATGCGCGCCACAATACATTGGAGCCTTGGCCAAAAAGCAGAGTTTGGCGTTTAGCATTTTATAGCAGTACATCGTAATTATTTTAGCCCTACTATTTGGACTGTCCTTTTTTTTTTTTTGAAATATTTGCAGACGTAGATGAACTTAATCACACACATATCATATACTTAAAAAAAAGTATTAATAGTTTAATTTATTACTAATTTATCAAAATAGAACTCAAACTCTAAAAAAAAAACTCAAAAAATTCATTAAATATTCCTGATCCAAATTAAATTGCCATGCCACGTAACCTATTCTACCACATTCATTCATAAATATATTTTCCTAAATAAAATCAATTACGTCCATAGATAGCGTCGTGCTAGGTGCACATATTTGTGTAATTAATTAAAAAAACAATATTAATGACCATAAAACAAGTTTTTATATATTTATAGCTAAGGTGGCCCCCACCCATTACAGTTCATTTCGGCCGCCCCATTTGTCGTCTCCGCCTCTCACCTCCGTCGTTCTGCGCCTTTGACTCCATCCATCCGCTTCATTTTCTCTCTCTAGAAAAACAAAACAAACAAACACACAGTCTTTCTCTCTCTAAAATACTCCCCATTCTCTCTCCTATATTGTATAGTAATTTCACGGGTAACTTCCATTTTTCTCCCTTATTTATTTATCCACCATTTATTTTGAAAATCCAGAATATTATTGTATATAAACTCCCTTTCAACTCCTCTCTCTCTCTCTCCTTCTCCCTGTGTTTTCTTTTCCTGATCTTTTATAGTCCAGTTCGTTGAGAAAACTGTGAAGCCCTCTTTGTCCTCTGCTTATTTTCAGAAGTGTCTTCTTCATTCTCCGTTTGTCGTTCAGAAAAACTCCAACAATAATTAAAAAAAAGAGAGAGATAGAGAGAAAAAAATGAAAAAAAATCGGCCCGCGTAAATAGTGTTGGTTGTGTGGGGTAAAAAAAAAAAAACTTTTAGCAGCAAAAGAGCATATCTATTCTTCGTCTTCTTCATCTCTTTCTCTATTTAATTTCCTTTAAAAAAAAAAAATTTGTTCCCGGGAAATCATCCTGTGAGATTTTGAAAGAGTAATTCATGGCAGGCAGTAATGAAGTAAATGCTAACGAATCGAAGGTAAATTATTCACATTTTCACCCCTTTTACTCTGAATTTCGTGTATTCTCTTTTGTGTAATTTCTCTAATAACAATTACTGGGTTGATTAAAATTTTCCAATTAAGCCCGGGGTTTGAGCTGTTTAGGTCCAATTCATGGTAAAGATTGAATCTTTTTATGGTTTTTGGACTCTTTTTATATTCGTATTCATTTCCCCCCTTTATTTATTCCCCTTCTTTGTTTTTACTCGCTCCATGTACTGATTTGGCAGTCCCCATAAACCGATTTTATGCTTGTGTGTTGGGTTTTATTTAGCTTGTTGCTCTATTTCCCATTTCCCATTTCTTTTTATAGTTACACATGTTATCTTATCTTTTTAGAATTTCCCTTTTACTGCTGATTATTACCCTACTTGCTTGATGAGACAGATTTCTAGATGCTTGCATATTTTATTTTAATTTTTTTGAATTTTAAATTGCAGAGAGTGGTTCCACTCCATACATGGATCTTGATCTCCAATTTCAAGCTCGCTTACAACATGCTCCGTCGGGACGACGGCACATTTGACCGCAATTTAAACGAATTTCTCGACCGCAAAGTCCCCGCAAATGCCCTCCCCGTCGACGGCGTCTTCTCCTTTGATGTCCTCGACCGGGCCACGGGCCTCCTCAACCGCGTCTACATGCCAGCCCGTGACGATCACCCCCACCACGGCCTCATCGACCTCGACAAGCCCTTAAGCCCAGACCATATCGTCCCCGTCATCGTCTACTTCCACGGCGGTAGCTTCGTCCACTCCTCCGCCAACAGCGCCATCTACGACACGTTCTGCCGCCGCCTCGTCAGCACTTGCCGGGCCGTCGTCGTCTCCGTCAACTATCGCCGCTCGCCCGAGCACCGATACCCGTGCGCCTACGAGGACGGGTGGGCTGCCCTCAAGTGGGCCCACTCGCGGACCTGGCTCAAGAGTGGGGAAGATTCCAAAGTCCACGCGTATCTAGCCGGCGATAGCTCGGGAGGTAATATCGCTCACCATGTTGCCGTTCGGGCCGCCGACGAGGGTTTGGAGGTTTTGGGTAATATTTTATTGCACCCGTTATTTGGCGGGAACAAGAGGACGGAATCAGAAAAGAGATTGGACGGGAAATATTTCGTGAAGATCCAAGATCGGGATTGGTACTGGCGTGCGTATTTGCCGGACGGGGAGGAGAGGGACCACCCAGCATGTAACGTGTTTGGGCCAAGGGGCCGGGGGCTCGACGGGCTTAAATTCCCCAAGAGCTTAGTTGTTGTCGCGGGATTGGATCTCTTGCAAGATTGGCAATTGGGTTATGTGGATGGGTTGAAGGGGTACGGGCACGAGGTTAAGTTGCTTTATCTTGAGAAGGCGACGATCGGGTTTTATTTCTTGCCGAACAACGAGCATTTTCATTGCTTGATGGAGGAGATGACGAGTTTTGTTCACTCGTGACGCTTTTGGTTACGTTTAGTTTGACTTTTAATTACGGAATGTAAGCGTTTGACGGGTTTAGTAGTGTCGGTGTGTAGTTATTATATATATATATATATAAATGGTTGTATATATAGTCTTCTTCGTCGTCTGTGGTGGTGGTATGATATTTTGCGCGCCTCGTTGCGGTTTTCGCGATTTCGTGGTTGGGTTTGTACTAGGGTTTATCGGGGTTTTACTAATCGTTGTAGGTTTTTATTTATTTAAAAAAAGAAGAAGCTAATTTAGTACATGGAGTAGGAAAATCCATGATGTTATGATCGTCTGTAATATATACTTGTTGTCTAGAAATAATTAAGTTTTTTTTTTAAATATATATACATGTAAAATGTTGCCTACTTAATTTCCTAGTATGTCATTTTATATATATAGTACTAATTTCAAGGATGGTAGTGTGTTATTTGATGAAAAATTTGAAACATCTGATGACTTGTTTTCAGTAATGAGGTGAAATGAGGCTCCAAAAATCACTTTTGCTTTCAATTTGAAGTTGTGGGCATTTTTGTAATTATTTAGAATTTTTGAGTTTCAAGTAAATTTTCATCTATGGCGCAATGTGTGTGTGTATATATATACACAAACATGACTTTTATATGGCATATAAATTTGTCATTGTATCTATTTCTTGAAAAGAATTGAATTTATACGAAATGCCATTATATGATTCTTGTACATAAATTTATGTTGGGCTCTGTGAGTAACTGAATATCTATACCCGGCCTCAAGATCATGTCGTGGGTCATCTCAAATTTTGATGAAAAAACACATTTTTTTTTCTTCTTGTCTTTTATAATAACTCCATATATAGAAACTTTATTTAATGTTCCAATCAGATCAGCATATATACTGATATACATGGAAAGTCCTGTCTCTTGTGCAACGTTTTCATGATACTTGAAATACCCCTCTTCCATATACGAGTACCTTATTATTATTATTATTATTATTATTATGCTAAATCTCATGGTAATATTTGTAATCAACACTCAATTATTATTTTGGAGTGATATATGGTTAGCATTTTATGTGAATTATGCAATGCAAAGCGTTATTTTTGTGTCCCATGATGGATTAACATTTTCTATTCACTCCCTTAAAGCCAACAAAACCAAAGTGTTGTTTTTTTCTTTCTATCCCCATCTATATGGTAGTGTGTTGTTTCTTTAATTGGCCACTTGCTACAAAATTCACAACAGCGTTTTTAAAGTGGTGGACCACGGAGGTCCGTTGTCAAACCCCACAAAAACCCAAAAAAAAAAAAAAAAGGAAAAGAAAAAGGAAGAAGAAGAAGAAGGAAAGTCCAAATTAAAAATAAAAATACAGAATAAAATAAAAAAAAAAAACAAAAGGAAAGGAAATGATTAGACACGAGTCCAATGGATCTCACAATCATCAAACGATGATTTTTTGATTTGATCCATTCTTAAATGGATAGAACAAAATAATTATATGGACTCGTTAATTCTTAAATTTATTAGTTATTATTATTATTTGAAACTGTCGTGGTGCACGAGTTGGTTTTCTTATCAAAAAGAAAAGTTTCTAAATGAATCTTCGTAAACAAAAATAGAATTGAACTTTGAAGAGGTCAAGAGAGCGAGGAAAAAAATAAATAGTAAATTAATTAAAAGGGGAAAAAAAAAAAGGAACTAGAGAGCTCTATATTTGACCAGATTTTTTAGGTGGTGCTGATCAAAGTGCCCACTTTTGAAAAATCCCCATAAACCTTCTTAAATTTTAGTTGTTGGGATTGCTTTTTGCTGAGTGTTTTTTATGGCCACTAAATGGTTAGAAAAACAGCTAAGGCTTGGACAAAGACACAAAACGATAAAAATGAAAAACACTCATGTTATACATTTGACATTTATGGGCTTTTGTACTTGGCTTTTCAACATTGTCATAATATTAATAATCATAATACTCATTAATAAGGATTATGATAATTAAAAATAATTCCCTCAGGTTTGAGATATTAATAAAAAAAATCCAACTCACTTTTAAAATTACAAAAGCCGCTATTAACCAACTCGTGGAATCATGTAATTTATTGATATTATCAAATATTTTATAATTAAATTTTTTATCTTTTCTAATATTATAAATAGCTCAATTTTGTAATAATTTAGGGTTGTAAATGTAAGTACAAAAAGTTGGAATTATTTGTAATATTTAAAAAATTGAGATGTATTTGTAAAATAACCCGATCAACGACATATTATCAAAATAAAGAACGAATGTGACCTGTAAAGGTAATGTTCGTACTTCTTTACATTGATTTTTTGTTTTGGTAACTTGTCCAAATTTCAAGGGTACTTTTGTAATTGCGCTCATAATATTTATTATAATTTGGTTTTCTCTATTGCATTATTTAAACTTTGGTGGGTTCTTACTCATCTATATTTAATTATTCATAGTCCTCGTTGTTATGTCTTATTATGGTTTGTCTTTTTGTGGGGACTAAGCTCATGGTTTGGTGCTTGAAAGTTGTGGGGTTTGGCAGGACAAGATTAGGTCGTTGTCACACAAAAAAAAAATGGAGGTTTTTGGTTAAAGGCATAATTGTTTAATTAAGTTTGCTTGTCAACATCTCACTGTTTGGGAGATTAGTATATTGTGTACAATTTTTTGATGCCTCCATCTTCAACACTTCTTGGTAGAGGCTTCTTGTTAGCTAGTTTCTTGCACGTTGATTTGACATTTCCACCCTTTGACAAGGACCAAGTTCGGTTTTCAATGAGGGCATGCGGTTAGATCGTTGGAAGCCCGACTTGGGTTTATGATCAATCGGTCATCTATGCTCCAATTGAGAATCAGAGTTTATAATCTATTCTTTAGCTCTTGTAAACACTCTGTAAGGCCCTGTTTGCCTTACGATTCTAACTACAAGACTGATATTACGAATATCGGATATTCGTTTGTTCTAAAACTCAAAAATCAAATACTTAACAAATAACTTCTTACATCTAATTTATATCATATAAATATTTTTAATTAAATATTATTATATACAATATTATAATAAGACATAATTCACTTTTCAAATATGATTATCTAATTTATATCATATAAATATTTTTAATTAAATATTATTATATACAATATTATAATAAGACATAATTCACTTTTCAGATATGATTTGTAGTAAAAAAGTAAAGAATTATGAATCTTAAAATAATCAAAACAATTTACTAAGCACAAACCAAAATTATTATGAATATCAGAATACAAAATTTGAACAAATAATAGTCTAAAGAGCTCTTTATCAGTCTCACACAAAAAGGTGAATTGCCAAACTAAAATCTTAATTTCAAGTTACACTAAAAAAATATAATAACAATAAAAAGTCCATGAACAAGTCAATCTGAGCTCAATTTTAATAAATGGGCAAAGTGAGTCAATCTCCAATACTATTATTTATGACTGTAGTTTCAGAATTTGATCAGTAAATTAAATTAAAAAACACACTATGTTAACTCTGTTTATACTCTTGAACACTGTCCATTGATTATATAAATTACCAGTGCATCTAGAAACTTGACCAGAAAGGCTAGCCCAAAGGAAAGTTATTGCTATAAGTCAAATAATTACTTGTTTATTATAATTGTACAGCTCCAAAAGGCAGTTATTGTAAAATAATTAATTACTTGTTTATTTATTGTTTGGCACAGCGGCTTTACTAGCATATACAGAGAGCTTGAGACTTGTTTATAAGTAAAATGATGAACATTTAGTAGAAAATGTAACTAATTTTCTAAAAATTGAACACACATGACATTATTTAAGGGTTTGATTCAATAATTTGAGAAAATATACGGTTAAACTGAGCGAAAAATGATGAATATTAATATAAAAAAAGATTTTTTTTGAAAGGGATGAATATTTATCATAATAATACGTAGATGTATAACAATGGGTAGAAATAAAGCATGTGGCTAAGTGGTCCATTAGTTAGTGTTGTTGAGAACTAAAATGGTCCAACAAAAACCAAACGTGCAAGACATTGCTTAGAATGAAAAGAATTAGCAATCATTCAATCAAAAGTCTTATCAATAAATTGTTCTCTCTTTTTTTTTTTTTTCCTTCCTTTTTTTTCCGATTTTTCTTTTTGTCATTTCATTTCCTTAGAAATATTATGCCTACAGCCGTGCATTTGGTTGGTGCCTTGGTGGGACCTTTGAATTTCCTTAATCACATGGACTGTGTAAATGTCTTAACTTGCACTACATTTTTTATTTCCTTTTATGTTATGATAATACTAAATAAATATAAATATTCTCAAGTTAATTTTGGCTTAGCATTTATATTATTTTATGTTTTATGATATAGAACCGCAATAGTTACCCTTTGCTATACCTTGCTTGAAATCTAATTTCAAAACCTATTATGTTTGATTAGGCCAGGTCATGAGGGTCTAATTTATTTTCTGGCATATATAAATGCTATTCAATTATGGGCAGATAACCATAATACACTGCTTCTCTTGATATAACAATTGGTTCTCAATCTAATTTTGACAAAACATTCCAGTTTTGATTTCAGAATTAGGGTTCTCTGGAGTGAAAGAAGATGATGTTTTTATAACTTAGAGTTTCTTGGGCTTCATACTGCATTTATACTTATGGGCCCAAATGTTGCGTGATTGCTTAATGGGTAATTATTTAGGAAAATTACATAAAATTATAACTTCCTACAACTGATTTCCTTTTTTATTATTTTATAACAGTACATACATTTTTTTCCTTGTAGTATCAATTTAATTATTTCACACTTAACTCCACCCCCTGCGTTTACAATTGATAGTACGATTTGTTATATATATATAGATAGATAGATAGACAATATTTAGGGAAGTCTTACAGTGTCGTGAAGCACCATTCCATACCTAATTATCAACCATTGAATCAATTTAAAATTATAAATATTAAAAGATGTACGGATGTAAATGCACGTGGGGTGAGGGGGGGAGGGGAGGGGGGGCATGATATTGTGAAGGGACAGTAGTCATTTTCAATATTTTAACTTTTTTACTTTTGCTTTAATTATATAATAGTTTACTGACCTTTTTTGTTTGTTTGTTTCTTTCTTTGTTGACATCGTACTTGAAGAAGTTTTGATTTGTAATTGTATTTTTTATCTTTTATTTGAAAATAGGTATTTTTTTTTTATTCCTCTAATTATAATATTTTGCTACAAATGGTTTAACACAACCATCTTTATTTTTATTTTTTTAATTAAACAGACTTTATGCAATAACTAATATTTATTATAGTATCAATTTGCTACGTGAAATTAAATAATTAGAGCATTTTCAATGTAAGTTTTAATTGATCATATGTGGCAAATGATATTGACATTTTATAAAAAAAGTTTCCCAATGAATCAATGTTAATGTTATTTATGTGATAATTTATTTTATTTATTTTTAGAAAAAAATAAAGAGAGAGAAATAACATTATTGAATTATATCTAAAATTAATTGTAGATATTGTCAAGAGTAATGTCTAGAATTTAACATTGCTCAAAACAATGTCAAGCATTTAATGTGCCACATAATTGTTTTAGTGTGCTACATAATTATTTTTATTTTTATTGCATATATCAATTTTTTCACTTTCAATATTGTTGCATTGGATATAATTTTAGACAATAAATGGGTGATGCAAATGTAAGGATGGGTTTGAGGAAAAAATACCTACTAACATTAAGGAATGACCTTCATCAACAGAGGATCAGTTTCGTTTAATTAAAACCCTAGATCAAATGTACAATATATCTTTTTATTTTTCTCTTATAAACACCGTCTCTATTATGATATATTAAAACACACACGAGCACACGTAACGTAGCCTCAAGAGTTAGTTGGTGGGCCAAGTCCATCTGGGCTTCAGTGGACCTTTTTGATTGTAGGCCTAAAACTTAACCCAATCCCAAATTGAATCCATATTTATCCACATCCGTTTGGTTTCATAATTCTAATTCGGGAAACAAATTGGCTAATCGAAAATACAACAGGCCCATATATATTAATATGAGAATATTGTCGAATAGTTCTTAAGGATCACTTTGTTAATTAATTTCAAATCCAATTTTAAGTAAAATAATTGAAATTATGACATGAAAATACTTGATGCAACCAAAAACATTGGTGTTTCGAGAATAAGGAATACTGACTTTATACGCACTGTTTTAAAAATCGAATCGGACCGGCCGGTTCAACCGATTAAACTGGGAACCGGCCATTGACCCGGTCTTATCACACCTATAAAACCGTTTTAACGGTTAAACCGCTGAAAATCGACAAAAAAACCGATTGAACCGGTCAAACCGTTTTTTATGTGCAAAATATTGTGTATGATTCAACTAAATTGGCATAATTATATTAATGATCCATGGAACCTAATCAAGCGATATGAAAATAAATAAATTATGTTCGGTCAATGTTATTTTTTTATTTTTATCTCTCTTAATAATCTAGACAAATAATTAAGATAGTGATCTATGACTTATATATCACATAACAAAGAATTACATTAATATGTTTAATAGAGTATAAATAAATTAAGCATGTTTATATAATAAATTAATTACTTTTTCCAAATACGAATCAAATTAATATTTATATTAATACATTACATAATATTTCATACTATATAATTAAGAATATTATGTTTTTATTAATACGGTTGGACCGGCGGTTGAACCGGTCCGACCGGTTGAACCGTGAACCGGTGAGGAGATCGGTTCGTTCACCGATCCGGTTTTTAAAACATTGCTTATACATGTGATCAGCGACCTGATTAACTTTGAATAATCGCGCAACAACCTGATTGATCTCCAAGGGACTCCTGAACACTTGTTAGATCCTGTAAAATAAACTCAGCCAAGGCGGAGGATGGCCCCGGCATAGGCCCTCCGATCCTAAATTAGATAGGGCTAAGAGATAGACGAGAGCCTTTTTAGTGAGAGAGATCTCAAAAACGTAGGATGTAAAGAAAGAATCAACTTAGAGATAAAAAATGGAGTGTGAGTCCTCTTTGTATAGACAATAGAAGTATTCTCATTATAGGGTTTTCCTCTCCTACCATAAATAACACAACCGACTTAAAATTAGGATTCCTCCTATATGTTCAATTCCCATAGTTGATAGAACTCTCGTTGAATTACCATATTAGCTGTGGGCTAATAAGCCTGTTCATAGAATTCAGTCCGTGGAGACCCCATAGAATAGCCCATATTAGTCTACCAAAGCCCAAGATCATGAAGCCCAGACCCAGCGCCGAGCTGGTATAATAAAGTTCATATTAAAAGAGGTCGCTACCTCACATAAGAGCTCTCCGCTCCTATGAAATAGGTCGCTACCTTTCAAAACAGCTCGTCCTGCTCCTAAGAAGATTACTCCTTCTAAGAAATTAGGTAGCTTACTGAGATTACTTACTAAGATCCTCATAAATACTTGCATGTTGGCAACGTGTATATTTGATATCGTATCAGATAATCCCCCACATTCTTGTTGGTTGAGGTAGGAAACTAAGTAGAGCGTACTCATTGGTAAAGCGTGAAACCATCAACCATCACTTCTCACTTAATAACATTAAAAGCGCCCCTGCATCATGTCAGAAACGTGCTGCCAGACCATTACCTCGTAATATATTTAATCCTATAAGCCCAAAAATGAAAGGCCCATAACAAGCCCTACCAACTTTCTTGCCTTTCAAAAAACATTTTTGTCTTTTCAACTATCCTCCGTCCAAAACACATAAAAATACCCATTCCCCTTCATTTTTTCCACCTACGCAAATCAAGAACAAGAATACTCAATTTTCTTATGCAAAAACACTCTGCGAATTTCTGCAAAGATCACGAAGCACCAACAATCCGCACCAACGTCACCTGTCAAAACGATGAGTAAGTCCCCCTAATCATTTATTTTGATAATAATTATCCTAATTTACGCTGTTAATTTCTATGTTGCTGAGTGTGATTTTCTGTTATTAATCGATTGATGATGAACCCAGATCCATCTGAATCCACTTCTCCAAACCCTAATCTCGCAAACCAACATGCATCTTCTGATACTGAATCAGTAGAGATTCCTTTGAAACGGCGTAGCAAGAAAAGAAACACCCCTACCTAAACTTGTACCCCAACCTATTTTAATAGATGAATCGGAGGGAAATATCCACTGGTCTGAACTGGAGGCTCAAACCGGAGCCTTGACTGAATAAATCCCTGAAGGCATCCCCATAGTAGAATCTGAAATGCCTTCAGCTTCTGAACCCGAACATTTTCTTGCTAACCCATTAACCCTAGTGCCAACCTCGGCTCACGCCGACCTGCATGAATTTCCGCAAGCTACTAGAGTAGCTGCGCAAAACCGTTGGGAGCTCCCTAACCTAAACAACCTTAAAGAGTTTATAGAAGCTCTTAATCTTTCTGAAACCATCACAGTAGCTTACCCTAACATCCTCCTAACTGACCCAATAAACCCCCCTTTGAATCATAAAGAACACCTCAAGGCGGGCTTCCGATTACCTGTACATCTTATCCTTATAGCTATATATGCGAAATATAAGGTCGCACTTCTGCAGATGACTCTCAACTCCATTAGATTCTTGGTTGGGTATATAATTCTTTGTAATTACTATAGCGTAGAACCTGACGTAGGTTTCTTCTACTTTTGCTTTAAAATAAAGAACCAAAAGGTTCCTTCTACCTCTCTTCCCTCCATGGAAAATGTTTCTTGGTAAATCCCTCGTCGAAAATCCACGAGTTAAAGTTAACTCCTTCTTTCTCTATAATCCCGAGATCCTGGCCCTTTCTCATTGAGTGGCAGGATTTAACCCTTGAGTAAGACTCAATTTCGTCCAAAAAAGATCAGCCCACACTTTTCCAACAATACTCCGACCTTCTCGATAGCTGGAGCGCAAAACCCTATAATGTGATGAGGCTCACAAATTTCGAAGCTGTCTTCAGATTTGTAGATCTTAGCCCACGACCTACGCTCTTGACCAGATCCGAGTTTGGTAGGTCTCTCTCTCTCTCTCTCTCTCTCTCTCTCTCTCTATATATATATATATATATATATATATATATATATATATATATATATATATATATATATATATATATGTATGATTAGGTTCAAATGAGAACCATGTCATTATATGTGAACCTATAGTCAATTATGGGCCTCAGATCTAATTAAATGGATGGATCAGATTTTTTGTGTATTTCCTTATTTGATTAAAAGCATTAGAATTGTCTAATAAAAGTACTACTGGTGTATATAACTGAAAATATTAATAAAACACTATGATTGTATAATTAAAGCACTGCTGGTATATAATAAAAGCACTAGTTCGCAGGTTCGCATATAATGACATGGTTCTATTTGAACCCACCCATATATATATATATATATATATAAGCATTATTGTTTCAATCAGAATAGATTAATAATCCCCTTCCTTGTGCAAATAATATCATCGACAGCTGCTTATCCGCGAGCTCAGAGGGAGGTGCCATGATTCTGAAAACCAGATCGGTCATCGAATCGGTAACCTACAGGTTTAGTGGTTCACAAGTTCAACCGTGGTCGGACCGGATAAATAATAATAATAATAATAATAATAATAATAATAATAATAATAATAATAATAAAAAAAAAAAAAGTTAAATAGCTCAAGTCTAATATCATTATTACAACTATAATAAAGAGATACAATACAAGTCCAACAACTTCAAAATGTAAGAAAATTCAATACAATAAAGAGAAATCATTAATAATAATAATAAAGTTAAATAATTCAAGTATAATATCATTATTACAACTCTAATAAAGAGATGCAATACAAGTCTAATACAATAAAGAGAAACCAAATAAAATAGTTCAAGTCTAATATCAATATTACAACTCCACGACTTCAAAAAGTAAGAAAATTAACCATCATAATCTGTATTTATATGTGCTCCAAGTCCAATTAAAAACCAAACATGCCATCCATTCCATCATTACCATCTTCAGAAGAAATCAAATTAGATGTCTTCGACATATTTATGTCCATGTCCATTTCAGCACGATCTATTAAAGTTCCAAACAACTATCAAATTAAATGATGCAAAAAAAGAGAATGGATAATACTATTTTTTATAATTTAAACTCACCAATAATAGTAATAGCATTGTCAGTATAATTAGGTTTTCAACTTCTTCCTCGGCAAATTCTGGTTGAGGGTCTTCTTCCGACACCCAAAAATCAAGCTTATAAGTGCATTCATAACAATGGGATCATAAGATCTTTTCTTTTGATGCATCCTGGTATAAGTATTATAAGATTATCATAAATTTCTAACATAAAAAACTCCACCAAAGTAAAAGCATTGATAATTATATATCGACACACCTTATTTTTAAGTGCAAGTTATAAGTCACATAAGCATGATCACAAAATCGTTGGTGCTCCAATCTATTCCTTCTATTAGTATGAATCATATCAAATAAACTTCAATTCGTTTTGCACCCTGAAGAGGAAGATGTTTGAATCAAGACGCGAATTGCGATGGTTTTCAAAACAGGAACACTACCGCCAAATAATCTCCACCATTCATCTGCATGCATAAAGTAAGATTCCCTTCAATTATCAACTGTATAATGTAATTATAAAAATAAGATCTCTGAATATAAATAATATCCCATCAACTATAATTTATTAAAAAACTAAATGTTAAATATAAATAACATGGAGTAAGCGATTTTGCAGCCGCTAAACAAGATGGTCTAGAAGAACTCTCCAAGTGCTCTCTATACACCCGTATTTCCTTCATTACTTTAATCGAATCACTGCATATGCTCTTTATATCCAATAAATCTAGCAAACCTTGCAAAGCTCTATGCTTTTCAACAAAAATTTCATCATAAAAGAAAGTTGGGTTTAAAATGTAAGTTGCAGCATGGATACTGCGATGCAAATGTTTATCCCATTGAGCCTTAATGATGTTAGTGTAAGTCTTGTATAAGAGTTTTCTCCTCCCTAACATATCTTTGATGCCATTCTTAGATCTTTGCATACCTTCATAAACATATCCCAAAGAAGGTTTTTCATCGGCATGTACAAGTCTCAACAATCTAATAAGAGGGCCAACAAGTTTCACAACTATTAGACAATTTTGCCAAAATTTACTGTCCAAAATAATCTCACTGACAACTTTTCCGTTAGCACTTCTTGCCAATCTATGTCTAGTAAAGTGTTTATCAACAACTAAAGCTTGCAAGTCTTCCTTATGATCACAAAAAAATTTCAAAGTAATAAAAACTGTAACTTAACGAGTTGCCCCTAGACGAACTATTTCCTTCCAACATGCCCTCTTTCTAAACCAAGATAAAAATATCATGTGATTATAAACAAAGACTGTAACCTTAGAAGCACGAGATGCGAGGTTACTTATATGAGGCAGTGAAGAGATATCTTTCAAAGTAAGATTCAAACAGTGAGCTGCACAAGGAGACCAAATGATATTATCATACTTTTCATGAATTAACCTCCCAGCCGCTACATAATTCGCTGCATTATCAGTCACCACATGCAAAATATTGGCAGGCCCAGCCCATTCAATCACATCCACAAACAAATTTAATAATGTATTTGCATCTTTCACCATGTCAGAAGCATCAACTGATTTGACAAATATCATACCTGCGGGGCAATAAACCAAAAAGTGTATCAGTGTTCTTTGCCTTTGATCGGTCCAACCATCAGCCATAAGTCTACATCCATAATCTTTCCAATTGCTTCGATAATTATCAACAAGAAGCTGATACTCCTTCTTGCAATCCCCTAACAAATTCACTCGCACTTCATCATAAGAAGGACCTTTGAAGCCAGGTCCAATACCGGTAACAACATCT
Source organism: Phtheirospermum japonicum (assembly GCA_014905375.1). NCBI lineage: Eukaryota > Viridiplantae > Streptophyta > Magnoliopsida > Lamiales > Orobanchaceae > Phtheirospermum > Phtheirospermum japonicum. The sequence continues at coordinate 388,255 of BMAC01000741.1, forward strand.
AGAGAAAGTGGAAAATAAGGAGACTAAACTGCGTTAAATGGAATGAAATCAACATATAACCATCTAACTATTGCCAACTTAGCCTTTTTCACAACTTCTTTACTAGAAAAGACACTTTTGAGGTTTGATTGGGCTCCTGGAGTTGTTCGTGATGCAAAGTACTTATCTACCGAACCACAAGTAGCTTTTCTCTCTCCTGTACTTGTTGGAGGACGCGGGGATACTTCTTGCACTTCTTCTTCAAAAGTTTTGTCATAGTCTTCGCTATAATTGATTTTTGAATCATTTTTATTTTTCTTCACTTCCTCCAAGTGCGCTGCCATTTGACATCTAATATCATGAGGAACGGATTTACACTGAGCTATTTGTTCTTGTTTCCCTGCTAGATGTTGTTTCATTCTATGAATTCCCCCTCCTCTAAATTTGTTCAAACAATAAGTACAAGTGTACACTTTCGATCCATTTTCTTCGACGTAAGTGAGATATCTCCAAGCCGGATCATTCTTCCCACGAGTAGAGTTTGTAGATTGCTTATTGTAAATTTGTAGGTCTATAGTTTTGAAAATAAGTATCATTAACTAATGTTGCTTTCTGTGTTAACCAACATTGAAACTAACATCAACCAGAGTTTAACTAAAAATAAGCAGCGGAAATATAAATAAAAAATACAGCAATTTAAATTCAGTTCACGAGTAAAAGTACTTGTGAACTTGGGTGTACAAATCCGAAAACTATATTACTTTCTTTGTTAAAGACCAATACAAAAAGATATGAAGTAATATATGAAAACTATAGTATTAAACATGTGATGCTAAAATACTTGTCGTCGTGAAGGATGATCTTCTCCGTTGGTCACGCAACTTCGAATACCTTCTTGATCTCGGACAATGGCTTCAAGTAGTTAGCTTGCTTGTGTTCTTGCTCGGTGATTTGCATCGCCCGTTCCTCCGTAAAACCGTGTGTCAAAAGTTGTGATAAAGTCTTTTCCTCTCTTGTCTTAAATAGACAATCCTAGAGTCCTAAACTTGGTAAACAAGTAAAACAAATCCTAAACGCAATCTAGGAAACTAAATAAAGTCCTAAACACAATCTAGGAAACAAAATCTACAGTCCTAATTTATTTTGTGCCCAAGAAAGACAAACAACTAAAAAAGGAATTATTGCTAAGAATAAAATTCTCAACAATCCCCCCTTTTTGCCTTTATGGACAAAATACTACGACGTAATGTTCAAACTAAAAATACTAAGACTCCCCCTTAATTATAAAACTTCCCCTAAACAAGTGACCATTATTTATCAAAACCAAAACCAACATCAAAACGCACATTAAAACAAACACTGTTTATGAACCACAGATCAAAACATAAAATGAGAAACTCATTGACTGTGCACCCTCTTCGAAAGTCGAGGGGATGCCGAAGTTCCTTCACCCCGAGCCTCCCTCTTTTTCAGCAGCTTCTTCATTTTCTTACTCCTGGAATGAATCCTCTTTCCTCTCTTCTCTTTGGACAGGCTTGCCAACGCCTCGGCAACAACATCATTTGCTTCATTCTTGCCAGCGTCGTCGTCATCATTTGCGCCATCTCCCTCTTTTTGTTCGAAAAGCAAAAGGGCCTCCACAAATGAACCCCTTAGTTCCTGTAGCTGGTGACTCAAACTTTTGTGCACCCCGTTTTAATAAATAATTTAAAAGCACGTCAGTTTGCTCGCAAGTGTACGAGGTAACTGTAGGGTGATGAGTTTGACTCGAGTCGTATCTCTCGAGGAAACAACTGTTCGGTCCTATCAATGTTTTTCTCA
>BMAC01000741.1:394377-431877 GCA_014905375.1 Phtheirospermum japonicum
TAACTAGATTATCAACTACGAGCAATAATTTAAACTACTTGAACTTAAGAACTAAGAATTTAAAGCAAGGAATCTAAAGCATAAATATAATAACTACCATCAAACAATCGCATCATTCGAATCTAAGATTAACGAATAACTAAGCATGAATTGATCGCATAAATAAACTAGATTAACCAATATCCAGTAACAAGCATAAACGATTAAGCTAATTGAACTAGTTCTAGCATTAACTAAGAAATTAACTAAGAATTAAACTATAAATTAACTACTAAATTAACTAAGAGTTTAGAGTACTTATTMGAACTACTAAAAGCAGTAAAAGGCTCCAGCTATTCCAGAGGTTGAACGTTGATCTTAGGCGAAGAATGAATCCCGAACTCGAATTCGACGTTTTGGACGCGTTGTTCTTCGATCCTTGATCTCCGTCTTCAAATCTCGTTATGAGATGTGGGATTATTGTTATTATAAGCTAAAATACCCTAGGGGGTCGTGTCACACCTCAAAATCCGAAATAATGAGGGTTTATATAGATTTCGCATGACTTGGCGCATAAGAAACCCTAAAATCTGAATTCTGGGCCGTCGCGTCGACGGTGCGTCGACTGACGCGTGCCGGTGCTCGGCAGACTCGGTCAGCAGGTGTGCGCGTCGGCTGGGCGGGAGCGTCGACGGTGTGCGTCGACATCGACGCTTCAGCAAGTTGCGTCGGTAGTGCGTCGACAGTGGTGCGTCGACATCGACGCTTCAGCAAGTAGCGTCGACGTTGTGTCGACATCGACGCTTCAGCAAGTAGCGTCGACGACGCTTCAGCAAGTAGCGTCGACGTTGCGTCGACTGACGCGGTCATGACTCGCTGACATGGCTCGCGTCGATGGTGCGTCGACGGTCGCGTCAGTCGACGTGACTGCACGTCTGTCTCTAATTTTCGATCTTTTGCTACTCATTTCACCGGAAAGCTTGTTCTTCACTTCTTGAACATCGAACCTCGTCTATTACGCGTTAAACTCTTCCGGTTACTTAGCTGTAAGGTGAAAAACAACGAAATATCACCTACTTGTATCAATTACGATCAAAATACGGTAAAATAAGCTGGAATTATAAAAATACGAGATTAAGCTTAAATCGTCCAACTTATACCAAAAACAAATATAAAAACGAACTAAAAAACTAATAAAAATAAGGACAAATCTACTCTAATCAGCTGGGCAATTTGATTATCAAGTAGAGCAATCTGGGTTCGAACAACCAGAGATGAGAAAATACCCATGTTGGAATTGGTGTTGGGAACTGCAGAACCGTCACCAGAACCACCATCAGCTCGAGGAGGCGCCTGCCAAGGGAGATCAACTACGCGGGTCCCAGACAAGTTCTGACCGCGCAAGGAAAACCAATCAGCTTCTCCAGTCATCACATCATCGGCATTAGGCCGAAAACCTTGGTTCTCCAAAAGGCTGTAGATAAGCGAAGGAAAACATAGAGAGGATGCAGCCTTGGTCGTCACAAACCTAGTTGCATTCTTGGTAGGGACCCAATCATAGAGAGGATGCAGCCTTGGCCGAAGTTGAACTTTATACCGCGACCAAGTTTGTACAAAAAGACAGCCTGAGCACGAGTAACCTACGTTGCATTCTTGGTAGGGACCCAATCGAAAACACCTACCTTATGCAGAACCGAATAGAGAGAGGAAAGACGCGTGCAGGGCAATTGCTCACGCCACTTCTTTGTCATCCCAACAGATAAAAACTCGATGACTTCGTCCATGTTATCCACAGTGGAGTCCCCAGAATAAAACTCAGTCCCAAACAGTTCATTCACCAAATCAGGAGTAAAGGAATACACCTTCCCACGCACATACACCTTCCCATAGTTCACAGACTTGGGATTCATAATAGATGGCAACAGACTTGCATAGAATTCAAGAATAACATCATGCACAAATGGCATAGCTGTCGTGACTGTCGAATACATACCTCGATGCTTGAAGAAACTGTTATGCTTCTCAAAAATCTCAATCGGGACTCGGCGCTCAGCTTTCAAACCACGAGAGTGATACCCGTCAAACAACTCTTCTGCCTCCAAAGTCAGAAATTTCCAAGACACGGCCACCATGTCCTCGATTTCAACGCCAAGGACCGCATCATTATCAGGATCACGGAGATCTCGTCAGATGTTGGAGACGCACCGACAGGGGCATCAGAAACATCAAAACCGGGACTGGAAGAAGAAGCAGGGTCATTAGAAGGTGATGTTGGTTTCGATGACACAACATCAGAACCAACATCGATGTGTGCGGCAGGATCAGAAAGGAAATGAATCGGAGACACAACTTTAAAGCGCGCAACAGCTTTGTTCTTTCTCTTTTCCCATTTTATGGCAGCCAAGTAACTGCCAAAAGGGAATGCATCATCAAAATCGGGAGAGTAGTCAAAGAGTTCAGGCTCAGACGTCAGTTGAGCCAGATTATCTGGAGCCGAAGGAGGATCAACAACAGCATAATTGGAGGAACTCTTAACCTCTCTAGTGAAAAAGTCAAGTATCTCATATGGGGGAGAAGTATAATTGGTTTTTGTAGAGCCAGGCAAAACTTTGATTGCCGCCGGGGGATTTTTATTGTCAGTCAACTTGACTGTCTGCTTCCGGCGAGGAGTCGCCGACTTGGATAGTCTTGGAGTGGAGGACGGTGCCGGAGCGACAACAGGTGCGAGGGGCACAAAATCTTCATCATCAGAGTCAGTCATGGATGTGACCTCCTCTATCAAATTAATGTGCTCAAGTGGCACACGACGACGTGAGCCAGCTTGGCTCTTTGGCACATCCGCCCGAATTGTGCCCGAATGAATGTTGCACAACCTCCGTGATCTCTTCAGTGTCGGGTTTCCAACCCGTCCAAAGGTGGCAATGATGAACGACAAATCAGGCGGATTATCAGTGTCTATCTTGTTTCCTTGCTGGCCTGGAAACACTTGTACTTCAGGAACAACATCGAGTGGCGCCGGAGCAGGAACAACATCTTGAGACATGCGACAAAAAAGATTGGTGCTTCAAAAGTCGGGGTCACTAACCTTATACGTGTGATCAACGACCTGATTAACTTCGAATAATTGTGCAGCGACCTGATTGATCTTCAAGGGACTCCTGGCGAAGGCGGAGGATGACCCCGGCGTAGGTCCTCCGATGCCTAAGTTAGATAGGGCTTAAGAGATAGGCGATAACCTTTTTAGTGATAAAGATCTAAAAAATGTGGGATGTAAAGAATCAATTTAGAGATAAAGAATGAGTTCCTGGGTCCTCTTTACATAGACAAGAGAAGTATTCACAATCAAGAGTTTCCTTCTTCTACCATAAATAATACAACGGACTCTGAATTAAGATTCATCATATGTGTTAAATTCCCATAATTGATAGAACTCTCGTTGAATTAGTAGTATTAGTTGTGGGAAAATAAGCTTGTTCATTGGATTCAGTCCGTCGGGACCCCATAGAATAACCCATATTAGTCTACCAAAGCCCAAGATCATGATGCCCAGACCCAATGCCGAGCTGGTATAATAAAGTTCATATCAAAAGAGGTCGCTACCTCACATAAGAGCTTGCCGCTCCTATGCGATAGGTCGCTACCCTTCAAAATAGCTCGCCCAACTCTCAGAAGGATTGCTCATTCTAATAAATGAGATCGCTTACTGAGATACTTACTAAGATACTCGTAAATATCTGCATGTTGGCAACATAAATGTTTGATTTCGTATCAATACTATATATCTTCATTATGAGAAAGATATATTAGATTAATATATTGGTAGCAGGGTGGTGGCCGACTGCCTCTATTGCCGCCACGACGCCCGAATTTTGTTTTGTCTATCCAAAAATAATATTTTTTTGGCCATTTTTTTTTTACTTAATATTTGAAAATGTTATACTTAATGACAAAAATCATTTACTTGATTGCCAAATTTTTTTGATTGATGTGCAAATGTTTGTTATATATTTTTTAATCATTAAACAATATTTCTTTTTTTTTTCGTGTTCCCAAAAAAAAAAAATATTTTTTTTACTTGATAACATATTATTATTATATATTTCTTACTTACAAAAAAAGATAATTTCTTACTTTATAGTGCAATTTCTTATTTTGTGTACGAAAAATAAGAAAATTTATTACTTTATGTCCTAAAAAGTAAGAAAAGTTATTATTTTATGTCCATTTCTTACTTTATATCCCAAAAGGTAAAATTTCTTACTTCATCACCTAGAAAGTGAGAAAACTTCATTCTTTATGTTTAAAAAAATAAAAAGAAATCTTACCTAATGTTCGAAAAGATAAAAAAGTTTCTTACTCTATATCCGGAAAAGGTAAGAAAATTTCTTACTTAATGTCCAAAATTTTCTTATTTTATTTTATTTTATTTTATGGCAAAATGAATTTCGCCGCCGATTGGGATAGGGTTGCGATTATTAATATTATTAGTACATTCTTTATATTAATAATATTACAACAAAACCTCTATAAATTAATAACTTTGGGACCATGAAATTTATTAATTTAGAGTGATATTAATATATCAATAAATTAATATTTTATTAATTCAAATAGATACTTTTTAAATTCAACAAATTTAGTACATACTTATTAAAAATAAATGAATTCATATATGTTTCATTGATTATATTCATGCATCAACCAATTCTTTACAACTAATTAAATATATTCATGTATAATATCAATTCACTGTATACAGTTAACTATTATATTCATGGACGCATGTATCAATTCACGTGAATTACTTAAATATATATATTTATATTAATTCGTTGCATTTAAATAACTATTATAGCCAGTTAAATATATTCATGCATGATAAATGAAACATATACTATATAAACCTCAATATGGAAATAAAATAATTCATAACACCCAATCACGTTTTATCATCTAAACGGCATTGCAAAAGAATCAAATTAGATTTTAATATTAAGAAAAAACAAGTAACAATAGATTCATATTTTAGCAAATTATCATAATATCTATAATTGTAATATTTTTGAATATTAATTTAGAGTTTTAATGGGACCTGATATTGATAAAGAGATTTTCCGAAAAATTATTATCTTATCGAATTTAATGAGTATTTTACAAAGGCCCACGTCAGGAGCGGGGCATTTTATTATTTTAGAGAGTTATTAATTTATAAAGCATTAATTTATAAAGATTTTACTGTATTTTAATAGGGAGTTACCTTGTAATTGTGTATTTACAGTTGAATTATTTGTAAAAAAAAATTTATGAAGTATTCGACAATTTACAATAATTCACTTTATTTGTTAACGTTGTTAGACGCATTGGTTGATGTGTCAGCTTGTGATTGCTGTGGATGACAAGTATCTTCTTCTCGTGACATCGGAAGCTAATGTGTCAACCTCTGGTATTTCGTGTTAAAATACTACCTCGTATTTTTTTGTACCTTGGTATAAAATTATACTTTTTTTATTTGATCCCTTCATTAGAAATCTAGAGTATGAAACCTATTTGTTGGTCTAGTTATCATCTTCTTCTCAAAACAACATAATTTATTTTCCCGTCTAGTTACCCAATACGAACCAATTTAGATTAAATTAATTAGTAATTGTTAATTACGAACTCTGAAACTCAAATGATATAACATACTCTCAATAAGTGTCGCATTATATCGGAGTAATATAAATATTATTTAATTATTATTATTATTATATAATTTTATATCTTATGTTTAGATTGAATTCATTACTAATAACTAGTTACATACTTACATTATTACAAATAAGTTTTAATTTACTTATATAAAATATTTTAAATCCCAAATACACAATTATTTTAACTTTATTATAAATACAACTTATTTAATTATTTCATAATAAAAAATTTTTAATTAAAATTATTTTATAAATTTGGATATTTTCAACTAATTATACATGACTTATTTGTATTTTTATATTAAAAAAATAAAAAGAAGTATTGAATTAAATAAAACAAAAATATTGTATTAAACAAAATATAAGAAAAAATTAAATTAAATAAAATATAATAAAATGAAGATATTAAATTCGAATGACACATATACAAATGAAACATCATAATTATTTCTTTGTTAAACAAAGTATATAAAACAATCACATAAGATTTTATATTTATATATTAGGGGTGACATCTCAAATCTTACAATAACATAATAAGTTTTTCAATTTTTATACTGTTTCTGCCTTTCTTACCATGCATTTCAGCGGTTTCTCAAACTAGTACTGTTAATTTTCATATGCCCAAATAATTGTACGAGTGTACATTCTTAAACAAAATAGTCAAAATCTCACACTCTGAGTGTGGAAAAACTCACCACGTGAGCTACTCATACAACACACACAAATCCACAAGTAGGGATCACAATGGGGGCGAGGTGGGGCGGGTACGTCTATACCGTCTCCGCTTGAAAACGTTATTTCCATCCTGTTTAAAATCGTTTTAAAAAAAAGTAAAAAAATTACAAGAAAATTCTAATAGCAAGACAAATATTTAGGCTATTACATTTAAAAAGGGCTAAAAATATATAAAAAAAAATAATTAAATAATAATATATGCGAGTTTGAAACGGGTCTCAAAAAGGGACGGATACTGGCAAGGGGAACATTATCTCCATTCCCGTACTCGTCCCCGCATAAATCCATAATTTTATATCGCCCCTATCATCCTCGCTTAAAGCGGGTAATCCTCTTTCCCGATGGAGCGAGAACAGACGGATCCCATTTTAACCGATTTTATTGTCATCCCTATCCACGCGCATTTTGTTGCATTTTAACTATTGTATTAACTTGACAGCTCTAGCTAGATAAAACTTACATGATTTTTGGTGTAATTAGACTAGAAATAAATCACATTTACATGTCGGAAAAGCGAAAATAAAAGAAAAACAAATATGTTCTGAGGAAAAAATCGAAAGTTTATTCTACAACCAAACACCGCCCAAGCAACCATGACTCTGACCTCTAAACTCAGTCCAAAATCCTAAAAACAAAATAAAAAATAAAAATAAAAATCATCTCTAATCAATAATAAACAAATCAATTATCCAACTCAATCTTATTCCACACGAGAGAGACTAGAAAAATCGTCCATTGATAGCACAGTCCAATTTTTTCTCTCATCATCCCGCTCGACGGTGTCAACCCAATTCAAGAAAGGCATGTTAGAGGTGAGTGATAGCTGAGTCAACTTATGATTATGAATTTATGGTCTTTTATTAAGTTTTTTTTTTTTTCATCTGCACATCGATCAATAATATGTGTATATTATTTCCCTGATTTATTTTCCGCTTTTTATTGGGGTTTCGCACTGACTGGACATGAATTTAATTTCTTGAATTTCTTGAAATGGGTTTTGATATTTCTGGATTATTTTTTTCTGGTCAACACATTGATAATCTTAGACAATCAAGTTCGTTGACATTTATTTGTTGATAATTTTCAGTGTAGCCCTCGATTAATTCTCATGATTATGAAAATTTTAGTTCGCGCTTTTACACCAAAGTAAATAATGACTTACTCACATTGTTTTGTACCGTTAATTCATACATAGAAATGAAATAATTTTCCGGGCTCTATAACCGACAGGTACAAAGAGCCTAATGCATCCGTTTTATCCGTACACGCGATTTTTTACTGCCGTGGGAATAAATTAAAATGTTATTTGTGGATCAAGAAACCGACATTATTGATAATATGGGCTACGCTTTAAGTAAACTCGAGATGGACTCCGAAACTCTTGACGGGCCAAGTTCGAATCACGGGCCTGGTGGTACTAATCCTCGGCCCGATAGGCAGTCGACTCCATTGGACAATGATATCGTTCAGCTGACTGAGCTCCAATCGTGTCCCCAAGAGAGTTATAGACGAGTTCGGCCGGGGAAACGTGAATTTCTCGTTTCGACCCCAAGGATGTTGGCGGGCCGTGAGGCGAATCTCTCGGGCCGAGGGAGATTTTCATCCAGAGACTGTCGTTACGTTCTGAGTAAATATCTGCCGGTGAACAGCCCGTGGGTTGTGGACCAGATGTCAACACGAGCTTATGTGTCGCAATTTTCGTCAGATGGGTCGCTTTTCGTTGCCGCTTTTCAGGTTGAGCTTAAAAAACAAAACAAAACCAAAACCATTTATGTTTCAAAAATTACAAATATTCCCTAAACGGTGCTCAAGGGGGTGTTTTTGTAATTTTGGAAGATAGATGGAGTTGCGTGTAATTAGTCTATACCTCAGCGGTAGTTTTGTAATTAACCCTATGTATTATTCCAAGCTCTCTATGTTTTTGGAACTTTCAAAAATTACAAATATTCACCGGTACATGTGTTTCTCTTTTACATACTGCAATCGTTAGCGACGCTCGAAGGGGTGTTTGTAACACATTAAGGGCATATTTGTAATTTCCGTGTTGTTTATGATATAATAGGACCTATGCCTTAATAATCATTGTTAATTGGAAATTCAATATATTGTTGATTTTTTATTATTTTTTTTAATTCCCCGGGAATCAGGGAAGTCAAATGAGAATATACGATGTCGAGAATGGATGGAAAGTTCGCAAGGACATAGTTGCTAGAAGCTTGAGGTGGACGATTACCGATACGTCCCTGTCACCTGATCAAAGGCACCTTGTAAGTTGTCTTGTTTTATCGACTTCAGAGGCATTGTAAAGTTACTTTTAGATTTATAATAATCATTATAATATTTTTTTGGCTTTATTGTTTTTGTGTTTTATATTTTTATATTATGCTGTGGTGTTTGTAGGTTTATGCTAGCATGTCGCCATTCGTCCATATTGTTGATGTTGGATCCTCGACAAAAGATTCTCTTGCAAATGTCACTGTATGAAGTTCAGATACCTTCTTCTTAATTTTTTAAATTTTATTTCCGACTTGTGTTTTTGAAATCCTTTTACAGGAAATCCATGAAGGTTTAGATTTCTCGTGTCCGGACGAAAGGGGATATTCTTTTGGAATATTCTCTCTGAAATTCTCGACCGATGGGCGAGAAATTGTCGCTGGAACCAGCAATGAGGATATTTACATTTATGACCTCGAAGCAAAAAGGCTCTCGCTTCGAATCTCGGCGCATACGGTATAGTGTTGTTTGTCGTCACTATAAGCATTTTACTTTTATTTTTTTTTTATCTTTTTAAAGCAGCTTAGCTGCCTTTGGTAAATTATTCTGTAGATATAATTATCAGTGTTTTTCAATAAAGACATTGTTGTGTTTTTTAATAACTTATTCAGGAAAATTATGTGCAGGTAACAAATGGTAAGTGGCAAATTTTGTTAATAAATAAATAAATAACTCGGCTATTTTCCTATTTGATGCAGTCTGATGTCAATACTGTGTGCTTTGCCGATGAAAGTGGTCATCTCATTTATTCGGGAAGTGATGACAATTTCTGTAAGGTAATTCTTCAAGGTCATTTTCGGAAGTTTTTATTTTCATGGAGCAACTATTTATTTTGTTTGCGAAGAAATAAAGTTTTTTTTGGGGGGGTCTTATCTGTTGCTATTTAGATGCTATAAACCCTATTTCCATCAATAACGTAGAATTCTTGTTTGTAGCATGCATTCCTCTGATCCAGGGTTATTTATTTATTTTTTATTTTTATTATTATTCATGATAGTCTTTGTCTTATCTGTGTTTGTTTTATCTTGTTGCTGCATATATTTTAGGTTTGGGATAGACGGTGCTTTAGAGCTCAAGAAAAGCCCGCAGGGATCCTGACGGGCCATCTTGAAGGCATTACGTTTATTGACAGCCGTGGAGATGGCCGTTATCTTATATCCAACGGGAAAGATCAAGCCATCAAATTATGGGATATAAGAAAAATGTCGTCTAATGCCACTTGGTATGATTCATTCGAAACATTGTTAGTCTATTTTAAGTAATTTTTTTGTCTACATCTTAAATTTATGGTTAATTTCCAAAATTTCTCGTCATATAGTCTAATTACGTGCCTGTCGTTTTGATTGTTTTCACACCAATTAAGCAATACCATGAAATCCCTAAAACGCCCTTAATTAATATTTTCTTACTCCAGAATATTAATTACTTTTACTAGTGGAAAATGACTCGTACTACAATTAAAAGGGAATTACATAGACATAGTTAATGAAGGGCAAATTAGGGAAAAGAGGTTCACATTGCACCTAGAAATCCCAAAAAAGACATTGCAAAATTCTTAAACTCCCAAAACAACAATTATTGTGAACTCGAGGGAGTACTATTTTTTGAAATTGCAAAAATACTCCCTTAATTTTTTTTCTCCCTTCAATTAGACCAATTCTCAAGTGTAATTTTGTAACTATCCTTTTATTTATTTCTTATTTATGAACTATAATTTGCATTGTATTTATTCACTTGGAATCCAAGACTAAGCAAACATCACTCTGATCTGTACGCTTTATTTTGGCCCGTTTTTAGCCATCAAGGGTACAGAAATTACGAATGGGATTATAGATGGATGGATTATCCTCCGCAAGCACGAAACTTAAAGCATCCATACGATCAGTCCGTATCTACGTATAAAGGTCACTCGGTCTTGCGTACGCTGATCCGTTGTTACTTCTCGCCCGAATATAGGTTAGTGAATAGTGTTTCGATTCATCGCTAGGCTTGAATAAAATTTGTTTATCGGAATCAATTAATAAATAATATTATACATTTTCTAACATTTGCAGCACTGGCCAAAAATACATCTACACCGGATCCCATGATTCGTGCATCTATATTTACGATGTGGTACGTTTTAAATGTCGATTACCCGTTTTATTTTATAAATAAATAAATTTATTTTTGTTGCTTCTTATATGCATAATTTAATCAGAATCTAAAAGCAGGGGATCGTTGCTTTAAATTTCTAATATTCAATAACTTTTAGTTTGTGTTACTATTATCATTTATTTTTCTGATTTCTTTAAGGGTTAATTACAATAACTCCCCCCTGCGATTTTGAGAATTTACAAAAACCCCCAGAAAATCTTCAAAAGTACAAAAAACACCTTGTAGTTTGATTTGTCTTGTTAATTTCCCCTACAATATAAGGCAAGGGATTTTTTTTTTTTTTTTTTTTTTTGTAATTATCCTTTATTATTATTTCCTACACCTTGCAACGATTTCAGATAAGTGGGGCCCAAGTCGCGAAGCTGCAGCACCATAGATCGACGGTGAGAGATTGTAGTTGGCACCCGAAATACCCGACGCTCGTTAGCTCTTCTTGGGATGGAGACATTGTGAAATGGGAATCCCATGGGTACGAAGAGGCCCCACCGCCGGCGAACAAGAAGAGGCTTCGAAGGAGACACTTTTTTTAGTAAGTCTATCCATATAATTATATACATACATGCTAATAATAATGATGATGATTTTAACGACTCCTTAAATTAGTGACGGTCATTTATAAATTATAAATTTGTCGAATAAGGGCGCGTTTCACCAGTTCGTGCTGTATTTGTACACAGTGTTGTATGTGCATAACAAATGACTCAATATTTGTACACAGTGTGTAGTTTTTTTGTTTTTTAAGAAATATTTCGAAATCTTTCGAATTAATTGCTTGTATGATATGATGCTTTGTAAATTACTAGTACTCAGTACTCTAGGTAGTAATTATTAGGAGTCTAGATTTGATGAACTTTGCTTTGGAAAAAGACTTAAATCTGGGACTATGTGCTTCTAATGAATCTTCATATGTAGCAATTATGAGAGCAAGTGCTTCAACTAATCTTTACACTGAAATCTGCAAATTTTTTAAATAAATTTATCGATTAATGGTTTAAAAAAATAAAAAATTGAGAAAGGTTTAGTGGTACATTGGTGCATCAGTTTAGGTGATTGGATTTATTTATTATTTTAATTATTTCTTTTTATTATAAAGGCTTGATACAATAACCAAAGATTCTTTGGAGAAATAGTATGCATATATTATTACCACCATTACATTACCAGCTCGTTTTTTATCGGGTCCTGGATGAGTGGGATTTTTTTATATATAATTATACTAAAAATAGACCTCCTATTTTTCTAAGTCAACCATGTGGGATGTTTTTGTTTTTTAATTATTATTAATTATTAGCTAAGATTTGTCTTGTACTACACAAAAGTAACAAAAAGAGGTTAGTAACACTGTTTAGGAAGATTGTAGAAGTACGTGCATGTAAGATTCTTATAGACCACGATAGTGAAAGTAGGACCTTGGCGTCAATAATTGTACTTAATTAATTCATAATTAAACCTGCGTATAAAGTTTCTATACAACCCTTTTTGACCACCCACCCAATTATTCATAAGATTTATCTAATGATGATTAATCTGAGATTTGATCAACCGGTTCCTTAGTCGGAGGCACTGTCAAAATGGGCCGAAGACCGCGGATCGGCCCGTTAGCCCGCGCAAACGGGCGGGCTTGGACTGCCCTTCTGGCAGCCCGTTTTGATCGCGGGCTTTTTTGGCCCGCCCCGTGAAGACCGCGGGACGGAGCTGGCCGGGGCGGGCTGGCCCGTTTGACACGTTTGTGTTTGGAAGGGCCCGTTACTAAATAATGTTGACGTGAAAGCCCAATAGTTTATAAAGCCCTTGATTTCAGCCCCCTAAACCCCAGTCCCATAGACAGCATTTGTACAAAACAATCATATTTAGAAATTGGATAAATTTTGTACTATGTTCGTTAAATGTCCCCTCGCTTTTCATTAATTTAATGTGGCTCGGCGAAAAAGCAAAAAAAAAAAAAAAAAAAAAAAAAAAAAAAAAAAAGATTGGAACTAAACTCTTTTTTGACAGTCAAGATCTTGATTAACAAATGATTCCTCGTCAAATGGAGAAGACAAAGACAAAGTGCCAATGCCCACAAGCCCAAACCCTTTATCATCAAATTCTTTAATTATTATATATTCAGCTCACAAAATTTACAAATTATAAACTTTAAAATTGAACTACATAAGATCAACAACTAAAAAAATATTTAGTAACGCCGCTAAAGACAAATACAGCAAGTGACTTAACACGCACATAAATAAATGAATAATGTAATAATTATAATAATAGTAATAATAATAATAATAATAATTCCCGACAATTCCCAACGTCTTCTGGTTCTAAACAGTCCTTTTGCCCAAATGAAAAAGCAAGCCATCCCAATGATTTGATTTCGAGAGACAACTAAAAAGTTGGACGTACAATCACTAAAGCACGCACGGTACAACTCTACACATTTTACTTAAAAAATCATTATTTCTTCACATTTTTCATTATTTTACACGCACTTATCACTGTTCAAATACATCTGTCAGGTTCTTTTTTCCCCAAACGCCAAAACAAAGAAAATGAAAATAAAATCAAACAAGGTCCCTGATCATTTCAGTCAAAAACAAAAGAGAGAGAGAGAGAGAGAGAGATTAATTAATTATCCACATAAACGAAAATTAAACCAATCAGTATTCTACTTACAAAAAGAAGATTAACCATCAAGATCGCCAGCTCCACAAGAGTGTGTTTCTGATTCATTTATCCACAATTAAATACTTTACTAACCCCCTAAATTGAAATTACCCATAATATTAATATCATCAACTCCCCCAAAAAAATAGTGAAATGAATTGTTTTTTTTCCCATTTCCAATACCCCCCACCCCACAAAATTATTTCACTCTGAAATTACAAAAATCGTGTGGAACACAAGACATTTACCATAATACCCTTCCAGCAGAAACCTAATTCCCGGTTTTATCCTTTCCACGCAATGCACTGAGCAGTTGGCCTTGTCTTTTGCTTACCAGCCTTCAATGGGCAGGGCGTCTGTACGGGCAGGACCATACAGTTATACTGTAGGCACAAGGACGTGCTCAATGGGATCTCAACCGTCGGATTAATCTCGATCCCGGTCAAAAAATTATGCTGTAAATAAAGTATCTGAATACTAGCAGATAACAACCGGTCCACGAAGCTACCGGGTACCTGACCCGTGAACCGGTTGTTATTCAGATACAAATTTTGGACCGTCGAAAACAACGGCGATATTTCGCCCGAGAGACGGTTGAAGCTCAGATCGACGGTCTGGATTGCAACTTGCTCGACCGGTTGGACGAAACCGGAGAACTGGTTCCTCTGCAGCTGGAGGCTACTGATTGGGAAACTGAATAAATTACCAGGTATGCAGCCGGTGAACTGGTTCAAGCTAAGGTCTAGATAGTTTAACCGGTTTAAGCCGTATAGTAGCCGGTCCACCGGGCCGCTGAACCGGTTCCACGACAGTGATAGGTACTGGAGAGAGGGGGGGAGTCCGTGAGGCGAAAGCGAACCGGAGAGATCGTTGTGCTTTAAATCGAGCCGGGTTAGGGCTTGAGAAGCGAAAGGGGGAACCGAGCCTGTGAGCCGGTTGTGGCAGAGGATGACGTTGGACAACGCCGGCAGGGTCCCGACGGCGTGCGGTATGCTTCCAGTGAGCTGATTGAAGCTGAGGTCGAGAGTTTGTAGTCCCCGGAGCTGGCCTAGACTCGCCGGTATTTCGCCGGAGAGAAAGTTCCGGCTGATGGCTAAAAACCGCAGGTATTTCAGTTGAGACAATGTGTTGGGCAGTGACCCGATGACCCGACCCGGAACAATGGTTAACTCGGCTAGAGAAGAGAGTTTGCCAATCGCAGGGTCGAGCCTGCCCGCAAGGCCGGGCGACCCGGCCCGAGGATCGCCGAGATTGAGGGCAATCACTTTGTCTTCGTCACAGTAAACGCCGGCGAAATTGCATGGATCCGAAGTGAAATCCCAGGAAGCGAAATAATTCGACCCGGGTAAATCGGTTAAGCTCTTTCGAATCGATTGCAATGCAAGGAAATCGATCGGGTTAAGCATTGCATGAGCGAGGATTAAATATTGGGCTAAAAATATGAAACCACAGGCGCACATTTTTCTCAATAAACACTTCATTTTTTATTTTTATTTTTTGGATGTTAATTAGATGTGCAGATTGGAGAAGAATGGGTTTATAAAGGGTTTTGGTAGAGGTGCTTTTCCGTGAAGCTTTTAATGGAGACAGCATCAAAAGTTGCAGAGAGATGAGATGGCTTCACATGAAAGGAAACAATAAAAAGAAGAAAATATAAATTTGATCAAGAATCGAATAATTTTAGTATGGTTTTTTTTTTAAATTGTTTTGGGTTTGTAAAGCTTGTTGGAGAAGATGGGAAAATTGGGGAATGGCAATGGCTGCAGAGTGTTGTTTCTAAACACTCAACAGTGTATGTAATGTGTGTTTGCAATGAGTACAAAGGACAAAAATGTATTCATATTCTGCCTGGATTTTTTTATTAATTTTTAATTCACTTCTTTTTTTTTTTTTTTTTGCGAATTTACTTTTATAAAGATAGAGAGTTTTTTTTAAGTATTAGAAAAATGATCATCAAAAGATCTTGGAATTTAATATTTGAATCTCAGATTTTAGTATTTTGGTCGTTAAAAATGGAATAATTGTTAAAAGAGTTAATGTGTATCCGCATTATTTTTTTAAGAGATAAAACTAATTTCCATATTAAATACTATTTGACAAGAAATGTTGATAGCACATTTTGTAATATTCATCTATCAAAAGATTGAAATCAAGTGGCATTTAATAATTTGTCGATTTTTTTTAATTGTGATTTTGAAGGGGGTTTTATTGCCTACCCTAAGCTCTAGCCCTAAAATTAGAATATTAAAATTGCAGTAATTAGCCCCTAAAAATTAATTGGGGTTTTTTTATTAGTTCAATAAGAGAGGCTTGGGCGTGGGGGACGGTTGTCCGAGCCTGAATGGGACTGACGAGGCTGAGGCTCGGAGCGAAATATAATTAGGTTCGGATTTCGCGGGTGGATAATTTACGGGAACCACGTGACGGTTCGGTTGATCGGGAGTCTCTTTTCTTCTTCGTTTTCTTTTTTACTTTACTACTACTATGAGTTTAATTAATTTTTATCTTTTTGACCGAAAAAATTAAATGAAAATTTGTGAAGGTCAGAAGGTGGATGGTGACATGTGGAGGCACGTTAATAAATGTAACCCGCAACAAAACGGTGCCACGTAAGAGGCGAGAGGGGGTGGGGTGACAGCTGGCGGGTGGTCCTATCCAGTTGTGCTGCAATCCTCTGTCTCGGGGTGCACTGTACTAGAAGACTAGTATTATGGTACAGCAGCCTAGCTGATTGTGAGACTTGGGAATCAAGTATTTCAGTATTTGAGCAGGTTGACTAAAACTTCAACTGTGAACCTTTTTTATTATTATACTTATTTATTTATATATGTACTTCTATAGTAAATCAATTAACTAGTTCAAGTTAATTCAAGTGTACAGTCGGGCCTAATTAGGCCCGATAATTTTATTCAACATCTAATCTAAAAACTAGTTATAAAATGGGTGCAAAAATTATTAAAATAGTTTATTGTACTATGACCTATAAATTATTTGAAATACAATTCAAAATTAATCAGTATAAATTGATTTAATCAAAGTTCAAACTAAACTAATTGATTGAAAGTTGTTGGCTCATTAATATTTTAACATTAACTCGGACTAAAATCAGTTCAATTGAATTTGAAACTCGTGCTGGTTCATTAATAATTTGGTTAGTCTCTGTAAAGAAATGTAAGGACTATATATAATGGAATTAATAAATATAGAAAATTTGTGATTTTTTTTCTCTCTTTTTAAATAACCAGACGAGTATACAGTTATTTTGCTTTCCATATTCCCAAGGTAGAATAAATTTCTACTAATGTATTTTTGTCGGTATCAATACAATAAATTCATTTGGCAGATTTCTTTTATGTAATTTACGATTTGAACAAGAATTTCAATTGAGCATTATATTTGATAGTATAATATTCATTTGTTTTTTTCAATCAAAATATTGGTGGGAAATTTATTTCCCTGTCATTTCCTTTTCTTTTATATCTTTTCCATTCTCCAGTGAAAGGCAAAATTTCAAACTTCAATGCAGCCTAGAGCAAGTTGATAGTTTGAACTTTTTTTTCTTTTTTTTTTCTTTTAAAATTCTACCTTGAAACAATTTTGAAATTATGGATATTTGAAAGAGTTATGTATATGGTATGTTAAACCTTAAAAGAGATATTTACAGATGTTTATTTAATTATATAAATAGAGTTTATGAAAAAGCAATATTTTTCAACCTCATGTAGTTTGGTGGTTATATTACTAACATTTAAATATAGTCCATCATAGGTTGGGTTCACACTAATACGCTATATTTGGCATCAATTTTTAAGGCCCCCAGTTATATGCTAGGCCAACAAGTACCGACCATCTAAGTTTGTATTTACTTTTTAGTGATATAATAATTATCAAAGTATAGTATAGCATATGAACTGGCTGCACAAATGCATATTACACTTGATTCTATGTCCGCGTAATAAATATGATTATATAGAAAATTGTAAATATGATTACATAGAAAATTGTGTGTTATACATAATATTATATATATATATATATATATGTTTGCGTGTGTTTTGTTTGATAAATATGGATATTATGCGTGATAAATATAACTTATGATAAAATAATATTTTTAATACGATAATAGTTGTACACGAAATATACATACTCATCACACTGTAAAAATCGAGTGCACCATACATTGTGCAATCGAGTGCATGATATGCATCTTCCTCACTGTCATAAGCAAATATTTGTAGGAAACCATTCTCTTAATATACGACCACTTTCTACTATTTATTTGAATTGACCCGCGAACCTGTCCCACAATATAATAATAATAATAATAATAATAATAATAATAATAATAATAAATAAGAAATACATCATTACAGTTCCTTGCTTCTCTCTCTCTCTTCGACTATTGCCGTCGAAGAACGCTGTAGCAATATTTAGCAAACAAACAAGGATGGATGGACACATATCTATGATCAAATTGGTTTGAATAAATGTGAGATTTTTTCATTTTCATTTCTTATTTACGAACTAATCACGACGTTGCTTGTTTTTTCCCCTTCTCATTTGAAATTGAATTTTAATGGTTGTACTTTAATTACTACCCACAGTTTTTGTTGTGGTCGCTGCAAGTTGTTGTTAACATGGTCTTTGTAAAATTAGAAGGTCTATGATTTTGAAAATAAATCACAATTTTACGATGTTGTTATTCAATGTTTAACAACACTGGTTAACAACATCGACAAGAGTAAAATAAATATATGCAGCGGAATTAAAATACGAGAACACGATTGAACAAATTCAGTTCACAAGTAAAAGTACTTGTGAACTTGGATGTACAAACCCAAAAACTATATTATTTTCTTGTTCACGCTCAATACAAAAATATAAAGTAATATATGAAAACTAAATATCAATAAACTTGATACTAAATACTTGTTGACGGAATGGCAAGATCTTCTCCGTCGGTCACGCAATTTCGAAGAGCTTGTTAATCACGATCAATGGCTCCAAGTAGTTCTTCGTGTTCTTCTTTACTTTGTCGTGCGTCTTGCGTCGTGGGTCGTTCTTCTCCTTAAAATCCCGTGCACAAAAGTCGTATACAAGTTTTAGGATTTTTTGTCTTAAATAGACAATCCTAAAATCCTAAACTTGGTAAATACCTAAAAACAAATCCTAATCACAATTTAGGAATAATTAAAGTCTTGTACATAAATTAAGAAACACAATATATTCCTAAATCTAGTTTCCTAATATATTTTGGGCCTAAAAAAGGCAAATAACAAAATAAGGAATTATTCCCAAGAATAAAATCCTTAACAGTCTTAAGCAAGGGCTGAGGGTGCGGCATGTGTGTGCTTGAGGGTGTGTGGATTCGGTCTGGTGTGAATGTGTTGATGCAGGTGTTCAGTACATTTTAATTGTAGTGCAATATTTATTTGAGTTCATGGAGACTCGGCAAAGATGAGAAAATTATTTTGTATCCATCTTTTAGAGTGAGAAGTTGCATAGCTTAATACTCGGCTATTACCCTGCAAAAAAAGAAACAAAAAAAAATTATGTTATTGAGGGGAAAACCTAAGGAATAATTATCCTCAAAATTTCAGAGAGCAATGCCGAAGGCACATTTTAACGAGAACATTACCGAGGGTCAATATCTTCGGTAAAACTCCACCGGTAAATTCTTCATAAGTACGACACCAATATTTGTTGTCACTATTACCGAAGATAATACTAAAGGTTTTTCGAGGGGAAATGTACGAAGTGCATTTACCCCTCGAAAAAACTCGAGGGGAAATATATCCCTTGGGTTTTCCAAGGGAATTTTACTCCCATTGGTTTTTTTAATTAAAAAAATAAAAATATGTAATTGCGTAAAAATAAACATATCATATCAGATTAGGCACGTTAAAGTAAACTTGTGTATATTTCTTAAAATAAGCGGGGGATAAAACTGGAATAAAGTGGTAAAAAAATTCTAAAACGATATTTAATTTACAATAAAATTGGATCTCTAAAACGACACTTATTTTAAAACGGAGGGAGTATAAAACTTGTTAAAGTATAACAAGATATAGTTAAAGTATTATTAGTTTACGATGTCTAATTTCTCTAATATTGAACAACAAAAATATTATAGCTCCGGAGCCAAAAATTCCAAGAGTCCAGAAAGAGTATGCACCAATGACCATAATCCTAATTATCCTCATTAGTTATAAAAATACAGTAATAAAATCATATTTGTCCAACCATGCACCTAAACCCCTAACTCAATAACTTATACCATTGACTTAAATATGCAACATCAAGAAAACACCAAAAGAAATTTACAACAGAAGAGTAACTGCACTAGAATATCAAAATATTAATATCACAGACAAACATTTAATTAAATCATCAAAATGCCTTCCATATTAAAAGGCTCCAGTTGTGATGGCACGATTTAATCAACATAAATGATTTTCAATACTAATGTAGCAATGTCAATCCTCATCAATGATTTTCACTCCTCAAATTTAAGTTGAGAATCGCCTTTTCTTTTTTCTTATCTTCATTCAATCCAATAGTTATTGAATCTAAACTTCCATTATAAATTCTTATGTATTGCAGCATTGCAAATTTGCTACTTGAACTCCAAAGGAAAAAATCACGTGGCAACACATTTATTGGTAGAATAATAACATTAATTAATGCATATATATACCACAATATCAAAAGAATCAAAAGCAGAAAAAATAGTCAAAAATGATCGAAAGTCTAAACCATACATCTTAACACATCCCAAAGTTTTCTATCCAAGATTTTCTTAGAAAATAGAGTATCAATACTTGCATTTATATTTGTGTCTCTAGTTGAAATATGACCACTGTCAAAAGCAACTCCTTCATCAAAAAGTATCAAAAATATTTACACAAGTATCATAGATTCAAGTGAAACGTATCAGACAAAAATCTCACCTAAATTTGTTTGCAAATTATCTTGAATGGAAATAACAACAGTTGAACAAATCTTTATTTTTTCAAGTATTTATACATGATTTAGCTTTCATAGTAGATGTCTTTTAGGGTTTTGTATATAAACTCTCTTTACGTAATACAGCAGCCAAGGTTTCTAACCTCGCTCTGATACCATAAAGAATGATTTGGCTCTTTCTTGCTTGCAGAGTCTCTTTGAAGAGCGACGTAGTTGAAACCTCGCTCTGATACCATAAAAAATGATTTGGCTCAAAAACCTTGGTTGTTGTATTACGTAAAGAGAGTTTATATACAAAACCCTAAAAGGCATTTACAAGGAAAGCTAAATCATGTACATAAATACAATCTCTATATGCATAGAAGAATACTTAAAAAAAAAATGTGATTGAACTTTAAAAAAAACTAGAAAATTAGGGATCGATTAAAAATTTTCCCAAATCGATGATTATAAAGTAGATATAATTTAAAAATAGGAGTACCGAAACAGTAACTATAAACAAACATGCAGCTATGCATGCTTTACATATGCATGGCCATGCCAAATAAGTCACAAAATCAGCAGATGAGGACAAAATGATCATAGTGCAGCTCTAACCCTAATGCAGATCATAGCAACGACTAGATTTGTCTTATAGCTTTGGCCTAGCTGCAGTCGTACGAACCATTTTTCTCCCTACAGTTATATAGGCTATTAGATTCTAGATTGATCCTAAGAGGCTTTAAATATGGATCATTATTCATCAGCATTGTGATCTGCATTGTATTGAGAACAAAGAAAGTTGCTTTCCTGTTTTATGCTTACAACTTTATTCATAAACTTGAAATGATCCTGAATCCATTGCTTCTTTTATATGGTATCGAAGCAGGCAATTGATTGCTTGTCTTTGAGCATCTGCATCTCTTCAGATTATTTTTTTTGTTGTTTGTTTGTTTCCTTATCTGCACCAACATTATGGCTCAACCTTTTTCCCCTCCTCCAACCTTTTCACGATACATTTGCTGCTAATTCTGATCTGGTTATCCAGCTGCAAAGTCAACTCATTAGCATTAAGTTAAATGATAACAACTATATGATGTGGAGACAACAAGTTCTTACAGCTGTTAGGGGGTATGGTCTTTAAAATTTTCTAACTGGAGCTCAAACCGTACCAGATCAATAACCGGGTTCATCTGAAGGAGAACACACTCTTAATCCAGCATATTCATCTTAGATAAAACAAGATCAGCTCTTGGTCTCTTGGCTACTCTCTTCATTATTAAAGAGTGTTCTAGTCACTGTTGTTGGCTTGAGCACATCCAATGAGATCGGGAGGCCCAACAAACTAGCTTTGTTAATAAAAGCAAAGCCAAGGCAATGCAATGCAATATCGACTGCAACTCCAAACATTGAATAAAAGATGAGAGAGTACATCAACAAAGTCAAATCTTGCTGTGACATGATTGCAGCTACTGGAGAAAGAGTCTCAGATCAAAGTCAAGTTTTGCACCTTCTTTCTGGCTTAGGTGCTGATTACAACCCTGTGGTGGTTTCAATAACTGCAAGAGCTGATCCTTGCAATCTGAGAGAAACTCACTCCATAATGTTAAGCTTTGAAAACAGACTTGAAACTGCAGAGACGATGGGAACTGATTCATCATTTTCTGCCAACCTTACAACTACTTAAGCACAAGGCAGAGGAAGAGGTGGTTTTTCTCCTAGAGGAAGGGGAAGCAACATGAGAGGAAGAGGCAGAAACTCAACCTTCGGAGGAAGATGAGGCAGAAATGCCTATAGAGGATGTATATTCATTTCACTCTTAACAATAGCTCCAGAGGTTATGCAGCTCAAACCTCATAAAATCCTTATCCAAGCAACAACAATTCAGTCAATCTTGATAACATTGGGAATCAAGATCTCAAGTCAAAAACAGTTGGTATCCTGACTCAGGAGCAACCAACCACATCACATATGACATGAACAACCTTAACTTAGCCTCTGAATACCAAGGAACTGACACTGTTCAAGCAGCCAATGGTGCAGGTAAGACTATTGCTCACATTGGTAATTCTATAGTTGCTGACCAATTTTCTTTTCCTAATCATACATCATCTTTGCATCTCAAAAATCTCCTACACATCCCTCATGTTAGAAAGAACCCATCAGTGTTTCAAAATTTGCTCAAGATAATTAGGTCTTTTTTGAATTTTATCCTAACTATTGTGTTGTAAAGTCAATATCCATAGGGGTACCTCTTCTCAAACGAATTTTTAAGGATGGTTTATACATGTTCAACCTCATTAATCTCTAGGATCACTCTTCATCCACTTCACATCAAACACACCAACCTGTCCTCACTCCTGAAGTTCATTCGTTGTTTCCAATAAAGTCCTCAATCTACAAACTTGGAATTCTAGATTAGGACATCCTTCTTTTAATGTTGTTAGAAAATCTTTGCAAATATGTAATATTTCATTCACTGATAATAAAAGTGACTCTTTATGTTATGCTTAAATGGAATCATTATCTCACAAATTGCCCTTTTCAAATTCTCATACTGATCACTATGAAGCATTTTATCTAATTCACGCAGATTTATGAGGACCATCCCCTATCAAATTTTTTCATGGTTTTAGTTACTATGTCAGTTTCATAGATCTCAAAACAAGGTTTACATGGATATATCTTCTTAAATTAAAATCTGACACTGCCAATGCCTTCATTCATTTTCATTTTATGGTTAAAAATCAGTTCAACAAATGTATCAAAATGGTTCAAAGTGATGGAGGAGGGGAATTCACAACCTTATTCTCCTTCTTTCTCCAACAAGGAATAATTCAAAGAACCTCTTGCCCTTACACTCCCCAACATAATGGATTAACTTAGAGGAAACATAGGCATATAGTAGAAGTTGGTCTCTCCTTGCTATCCCATTCTCAAGTACCAACAAGATATTGGGATGATGCTTTTGTCACTTCTGTTTACCTCATTAATATAATTCCCTCTCAGCCCATTCAATACAAATCACATTTTGAGCTACTTATGAAATAAAAACCTGACTACTCCCTCCTTAAAATATTTGGTTGTTTGTGTTATCCTTATCTTAGATCCTATAACAAACACAAATTACAGTTCAGAAGCAAAAAAAGCACCTTCTTATGCTACATCTCAACTCACGAGGGCTACAAAGTTCTTTTCACAAGACAACAGAATCATCATAACAAGGTATGTTGTGTTTGATGAACAAAATTTTCCCTTTCATAAAGAACTTATTCCAAAAACATCACCACCTGCACCACCTGCCAACTCTATCCCTCTTTCAACTATTCCAATGCCTTATCCATACTCATCTTCTCAAATTTTATCACACTCACCCTCCCCTCATCCCTCATCTCCTGATTCAACAAATCATCACAACATCTCCACCAATATTCTAGCCACACCTACAACTTCCAATCCTTCTCCTCCTACATCACCAAATTCTTTATCCTCATATACTCATCTATCCCTATTGGTCAGTTATTTATAGACTTGCCAATTGACAATAATACTACTTCAGTTATACCAAACATTGCTACCAACAGTCTTTTGCAGGATACAAACAAAGCATATAATGTACACAAGATGGTTACAAGAGCCAAAGCTGGGATTCATAAGCCAAAGACCTTTATAATCACTAAGGACCCATTTACTGAGCCTAAGAAGAAGCCATGAAGGTTCCCCACTGGCACCAAGCAATGCAAAGAGAATTCTCTGCTCTCTTAAGAAACAACATTTGGAGTGTCTGTACTTTACCTCCCCACAAGCCTCTCACCAGTTGTAAGTGGGTTTTTAAATCCAAAAGAAATGTATATGGCTCCTTGGTAAGATGTAAAGCTAGACTGGTTGCTAGAGGATATACACAGGAGGCTGGCCTTGATTACATTGAGACCTTTAGTCCTTTGGTTAAACCTACTACCATCAGGACTATACTGTCCATTGCCATATCCAAATCATAGGTTATAAGGAAACTGATGTGGACAATGACTTTTTGAATGGAGATGTTGATACTAAATTATACATGCAGTTTCCTCCTGGCTTTGAACATTGTGCTTCTCCTGATATGGTATGTAGATTGAACAAGTCACTATATGGTTTGAAACAAGCTTCAAGAGACTGGTCCAACAAGCTTGGCAATATTCTCATATCACTTGGTTTTAAAATATCCAGAGCTGATCCTTCTCTCTTTCACGACCACCAGAATGGATCAATCATATTAATATTGGCTTATGTGAATGATCTCTTAATAACTGGAAATGATACAGATGCTATGCAACAGCTAATCATCAAATTGAATCATCGTTTTCCATTGAAGGATTAGGGATAGCTCAACTATTTTCTTGGCATTGAATTCATTCCCCATCAATCTGGATTCTTTCTTACACAAAAAAAGTACATCACTGATCTCATTTTAAAAGCTGGAATGCAAGGTTGTAAGAGTTTGTCTACACCTATGATCACTCATCCTTCCCTTTCTAAATTTGATGGTGAGCCCATGCACAATCCTAAGTTGTATAGGCAAATTGTTGGTGCATTGCAATATACAATAGTGACTAGGCCTGATATTAGTTTTAGTGTCAATAAAGTTAATCAGTTTATGCAAGCACCATCTGATATCCAATGGAGAGTAGTAAAAAGAATACTTAGATATCTATATGGAACATGCTCATTTGGTTTGAACTTTACAGCCATCCCCTATCTTAATCTTACAGCATTTGCTGATTCAGATTGGGCTTCAGATTTGGATGACAGAAGATCCACATCAGGTGTATGTGTATTTCTTGACAGGAATTTGAAAAGTTGGAGCTCTAGTAAACAAGGCAAAGTGTCTAGGTCAAGTACAGAGGCTGAATACATGAGCCTTGCCTCAGCAAATTTAATTGTGATGTGATTTGGCTGTAGGCTCTATTGAAAGAATTGCATCTTCTGGACACACACATTCTTACTGTTTGGGTGGATAATCAAGGGGCAATTGCTTTGGCATACAATCCTATTCAGCATTCCAGTACTAAGCACTTAGAGATGGACATTCATTTTGTAAGAGAAAATATAATGCACAGACAAATCCAAGTTCATCATGTTCCAGCCATTGATCAAACAACCGACATCCTCACAAAACCTCTATCTGGTCAATTCATCATGGGGCTCAAACACAAGCTTTCTGTTGTGCCTTCATCCTCCCTTGAATTGAGGGGGCCTTTAAACAACCATGAAGCCATGTATGCTTTACATATGCATGGCCATCCATGCCAAACAAGTCACAAAATCAGCAGATGAGGACAAAATGATCACAGCCACACAATCTTTCAACATGTGCAGGTCTAACCCTAATGCAGATCATAGTAATGACTAAATTTGTCTTATAGTTTTGGCTTAGATGTAGTTGTAGTTGTATGAATCATTTTCATCCCTACACGTATATAGGCTATTAGATTCTAGATTGATCCTAAGAGGCTTTAAATATGGATCATTATTCATCAGCATTGTGATTTGCATTGTATTGAGAACAAAGAAAGTTGCTTTCATATTTTATGCTTACATCTTTATTCACAAACTTGAAATGATCCTGAATCCATTGCTTCTTTTATAGTAACATGTTGGAAATAATTGTGATTTATCGACTGCGAACGATGGGACGACGCACCTTCAATGGCGAACAGGTGTCGATGGACAATGAATAAAGTTTCGATTTTGGCTTTCACAGGAATCAACTATTGGCGAAGCTTCAATTTTTGTAAGAATCAAGTGTGCGACATTTGATTGTTCGATTCACCGGTGGAGAATTTGGGATGTCCACCGACGGTGAATATTGAGAAATTTTTGCGTTATGGGTTTCTGCATCTGTTTGTAAGAAGTCAAGCGGTTGGGCTAGTGGGTGGGATTCCGTTTCAAAATTTAACATCATATTATAAAATCGATTTTATATGAGACCTACTATTTGTCATGTGGTCCCATTAAGTCAAATACCTAAAATTAAATTAAAAAAAAAAAGAAAAAAATACCAAAAAATAGAAAACTCTATTAGTATATTTAAAAAAAAAACTATCCAAAGAAACTTAAAAAGATGAAGAGAAAAAGAAATCAAAAACGAAAAACGAGGAGAAAAAATATAAATAAACCACCGAAAGCTTAAAGAACTGAAAAATCAACTAAAAAAAATCCTAAAACTTTAATAAAATACTAAAGAATAACAATATTAATTTTTCTTAATAAAATTTTAATAAGATTACAAAACTAAGACAATGAATAACAAATTAATAAATTTGGCTCGATCTAATGAAAATTAGGTGGAAAATATTTCGTCGGAATAGTTTGACACAAGTATGTCTTTTCATTTAGCTTGTTCACGTCAAAATGTGCACTATTGTCACACATACATCGTCTAGTGTAGTTTATAACTGATAATAATAATATATATAATATCAAGTTTTGAACTATTTCTGCGTCAAGCCCAAATCTTACCAGTTACAAATCTAAAAGTAGCTAGCGTCTGCGAATTGCAATCATGAAAAAACACATCCACACAAAAAATTGTTTAAAAGTTATGAGAAAAGTAAATGAAAAGAAATAAGAACCGAAAGATTATAAAATATAAATTATACATATTCCAAACTCTAATCAACACTTTAAAAGGGATAAATGATATCATTCAATGGTTAAAAAAAAGTGCCACCACGTAACAGAATTGCGAACATTTTATAAGAGAAGTTCAATAAAAAAAAATTATTAGTTATGTATTCAATAAAAAAAAATTGCTATTCGGAAGACCACTAATAAAAAAAAGTAAAATTGGATTATTAGGGATGTAACTAAAATACTGTTAATTACTTGATTTGTTCTTAATCACTTGATTAAAGATTTAGTAGTAAGGGAAATAAAGGTCACATCGGTAGATTCGGCAGCAATACGTGAACTAATATTATACGCAATAATGATAAGGGTTTTATTTTTGTTCGAGGATAATAATGAAAAGGAATTTTGATTTGATTGAACCGATCAAGACCAATATGACAAATAGTTGCTTAATTTGAAAGACAATATGTTAGGCCACATGTAATTAATTAGTATAGTCATGAATGCACCAAATGAGGCGATCTAGAAATGACCAACCCAAAAAAGCATCTAAAATTTTAATCGGTCCAATAATTGTGAATAAATGAAGCACCGATAATTGTGAATGAAAACAGAAATGTAAAATAGGAGGTTTCTTTAAATGGAGAAAAATAAAAGAGCAAAAAGTTAATTAAATGTTTGGTAAAGAGGAGTATATAATTACATAGTATAGAGAGAATGGGAAATTGGAATGGATACTTCTCAAATGGGCCTATCAAGAAGTAATTGCATGGGGATGTGTGTGTTCATTGCACCAACCCCAACCACCCTCCAACCCTTATCATCATTTTTTAACTTCAATGTTGGAAAATAATTATATAAGCACATATACACAACTTTTTTTTAGGATAATACTGGCAAAAACACTAATTCCAAATGTAAAATTATAATGACATCGAACAATATATTTTAGGTGAACGCCTTTATACAGTAAAAACTAACATAATCATTTTAAATATTCTTTTGCTAACATTTTGACCATCATCGTTATTATTATTATTTTTTTATATATAATATAACATATAAAAATGGATTGACGCCTCCATTTTTTTTTAAAGAAAATTTATAATTACTCAAATACTAGTCTATTTATTGCATTGTATTTTTTTTTTTATCCTTTTTCTTTTTTTCTTCTGTTGCATTTGAGCATATAATAAATATTTTAAGTGAAAATTGAATTCAAAGGAAAAAAAAAAATAGAAAAGCTCTAGGCGTAAGTTGTATGCATATTCTAACACCTGGGAAATGTTACATGATAAATGAGGAACTTGTCAGCCTCATCCACGTTTAAATGATATCTTTCATGAAATATTATATTAGAAACAAAAAAAAAACTTTGTTTTAATTTAACGAATATGACGAGATCAAATGCAATATCAAAAAAAATTGACCGTATCATGGTTCACTTGTGATACTTTATTTTAAGAGAGTGATTGTGATACATTTTAATTTAAAAAAAATAATTATTTTTTAATAAAATCGATAGTTTATAAACATAAACAAATGTATTATATTCTAGCCAATAAATATCAAATACAACATAGAGCTGTAAATATATTAAATTTATGCTCAATGTTGCATGTTGCTATTAATGTGGATCACAAGTGGCGAAGACAAATAAAAGATAGCATAGTACCATTATCTAAAGACTCAAATCTCATACTCCTATCTATTTAAAAAATAAATAAATAAATAAACATGATTATTTCCATGTGTGTATATTTATATAGTTTAGGTATGATGTCTCTTTCATTCACCTACACTTCACGGCTTTGATAAAATCATAACTCTATATTGTGTGTCCACCTCCAATCTCCATTTTTGCATTGCTTTGCTGTGAGAGCTACTTTGCTTGTACACAAATTAAATGGCAAATCATTTAAATCATCAATTCCTATTTCCTCATATATACTGTATGTTTCTGTGCGAAGGTGCAAGTGCAACTACATCCAACTATTATTATTCATTATTAGTACCTGTGTGAAAATATAATTCTAATAATCACAAATACATTACGTGTGTTTCAATTTTAAAGACTTTATAGGGACTTTGGGTGCACAAATATGTCTTGTGATTGAGATTTCAAAAAGAAAATGTGGAAACAAAATATAAGAAAGAAAAATATTTTTTAAGTGTGTGAAAATATGAGATAAAAATGTAGTTATGAAAGTTAATTTAATATAAGAAAAAGTAAAATGATTGGAAATGATTGTTAGTTAGAGTTATGTGAATGAGTGAACTCTATCCGTCTCATATATATGTATAGTGGAATTAATAAAGGTAAGAGTAAAATTAGTAGAGTAACATTTAATTCTTATTAAAAAGTAAATTGTAATAATAATTCTCTATTGAAAACGTAAATATGACAAATAAAATGAGACATAAAATTTTTTGAATTGTCTAATAATGATTGGTGATTGAATGAGAGTGAGTGAAAAACATAAATATTTATATATTTTAAAAAAAGTTTCAGAAATAAAATTTCTTTATACTAGGACATAATAATCTATTTCTTTATTGCAATCATACAAGTTTAAGCATCAACTTTGCTTGTTATTTGAGTGAAAATATGAAATTATGATAGCCAATTTTCTAGAACTTATTCCACCCATCCATTTCCCAAAACAAAAATACCCACAATTCTTGTAAATTCAACTAAGAATTATGGCAATTTCTGGTAGCTATAAACCTCAAACATTTAGATGAGGTAAAACAAAAACAAGAACAAAAACGAGATATCCAGAATCCAAACTTTGTATATTCTGATACTCTGAAAAGAAAAAGGAAGGGTAAAAAAGCTTCTAAAAAAAGCAAAAAAATAAATAAATAAAGAAGATAGGATAAAGATAGATGGGCTAAAAGTAAATGAAAGTGGAGCTGCAAAAAAAACGGTAACAAGGTACAAGGACTTGACAAAGAGCATGCTGAGGCAGATTAAAAGATTTCACAAAAAGAAAGTGCAAACTTTGAAAATTTGGAGAATTTGTGATTGCAATAGTATGAAATTAATTATCTAACATGGAATGTTATTAAAGATTTAAAGTTGAAGAAAATGGACCACCAAGAACTTAGTGCACAATTGGGCCCCCAAGAAAAAGCAAAATCAAATTCAAATGACTAGTGTTGGGGTGCAAGTGTTCAATAAATTGGCCCAATAGTTTATAGTTTAGGGCTCTTATTTGTAATTTGGAAAACAAGAAGCAATCCATAACTAAATATTAATAACAAATCGGCTAAATATTATGAGACTAATGCTCTATTATTCACGGCTCATATTTGATGCGTTTTGCTATTTTGCTAGAATGAGGCGAGGCGTATGCCTAGACGCAAAACGAGGCGTAAAACAACAGCAATTATTTGTTTATCTAAACTTTTTTTTTTTTTGAACGAAATGTCTTTATATGAGTAAATTATTATATGATTTTTGGGTCCAAAATCTCAATTTAAGCCTAACTAAAGAGAGCTATTTTTATACTGCTGGTTTGCGTATGTAATGAGTTGATGCAAATGGAGGGATAGGTTCGAGGGAGAAATGCTTATCGGTGTAATCAATGTCATCGATATCATAAAATTGGTAAATACTTGGATGAGACCGGTCTTATATTATGAGACCACTTTTAACCTATCCATCAATTTGACCCGCCCACTAATCCAACCCGCTCCACAATATTAATAATTAAAAAAAAAAAGCGAAACATACATGTTTGTCTTCCTCCCCCAACCTGTCTCTCTCAGATACCCCAACCTCTCTCTCTCCCAGATACAACAAACCGCTCCTCTCTGGTCGTTGTTCCTCCCACCGCCATCATCGGTCGCCAATTTAGTTCATCTGCTCGATCGTTGCGCTTGCGGATCGAGTTCTCTGCATAGATCCGGGCGTCGTTCATGTTGTCTTTCTCGATCGCCTTTTTGACCTTCAATTTCTCCGATTTCTCCTCCTTCTCGCACTTTCGGGCCTGGCGATGAGCCTCCAGGTGAATATCAGATCCATGACCCATGGCAGATATATAATCTGAGAGAACTTGAAAGTTTGATTTTTTATTTTTGTGAAGGTGTGACTTTTATTTTGGGGGAAATGGAGATTAGGGTTCTTTTTCTTTGAAATTGCTTGCGCGGATTTGGTGTGTGAGGTGTAGTGAAAGATTAACGAGCCCTGGGAGCTGGTGATCAACGATATGAATAATAACGAAGGTAGTGTAAAAATAAATTAATTTCAAAATATGATGCTCTATGTAGTTTATGCATTACAAATTGGCGGGATCGTCTAGGTGTTGGCGGCAGTATCACAAATTATTGTTATTTATGTATGAGAAAAATGATATATACGTAGTAGGTTTTGTTTATGCATTAATAACTTTTTGTTTTCACTGGACAGTGGCTTGCGAGGCTGCTGGTTTAGGTGCAAGGTTCTGAAACCTTCGGAAAAGCTCCTCAAGGTTCAATACTATGACTTAACTGAAGATGACGACGGACGGGGAAAGCTCGAGGTATACAAACATTAAACCCTTTCTTCTTTTTTTTCCCCTATAAATAATTCAGATTATTAATTGAATTTGTGTGATTGTTGTAGGAATGGGTGCCTAAAACCAGAGTAGCCGCTCGTGACAAATTGGGAATGAGATGGCCGTGGCCTGATTCAATTTTTCTCCAGACTTAAGATTTGAGGTGGGGACCGCAGTCGATGCGTGGTGGTGCGACGGATGGTGGGAAGGTGTCGTGACTGGGTACGACGCATCCTCAAACAGTACTAACCTTCAAGTTTACTTACCCGGTGCGTATTATTATTATTATGCGCCAAGTGCGATTTTTAGGTTGATTGATTTTCATCATCATGTCTGACCATTAACAAAACGGCAGGTGAAAACAAGATTTTGACCGTGGAGCGGAAAAACACGAGAGTTTCAAAAGATTGGATCGACGGCCAGTGGGTGGACGTCAAGGTGAAGCCTGATATTATCTCTTTCTTATTCCCGTTTGCGTTCAGAATGTACGATCTGAGGAACACAGGTTGCATCGAGAGGTAGGAGCTGAAGGAGATGGTGTTGGCGCTGCTTCACGAATCGGAGCTCGTGCTCTCGGAGGATTTGTGGAGATGATCGTCGACAGGACGTTCCGCGAGGCGGACACCAAGGGCGACAGGAGGATCGACATGGACGAGTGGAGAGAGTTTGTGTCGAGAAACCCGTCGCTTATGAAGAATATGACGCTCCCGTATCTCAAGGACTTAACGCTTGCGTTTCCGAGCTTTGTGGTGCGCTCGGAAAATGACGACTCCGACTTGTGAGGTAGTTGATTTCTTTATTGATGTTGGAGATGGAGTGTATAATATACGTAGTAGGTTTTTGTTAGGGATCGTGTCTGTAATGGTACTTATACTTTAGAATAATCTTAATCTCGTTAAAACGGGATGCATTTGCAAATTTGTAGTTGAAAACATGTGAATTAATGAGTTGAATATAATAACTAAAGAGTTTGGTTRTTTGTTCAATTTATTAGRACTTTTAGTTTTATRCATGCGTTCTGATCATARAATTAACTAGAAATGTATATTCAAATTGTTTACCCAGTGTTCAAAGACTAATTTATAAATATTAATGTATGATGCTTAAGTATTTATTGATTATTAATTTATATCAGGCTAATTTATAAATTCTTAGTAAAATATTAATTTGGGGTTTTTGTGAAAAAAGGAAGAATGTAAAGTTGTGAACTTGTAGCTCTTTTCTTTTGTTGAAGAATGTTAGAGTATTTGAGTATCACAGAACATTGTTAAAGTATCACAAAACATTGTTAAAGTATCACAAAAATTATTAAAATACCACAAGATTTTTATACCTATTTTTAATTAAAGTATAGTTAAGTAATGTTTTTAACTCAAGTTATTCAAGTATCACAAAACATTGTTAAAATATTACAAAAGATTGTTAAAGTATCACGAACTTTTTATACATATTTTTATAATAAAACATAGTTAAGTAACATTTTTAACTCAAGTTATTTTAGTATCACAAAACATTGTTAAAGTATCACAAAACATTGTTAAAGTATCACAAAAGATTGTTAAAATATCACAAGTTTTTTATACCTATTTTTTATTAAAATATAGTTAAGTAATATTTTTAACTCAATTTTTTTAAGTATCACAAAATATTGTTAAAGTATTACAAATTTTTTATACATATTCTTATAATAAAACATAGTTAAGTAATATTTTTAACTCAAATTATTTGAGTAACACAGAACATTGTTAAAGTATCAAAACATTGTTAAAGTATCACAAAAGATTATTAAAATACTACAAGTTTTATACCTATTTTTAATTAAAGTATAGTTAAGTAATGTTTTTAACTCAAGTTGTTCAAGTATCACAAAACATTGTTAAAGTATTACAAAAGATTGTTAAAGTATCACAAGTTTTTTATACATATTTTTACAATTAAATAACATTTTTAACTCAAGTTATTTGAGTATCACAAAATATTGTTAAAGTATCACAAAACATTGTTAAAGTATTGCAAAAGATTATTAAAATATCACAAGTTTTTTATACCTATTTTTGATTAAAGTATAGTTAAGTAATATTTTTAACTCAAGTTGTTTAAATATCACAAAATATTATTAAAGTATTACAAGTTTTTATACATATTCTTACAATAAAACATAGTTAAGTAACATTTTTAACTCAAATTATTTGAGTATCACAGAACATTGTTAAAGTATCACAAAACATTGTTAAAGTATCACAAAAGATTATTATAATACCACAAGTTTTTTATACCTATTTTTAATTAAAGTATAGTTATGTAATATTTTTAACTCAAATTGTTCAAGTATCACAAAACATTATTAAAATATTACAAAAGATTGTTAAAGTATCACAAATTTTTTATACATATTTTACGATAAAACATAGTTAATTAACATTTTTAACTCAAGTTATTTGAGTATCACAAAACATTGTTAAAGTATCACAAAAGATTGTTAAAATATCACAAGTTTCTTATACCTATTTTTAATTAAAGTATAGTTAAGTAATATTTCTTAACTCAAGTTGTTTAAGTTTCACAAAATATTGTTAAATATCACAAGTTTTTTATACATATTTTTACAATAAAACATAGTTAAGTAACATTTTTAAATTCACCTAATATCCGTTGTTCATCCTATAAAAATTATGGGCTGTACGATTATTCGTCTTATTGTTGCGCATCAACCTGAAAATTTTCAAAATTTTTCGATTTTTTTTTACTATTTTTCCGGCCAATTTGAATAATTAAAGAAATTCACTAAATATCCCAGAAAATTGAAAAATTTCACCAAATATTCATTGTTCATCGTATTGCAATTTTGAGAAGTACGATTATTCGTCTTATTGTTGCGCATCAACTTGCAAACTTTTAGACTTTTCCGATTCTCTTTACTATTTTTTCGGCCAGTTTGAAAAATTAAAAAAACTCACCAAATATCCCAGAAAAATTGAAAAAATTCACCAAATTTTCGTTGTTCATCATATTTCAATTATAGGCTGTACGATTGTTCGTCTTATTGTTGCGTATTAATCTGAAAAGTTTCAGATTTTTTTAAATTTCTTTAATATTTTTCCGGCGAATTTGAAAAATTGAAAAAATTCACCAAATATCCCAGAAGAATTACAAAAATTCACCAAATATTAGTTGTTCATCATATTGCAATTTTGGGCTGTATAATTGTTCTTATTATTATTTTGCATCGATCTGCAAATTTTCAAATTTTTTCGATTTTTTTTACTATTTTTCCGGCCAATTTGAAAATTTGAAAAAATTCACCAAATATTCCAGAAAAATTGAAAAAAATCACCAAATATTCGTTGTTTATCGTATTTCTATTATGGGCTATACGATTATTCGTCTTATTGTTGCGCATCAACCTGCAAATTTTCAGATTTTTCCGATTTTTTTTACTATTTTTCCGGCTAGTTTGAAAAATTAAAAAATTCACCAAATATTCGTTGTTCATCGTATTGCAATTTTGGGATGTACGATTGTTCGTCTTATTGTTGCGCATCAACCTACAAATTTTCAGATTTTTTTGATTTTTTTACTATTTTTTCGACTAGTTTGAAAATTGAAAAAATTCATCGAATATTCGTTGTTTATCGTTTTGCAATTTTGGGTTGTACGATTGTTCGTCTTATTGTCGCGTCAACCTGCAAATTTTTAAGATTTTCCGATATTTTTTACTTTTTTTTCGGCTAATTTGAAAAATTAAAAAAATTCACCAAATATTCGTTGTTGATCGTATTGCTATTGTGGGATGTACGATTGTTCGTCTTATTTTTGGGCACCAACCTGCAAATTTTCAGATTTTTCCAATTTGTTTTACTATTTTTTCGGCTAGTTTGAAAAATTAAAAAATTCACCAAATATTCGTTGTTTATCGTATTTCAATTTTGGGATGTACGATTATTCGTCTTATTGTTGCGCATCAACCTGCAAATTTTTAAAATTTTCCGATTTTTTTTACTATTTTTCCGGCTAGTTTGAAAAATTAAAAAAATTCACCAAATATTCCAGAAAAATTGAATCTAAATCTTGTAGACAAAGTCCAAACTACTCATTTAATTCCCAAACTCCTGATTCAATTCCAAAATACTATTCAGAATTTTAACAAAGTCCGCAACATAAACCATGTAGTTTTTATTTTTTAATAGAGTAGTTTGTGATTACTAAATGATAATTTCAATCAAAATGACCAAATATTCGTTGTTCATCGTATTGCTATTTTGGCATGTACGATTGTTAGTCTTATTGTTGGGCATCAACCTGCAAATTTTCAAATTTTTCCGATTTTTTTTACTATTTTTCCGGCTAATTTGAAATATTGAAAAATTCACCAAATATTCGTTGTTCATCGTATTGCAATTTTGGGCTGTACGATTGTTCGTCTTATTGTTGCGCATGAACCTACAAATTTTCAAATTTTTTTTTACTATTTTTTCGGCTAGTTTGAAAATTGAAAAAAAATCACCGAGTATTCGTTGTTTATCGTTTTGCAATTCTGGGTTGTACGATTGTTCGTCTTATTGTTGCGCATCAACCTGCAAGTTTTCAGATTTTTCTGATTTTTTTTACTATTTTTCTAACAAATTTGAAAAATTGAAGGGGGTTGGGTCCAATTTTGGGTTGTTGGGTTTGGGTTTGGGTTGTTTTCTGGGTTTGGGTCACCTTACAAAATGGTAAAATGTGGTCTCATTTTATGAGACCGGTCTCGACCTACTCCATAAAATTAGGTGAATGACTTTAGTTTGACATGTGTAAAAAGATCTAATTTTAAATAAAATATTTTTAGAGAGATCAAAACCCTAGAATCCTTCACACATACTTCTCATTCCCATGACTTTTTTTTTTTTCACTTCATCCTTGAACATAATTTTTTAATTTGTCCACTTCATACTCATAACTCGTAAGTTCTTGTTCCTCCCTATCTCGCCTTACTCGGAGCGCTTCTCTTCAGCCTCGCCTCGCCTAGCAAGTTGACTTGCAAGTTGGTTGTATTTTGAAACTTTTCGTAGACGTTGAAGAAATTACTCGACTCCAAACATTTTGTTACCGATGGAAGGAATAACCGAATAACAGCATTTGGTGGGTGATGAGTCAACTAAAAAAATAGAAAATTGTCAAATGCTACATGGGAGAAAATACATTCAAATATAATTATAAAATGGCAAATAACTTAACCTAAAATATACAATTACAAGGTTACAACTATTAAAATAATATAAAAATAAACAATACAATACCAACATCGGCTCCGATCAAAAAGGGTGATTATTTTTCGGTTACGATTGACGAAACTATTTACCAATCTCGGGTTTCGCTTTTACGCGGCTCTCTCATCGGACGTCTTATCCAAGCGAAAGGCTCGAAACCTCTCACGATCGCTAGTATCAAAGATTCGCTTTCTTCGGCATGGAGCACCACCGGCGATTGAAAATTTGTTCCTCTTGGCAAGGGATATTTTAGTATCTCCTTTGCCTCTACTGATGATCGAAACAAGGAGTTTTCCAAGACGGCCTGGAAGATTGGCTCAGCTACTCTTCGGCTCTTTCCTTGGACTCCGGATTTCAACCCTTATAAGGTGCCTTCGTCATCTTCTCAGGTTTGGGTTCGCATTTATGAATTGCCTATTGAATATTGGGAAAGCTCTTTTATTCTGAATATTGCTAGGGTAGTTGGAACGCCTTTGCAAATCGATGAACGTTCCCTCAATGGCTCTGTCGGCCACTTTGTTCGTGTGCTGGTTGAGTTAAACCTTGAACATACTCTACATGAAACGATCATGATCGAGAGGGAGGGGTATTGCGGTTATATTTCATTAGGTTACGAAAACTTGCCGGATTTCTGCTCGAGTTGCCAAAATGGTGGGACACCTT
>BMAC01000741.1:436877-464906 GCA_014905375.1 Phtheirospermum japonicum
CCCTCTGCGATGCGACCAACTGCCGTCGGATTCATGATGTACTCACGTCAGACGGGGTCTGTGATGGTGTACGTGACGTCGGCGTCTGCGTCGGGGTCTGCATCGGGGTCTACGTCGCCGGATGATTACTACCGAGACCCATGTAGTCGGTGTCGAAATCAGCTAAATGATTAGCCGATCCCATATCTGATCGACCTACGCTACCAGATCCTCGACGCAACGGCATCTGATAAAATTATTAGATATTAATACGAGCATTTTACAAAATACCAGTATATATTATACACCAAACGCATTAATAAACCCAAAATAAAAAAAGTAGTTATAAAAAAAGTGTGTTTTACAATAAGAATAAAYTACATATATTTCAACCAAACTAATCACTTTCGCTATTAAATGTATCATCAAACTCATCTTCATCCGTATCTTGATCTGTATCTTGATCGGTAAGTAACTCTTCTTATGTATCATCATTTGTCTCGCTGATTATTCACATAAGGGTTGCTCGCAATTGAAAATTTTGTTTCTTAGATATATCGTACGAGGGAGCCCCAACCGTCCACAACTGATTCAATTCATGGATTAGGGGTTGCAAAAACACATCAAGTTTGTCTTTTGAATTCTTTGGCCCCGGTACAAGAACGCTCAGGAATATGAACTGTTCTTTCATGCACATCCAAGGAGGCAAGTTATAGAGTGTGACTATGACGGGCCACGATGAGTATTGTGCTCCAAATCTTCCAAATTGTTGAAAACCATCTGTACAAAGACCCAGTCTCACGTTTCGACTTTCAGCCGCAAAACTTGGATTAGTGTCGTTGAAATATTTCCAAGCTTTTGAGTCGGATGGGTGGCGCATAACATTGTCTTCAACCACGTGTTCAGCATGCCATCTCATATCTTTCGCTGTGGCATTAGATGCGTACAACCTCTGCAGACGGGGAGTTAATGGAAAATAGTACATCTTCTTGTACGCGATACGAGCCTTCTGTCGTGTTGTTTTTCCATGAGGAACAGGTTTAAACCGAGGTTCATTGCAGGATTTGCAACTTGTCAAATCAGAATCGTCTCCCCAGTAGATCATACAATTATTCTTGCAGCAGTCTATCTTCTCGATCGGTAAGCCCATACCCCTTAACAACTTCTTACTGTTGTAGAAGTTATCGGGTACGAGATTGTCTTTCGATACAATCTCCTTGATTAATTCACTCAATTGATCATAACACTTTTGAGACATGTGATTCTCTGATTTCAAATTCATGAGACGGGAAACTAATGACAATTGAGTATGTGCTTCGCACCCCGGATACAATGGCTGATTTCCAACTTTCAACATGTCGTAAAATTTTTTA
This sequence comes from Phtheirospermum japonicum, assembly GCA_014905375.1. NCBI lineage: Eukaryota > Viridiplantae > Streptophyta > Magnoliopsida > Lamiales > Orobanchaceae > Phtheirospermum > Phtheirospermum japonicum. The sequence goes on from BMAC01000741.1 coordinate 438,230, forward strand.
GCCTCAGCATTCGGCGACTCTTCCACATCGGCCACTACGTCAAAATCGGGACCAGCTGCATTTTGAACCATATTAATATACGCGTTTGATGATTCTTTAGAAGGGATGTGAGAGGGTCCTCCAGCATGAAAATACTGATGATGTCCATAGGTGGCGATCTGGGTTTCTCCGTGGTAAATCCATCTATAGTAATTCGGCACGAACCCATGTTTCGCCAGGTGGTACTTAATCTCATCGACGTCCAGTTAGGTTCTATTCCTACATCTGCTACGATTACAAGGACATTCCAGTCTCTGTCCGTCCTTGTGAGCGGAATTCGCTTGCGCAAATTCAATAAAACTCTCAAGTCCATCCGTGAATTTTGAGGATAAATAGCCGTCTTCGATTCGCTCGTACATCCAACTACGATCGGAACTCATCATAACATTGCACGATTGTCAGGTTTTTGAGTCTTAAGCGTGTTCTAGAAATTCGGAAATATTCCGTTTGTATATCTAACTACGATAATTTAACATCCTAAGATTTTTGAGTGTTAAGCGTGTTCTAGAATTAAAGAAGGTGGCAAAATTTCGGCAGCATTACGAGAAGAATGGGGAATTCGAGTTATATTAGGTAAGGCTTCTATCCCATTCAAGAAGGTGACATTTTAGTAGTATGTATTATCTTAACATATATATTTTTCTTAGATTCAAAATTTCGGCAGCATCTCCCCCCAGTTCTCGTAGTGCACGTATATTTCAGTGCACCCGAGAACAATTAGAGAGATACAGAAATCGAAATTTCAAAACTAAAAAAAAAACATACACACAAGATAACCATACTACAAGTCACATTCTCAAACTGTCCAAAAATGGGACAATTCRAAATTTAGTATCAAACTCTATATTTGATATTAAATCTCAAACGGGTCTAAGGAATATTGGAATAATTCGAAACTTAGTTTCAAATTTCTCTATATGATATTAATTCTGAAACAAGTGATCTATATGCATTGCGTCACTTCGCCAAGGTTCCAAATAARCAATTACCACCGTCACATTTTTTTAAAAATATTTTGAAAACTTAAATAAAATACCGTGACGCCCTATCACGTTTTTAAAAATAAGATTTGAAAACCCGCTATTGGAGGGACAAAACCTCCCGGCCGGCGCCGTAACCCACGTCAACATCCGACGGTATACAACTAACAACACAAATGACAATATTATATATAAACAAAATTAAACCCCGACCGATCACCACGGCCTCCCATGCATGAACAATATATATACAATTTTTTTTAAGTCCCGGCCGATCACCACGGCCTCCCATGTATGAACAATATATATACAATATAATGGGTGAATAAACCCTAAATTTGAAAGCAAACCCTAATTAATTGATTGTTCCTAAATTGAACCCTAATTAATTGATTATTCCTAAATTGAACCCTAATTATGTAATTATTACTAAATTAGCCCCTAATTAATTGYTTGTTCTCAAATTGAACCCTAATTATGTAATTATTACTAAATTAGCCCCTAATTAACTGCTTGTTCTCAAATTGAACCTTAATTATGTAATTATTACTAAATTAGCTCCTAATTAATTTATTATTACTAAATTGAACCCTAATTAATAGATTATTCCTAAATTGAACCCTAATTATATAATTATTACTAAATTAGCCCCTAATTAATTGATTGTTCCCAAATTGAACCCTAATTACGTAATTATTTGTAAATTCAACTCTAATTATGGATTAAACCTAATCCTAAAACTAACCATATATATAAATTAACCCTAAAATTAATTATAAAACTAACCCTAAATTGAACCCTAATTCTAAAATTAACCATAAAACTTAAATTAAAACCCTAATTAAAAATTAAAACCTATATTGAAACCCTAATTAAAAATTATTAAACCCTAAATTGAACTATAATTACAAATTAAAAATGGAATTAATACATATAAATAATATACAAAAATTAAAAAAAAAACTGAAAAAATTTACATTGGCGACGGCTGTGGACGGGCGGGCGGGCGGAGCTGCTGCTGGTGGTCGGCGGCGACGGCTGCGGACGGGCGGCGACCTGCTGTGCGGGAGTTCGGCGGCGGGCGGAGCTGCTCCAGGAGTTCCTGCGGCGGGCGGAGCTGTGGACGGCGGGAGTTCGAGCGGCGGCGATAGGCGTTGGACGGGCGGCGACGGCTGTGGACGGCGGCGATCGCTCTCGACGGCTTCCTCTTCTTCTTTCTTTTTCTTTCTGTCTGCCCGCTGATTAAATTAGGGCAAGTATTCCGAGGGAAAATAATCCCTCGGAAAACCGAGGGAATCAAAAATCCCTCGGAATTCCGAGGGATTTTTACTTCCCTCGAAAATTCCAAAAAATAGAAAAGAAATAGGGTTTATTTCGGGACGCCGAGGCGCACCCCTCCCCGCCCCGCTCTTAATTTCTTTGGTCTTCTTACTATTTTTTACTATTTTTTCGAGTTTTTTTCCTTTAATCATCTAAAATCGAAAAAAAAATAGAAAACGCGTGCAGAACGATCGACGCCTGACCCCCGTGGTTTCACGACGCCGAGGCGCACCCCTCCCCGCCCCGGTCATAATTTCTTGGGTCTTCTTTCTATTTTTTACCAATTCTTCTATTTTTTCGGGGTTTTTTTTAATTTTTCATCTAAAATCGAAAAAAAATAGAAAACGCGTGCGAAACGATCGACGCCCGACCCCCGTGGTTCCACGACGCCAAGGCGCACCCCTCCTCCGATATGAAAAAATCACGACGCTACGTCGCTTCGCGTTTCCAACCGAATGAGTTCATCGATCGATCGTATATCTTGTTGTTAGTCGAATCCCACGACACGTGTGGACGCGCACGTGATCGTTGGTATTTTTCGATCAAATTTGGGGTCAAAACCACCCCACATGCCTAAGATGATAAGATCGGTTTCGTTTTATAATTTTTTCTATTTTTTTTTATTTTTTGAAATTTTCGAGGGAATCAAAAATCCTCGAAAATTTCAAAAATAAAAAAATAGAAAAAAAATAAGGTTTATTTCCAGGACACCGAGGCGCACACCTCCCCGCCCCGATCGTAATTTCTTGGATCTTCTTACTATTTTTTACTATTTTTTCGATTTTTTTTTCCATTAATCATCTAAAATCGAAAAAAAATAGAAAACGCGTGCGGAACGATCGACGCACGACTCCGTGGTTTCCACGACGCCGAGGGGCACCCCTCCCCGCCCCGGTCGTAATTTTTTGGGTCTTCTTTCTATTTTTTACTAATTCTTCTATTTTTTCGGGGTTTTTTTTTTCATTTTTCATCTAAAATCGAAAAGAAATAGAAAACGCGTGCGGAACGATCGACGCCCGACCCCCGTGGTTCCACAACGCCGAGGCGCACCCCTCCTCCAATATGAAAAAATCACGACGCTACGTCGTTTCGCGTTTCCAACAGAAGGAGTTCATCGATCGATCGTATATCTTGTTGTTGGTCGAATCCCACGACACGTGAGGACACGCACGTGATCATTGGTATTTTTCGATCGAACTTGAGGTCAAAACCACCCCACGTGCCTAAGATGATATGATCGGTTTCGTTTTTACAATTTTTCTATTTTTTTCTATTTTAGATTAAAAATAGAAAAAGACCCGAAAAAATAGTAAAAAATAGAAACAAAACCAAAAAATTACTACCGGGGTGGGAAGGGGTGCGCCTCGGCGTCCCGAAAATAAACTCAATTTTTTTTCTTTTTTTTTCCGATCTTTTATTATTTTTTCGGATTTTTTTTAAAAAGTTAATTAAATTTTCGAGGGAATTCAATTTCCCTCGGAATCATTCCGATCCGAGGGAATCGTATTCCTTCGGAAATTTAGTTAATATTTTTAAAAAATAAAGAAATAAAACCGAGGGAATGATATTTCCCTCGGTTTCAAACCGAGGGAAGGAAAGATCCCTTGGTTTTCCGAGGGATCCCTCGCAAACTATTCCGTCGGTCATCCTTCGGAAATTATGCAGGCACGTTTTGGCGCCTGTATTTCCGAAGAAAATTTCGAGGGAATGATATTCCCTCGGAAATAACCGAGGGATTTAACTGTCCTCGGTTTTCCCTCGGAAATTTCCGAGGGAAATCAATTCCCTCGGATTTTCCCTCGAAAAATCGCTGTTTTTTTTGTAGTGATAGTCACAACGGCAAATTTGACTCTTGTTAAAGATACAACGAAAACGAACAGAAATGCAAAATAAATTTTCCAAAAGTTGGAATGTCAACTAAGCTTCAATAAGATGGCGATATGAATAGCCCAAATGATACTGGCAATTAACCAAACCTATTGTTTCTCTTCAAGTAATCATATCGGGTCATATGTGAGCATTTCGGTCTTTCTATCAAACTAATTTGAAAGTTTTTTCTTAAGCACTTCGATTAAAGTATTTTAGCCTTTAGATTATAATTACAAACACTATCAACTTCTACTACGCATCTACTTTTGCTTCTTCCTTAACAAATCACTTGAAATAACAAAATCAGAATCGCACCCAAACACTCCCTATAACACAAGGGACTAGTTAATTTACTCTAATTTACATCAATTACAAACACAAGTATTGGCTAACAACATAAAATACTTGAACACATCAATACATTTTCCTTCGAAGAGCGATCCAGGCAAAACATCTGGTGAGAGGTAAATACAGAAAAGGCAAACATGATTTACCAAAACGATATGTTGTAATTTTTGCCCCTTCAAATTTTCATTCCTTGTTCCTTTTTTTTTTCCTTTTAAAAATAGAAAAAAAAAATGTTACACAAATCTGAAACCGCTAGTCATGAGTCACATATGTACAAGATCGCTTGATCGAACATCCGAAACACAGCAAACGTAAAAACCCCACATCCCCCGGAGCCAAATTCACTTTCCTTTTTTCTCCAGAACAACATGAATATTCTATACACAATGGTGCACACTACTACATATGTAACGACTGCAGGTTATATCCTGTATGAGAGCTAATAATGATGTACTCGCATTCCTTCCAAATCCCAGCAACGAAATTGGAATTTACTCGGTACACCTGGATTCAATTTGTATAATTCCATATCCGAGCAATTAACCTGCAATCACAGAAAATAACATAACACACATTGAGTTGGAGCATGGAATAAGGCTACAAAGATGATAAAGTAATTAAACCAACTTATAATTACAAACATATCCTTGAGGCTCAGTTTAATTATTTTTATTTCATTAAAAAAAAAAAAAAAGCTCATTTGCTTCAGATAATTACCTTCTTCGGAAAAATCAAACATGCCACCAATCCATCCTTCTTCCTCCTCGGGTTTTTCCTCGTCGTGGATATTATTATCGCCATCCATCTCATCAGATGCAACTTCACTGAACTTAGGCTTATCACAGTACCCTTCCTTAAACAACTGCGCAAAATCTACCGTCTTTTCATCGGCCTTTAAAGCTGAGTCGGTATTATTGTCAACAACATCCGGTGATAGAATCTCGTTCCCTAGTGAGGATGACCGACTAATGGTACCATTATCAGCGGCAAAATTGATGTTTTTGGAAGGCAAGGGCATAGTAATGGGCTCAGATAAGGAAACACTGAGATTGGTATTACTCTTCTCATCTCTTCCTCTGTTTAAGTCGCTCGCGGCATGAGTAACACGAACAGGGGATCGATCGATGCTCATGTGATCCAAATCAAGCAAATTCTCCATACGTCTAGATGATCCTAATGGAAAAAGAACGTAAATTAAAGATTAAATCTTCTCCTAATTCAGCATGAAATTAAAACTTAAATCTTCATCCCATAACAGGTAGACAGTACGTGTGTATATATCAATTTCTCCACAAAACAAACTATCCCTTTTAAGACCCTAATAATTATGCTACACAAATTCATTCCCGATGTTTCAGGTGTATTGTTTAGAAGCGGCTGCCGAAAACTTTATTCTTAGTAAATTTAATTTTAAGTCTCCTTATTGTGTAGTGGGCTTGAGTCACAGTTTTGTTGGATGGATGTGTGGTGCACAATTGCTATGTTTTAAGATCATCAAAAATGGTTAGCTTTCATTGACTAATTTGATTTCTTTTCGATTTACTTTTTGCAAGTTTGATTCTTTTGGCCATTTTCCTTTTAACAAAATTGAGGGTTTTGCATATTTACTTCTTTTTTAGAAGTAGCAATCCAAAAATCTCTTTTGGGATGTGGATTTGGAAATAAAATTTGAATTGGTTAATGAAAAAATGATTTGTTCTCGACTCTTTTAGCATAGTGTTCCTACCTTAACCAACATTTAATCCACTTCCATGTCCAACTTTCAACTCTATTTCAACTCGACGCGCAAGTTTTCATTTTTATTTCTATTTTTTAATAATCCAAAATCATCTTTCATATCGAAGGACATAAACTTTTCTAAGCTTGAAAGAACTCAAATGGCAATTTGAAATCAAGTTTTCTGATGCAAAACTATTTATATTGAATTATGTACTCCCTCCGTCCCAAAAAGATACCGCACTTTCCATACTTGTTTTATGCACATGTGTCCCTATTTAATGCACATTGGTATCAACAATTAATGAGCCATAAGTGTTAAAGGTAAGGGTATAAATGGAAATTGTTGATAACATTTAATGCTTCAACCATACTAACTACTTTTCTTAATCTCCGTGAAAGTGAAAATGTGTTATCTTTGTGGTACAGAGGGAGTATGAAATAGTCACGGCTTCTTGTCCGTTTCTTGTGATATTTTGTGTTTTTACGAGGTTTAGGATTAGAATATTATTTAGTTAAATAGAATTATTGATTACTGTTTTTATACCATTATTTTGTAATTATTTTAGTAGTGTAGCCCGTTACATATCTTGGCAATCTTTCAGAAAGCACAAAAATACTATCAACCTATATACAAAAACAAATGCGCGCATTGCCTAAGTATCACTTTCGCATGCTTAATAATTAACTTAATAAAGTTATTGTGTGTTTTGGAACAACTTAATTAAATATTAGATTAATAATTACTTTTGAAATAGCTTAAATTTTCAATTTAATAAATGTGTAATAACCTAATTCCTATAATTAAATATATACATATATAATTCGGGTCTAATTTATTTATTGGATATTTAATTAAATTATTTGAAATCTGAAACCCAATTTGAATTAATAATTTGGAAAGTATGAAACTTTTTTTTAAATCCAGTTATAGGAAATCTGAAATCTAATTTTTTTTTTTTTTTTTTTAATATGCTACTTTAATTATAGGAACCTATAATTTTGGGTTTCTTTTAAAATATAAAATATTTAACTAATGTTATGAGATCAGGATAGGACACGGTACGGTGTGATAATCTTTATATCTATCACATTTTTTTTTTGGAATATTGTTTGTTAAATCCCGTATAACACGAGGGTATTAAACTAGTTCATGCTATGACACACAATTCCTGTAGAAGATATTATCTGAGATGGCATTCGGAAAGAATAAGGATCTCGCTTTGAGGGACGATTTAGTGATCAGACTTAAATGACACCATAAAAGATGGATTTAAAATATATTGTATCATGAGATCACCAACACAAACTCAGTAGATTTGAAAACAGTCTCATATTTCCATCTATAAGCATCTACATGAAAGTTATTTCATTTACAGAGGACATGTAAGAATCTCATTCTCAATAATTCCAAAGGGATGGATGTTAGAGACAGAACCAAAAGTTATTACATCTTACCTCCTTCTGAGCTTTCAGTTGAACTAAACGACGGTGGCTTTGAATGACAAATAATGCTTGCTTCATTGGTCTTTTCTCTAGCTTGAAAATTACTGGAGGAGGCAGTAGAATATTTTCCTTCAGAAGGAACAGATCTGCAAAACATCAACCAATTTGCAAATAAGAAGACAAACTATATACAAGCTGACAAAATAACCAATGAGGGAAAAGAAAAAAAAGTGTTTCCAGGATTAATATTGCATCAAGGACAAAAGGAACAATTATCATTCCTCTAGAAGGACGTACCACAAGGAGACCATTGCAAACTTTTACTTGCATTCAGTGAGATTAAAAATGGAAAACGGTAAAATTTTTCTCAAATTAAGGTAGTGGGAATATTAAATTAAAATTCAACCATACACCAGAACACTTCCCATGCTAATTCCGATAGCACTATGAAGAAAATGGACCACTTTAACTGACTGCTTAAGAAACAAACAAAAAAAAAGTCTAATGAAACCTGTTTTTCTAGTACTATAGTCGAAACTGAACTCTGCAGAAAGATTTTGACGAGATGTGACAACTTGTTGCTTATTTTAGATTGTATGAGCTTTAGTGCATTGAATTGGTCTTTAGATGATTGATGTACCAATTAGGTACCAAAAGATACAATTCACAAATAATAAATAACAAATGCAATCTAAACTAAAAGCAAAATAAAATAAAATAAAATAAAATAAAAATATTTACCGATCAGTCCAGCCAGATCTTGCTCTAGGGAAATTGTCGAATACCGGCAACAAATCCCTGTGTTTTATTTCAATTTCATGTGAAGAAGCCATTTCAATTTCAATCTCACCGTCCGAATAACATTCTGCTCTTGGAGGTTCCATCACATGGAAATGCATCTAAACCAATAAAAAATGCATATTAGTTTGAACTAAAACCACATTACAAAACACAAAACACATCAAGCAAAAACTACCTTCGGCTTTTGCCATATGGGTAACCTGTCAGATTTTATCTGCAGCACCTCAGCGTTCGACAGATACCACTGCCATCTTTCCGTCAACTTCAGTGAATTAGTCTTAACCAATTTGGACTCATCGTCAATCTCAGAATCATTCGACCCATCAAAAATACTCCCAGAAAAACACTCCTCTCTCTCCATATTATCCGTCCTTCTGCACACATCCCACCATTGCATGGGTTCAACTTTCATCTTCAACTCCTCATTTTGTGTGTTTGCTTGTGGACCCGCCGACGAATAATCATTTTGACTTTCACTCTGTTCATGCCCCATCGATGACATAATTTCATATTGAATCACAAATCCCGATGAGGTATAAACTAAGATATGCTCCAGTGAGCTACCACTTGGCTTAACATCCAGAGAACCAGTAGAGTTTGTATTATGAAAAACAGCAGCAACAGCTCCGGTTTGGACCCACGACTTACCCACAACCGCAGCAGCAGCGTTGCCTACCGAATTAAGCAGGCCAGAGTCGTTGAATTTTATCCGGGTCACAGCGGAGAGGGTGTAAGTAGGCGGAGGCAAAGAATGTTGCTCATTTATGGTGAATGACGAAGCAGACCACCATGGTGGGGTCGAGGCTAAATACAGAGAGGTGCCTTGGCCGTGAGTGTAGCGGGTTTGAAAACCATCGTCTCCTCCAAAGGGGGACAGAACATAAACATGGCAAGTGCCGTTTGACGATACAATAGCAATCCATTGACTGTAATGACTAAAGCAGATATCTTGAATGACCTAAGCAAAAAAGATGGGTTCAAGAATGTTCAGACATTTAAAGAAGAGATGGCATCATAGCATAAAAACAAATCACACTGGGCAAATATATGTACTTACTGCGCTGGTAAAACCACGATGCAGATTGTACAGATGCACGTATGAAGTAGTCCAGTCACCAGAGCCTGAAACACTATTTTTATGTAATGGCATGATCCGGAAGATATTTATGTTATGTCCATGTATAGAAGCAGTAACCAGAAGGGTCCCACTTGGGTCGAAGCATAAAGCAGATATCGGACTCGTATGAGCTCGAAATTGTGATATAACCTCTGAGGAAACAAGGTCCTTCACAGCAATCTGTAATTAACAGAAACAAAAACTAAGAAATTTGATACACTGAAAATTAGAAACGTAAAGATTTTTAAATTCTTGCTCAATAGTAATTACCCAAAAGAAGAAAAGTAGAAAACAATAAAAGTATCACTAGTTTGCACGTACCACTCCAGCATTCTCGGGTTCAGATGCTGCTAGATTGCCAGCTTTCCAGCCAGTGGAACTATGACTCTCAGGAAGCAACTCTGGATAGTACTTGGATAGTTTCTTGTATCCCATGTCCCCAAGGGTGACTAGCCCTGCAGCTAAGTGTTTGCTGGATTCCACTGCATAACGGGCCATCATTGAGCCACTGCTTGGAGATGTTGACGGGCTAACACTAGAGGCAAGGGTCTTCGGGCTCACCCGACCCGTATTTAACAGAAATGGACGATTAGGAGGATATGCCAACCATCTTGGGCCCACAGCCATTGGACCGTACCCTGTGTTGATTCCAAATCCACCTTGATCTCCGACACGGGGAACAGGATAGGTTATGACAATGAATTTCTTCTCAAGAGTAAGGGTGTCAAAGCAGTAAACCTGCTCAACAGATAAATAAACCAATTAGTCCCTCACCCCATCAGTTTCGAAAAAGAAACCAGATTTTGAAGTAAACATATGCATGTATTATACCTGCTTAACAACTATCAAACCAATTATCACTCTGACTTTACTTGTAAGGGATCTCATTCTGATATTTCAAATATATATCCTATATATAATAAAAGTCTCATTGGAAATTTTAGGGATTTTTCAACTTGGAGCATATGAAGCTTTTTCTACAGAAGATAGGCTCACTAAAGAAAAAAATACCAAAAACTAAATACTCCATGCTGGACCATGCACAGTCCCTTAACTGCGGAATAAAACGAAGAAGAGACACAAAAGAAAAGGAAATAATTGCATTAAGAATAAGGAAAAGTAAACAAACAGGTAATTAGTACAAGCCAACAACTGATCATCCTTCTATAATTGACTCACTAATTTTCAGTGCCTTGTTTAGTTAAAGGATAGGTGTACATGATAATAGCTGCTTGATCCATTCTCTCTTTTATTCCTCCTACCCTTTTTTTTTTCTATTCTTTGCTCTCTCTCTCTGTGCAACTAAAAAATCTTACACTAACGAATATCATTTCAACGGATACTTACTTGTTCTTCAAGACCAATCGCTACTACTCGTGGGCTGCATCTAACCATAAGCACCGGTGACTTAAAGTCAATAGCCTTCACATATTCATTCGATTTCATCGAGTAAAATCGAACAGCAGTAGGGGGAACCAAGCTCCCAATTGATGACTCAGTCGAATATCTAGCAGTCCCTTGGCCAGTATGCTGGAACGAGTTGATTCTTTCATCCTCATTCCCTCCAACGACCACCAGTATGGGGTGTGACGACTTATACTTTCTAGAAGCATCACAATTTACAGGAGATGGAAGCATCTGTAAGAAGGTAACTGGTCCATCACGCCTGGAAACCAGTTCACTTAAGCCAGAAGCATCCTCAACATCAAAGACCTGAAAACCCTTTAGATAACCAAGTAATAGGACACGTCTGAAGGCAGATGGACTAAGCTCTAAATTGTCAAAGCCAGCCCATAATACCTGGTCAACACAAAATCAGCTGCATATCAGCATAAGAAGGACCTTTACTAGCAACATATTTTCATCAAATAGGCAACACTAAGACTCCTAACCAAAGTACCAAACCCTGTAAAATTATTTGAAGCTTATTATGTTAGAAGATGAAAGCAATAATCAAGAGCTGCATGCGGTGATTCTTGAGTTAAAAGATGTTAAGTACAGCCATCAATCTTCTAGATTAACATCAGATGAACATCTGCAGCCTGGTAGTATAAAATCTCTTGCAAACAAATTTACCCAACACTGATTGGAAAAGGCACAATTTAGAACAAGAAAACACGGACAGTGAGAAGTTGATAGTTGAACAAACTATAAATATAAGAATCATCGGCAGTAATCAGCAAATGAGAAATAAGATCTCCTTAAATTTCAGCTAATTCAAACTAGAATGAAATTCCAACTTTTCTTTTCCATATTTCCACCGAGTATTATCACATAATTCAATAAAAGAAACTAAGCATATGTTCCAATTCAGTCAAGAACATCATTGGACTAAATACATCAATGAAAATCATTTCATATATAACAGGCCGTAATAAGCACCAGATTCAGAACAAGAGAAACTAAAACTGCATATATAGTATATGCACTTCGGAAAGGCACAACTATAATTTGGATATGAAATTTTAACATAAGTTTTGCATCCTAAAATGAAATTTGAACGAAATTTTAACATAAGTTTTCTTTGGTTAACTTACAAGTCTATCGAGAATATATATTGTTATCAAAAGATATTATTAGAACTACAGCAACAAAATAAACTATCTCAGAACTAGAATCATATACTTCAAGAAACTATAATCATGTGATGGATGAGAATTTTAATTCGGATAATTTTTCCATACAATTAAAAATCAAATAATTGGAAAATCTTTCTATAATAACAACTCGAACTCAATCCAGAAAAAGAACGAACAATAACGGAAATAATTCCGAACATAACGAATCACAAAAGGAAACTAAAGTCAATAATAGCAACAGAACAAATGATTGGGAGAGAAAAATCCACTACAGAGTACGGATAATACTCTTTAAAAGAAAAAAGAAATCTCGACCTGCTCTTTCCGATCGTCTCCGGACGAAGAAATGGAGGCGGCGACGGATGCGCCGGCGGAGCGCACGGCGGTGCTAGCATTCGTCGACACCGTCTTGATACAGGACGAAATTATCCTCAAAGAATTAGGCAGCAATCTGCTGTTTTTCCCCTTGCCTTTCTTCATTTTTTATTTTTATTTTTGTTTAAACAAATTAAAAAAATTACTATCCTAACACTTCCTCTTTCTATCTCAGCCTTTCCCCTCCGATTCCACTCCACCGCCGTCGTGCACCGCCGCACAGTCCGACGTTACAGCCGTACTTCTGTCGATCATCAAATTCCACGATCGCCGGAGAAATGACGACACTGCGGCGAAACAATCGCAGGATTTCCTGATTTTTCTTCAATTAATTTTTTCCTAATTTTTGTGAGTTATTGGGAGTTTGACTTGAAGCGAATGCTTTCTTTTACTGGCCATGGACTCGGTTTCATATATATACCCGCACGCGATCCCCTTCCGCTTCTTGTGTTGTTTGCGCTGTAAGCAAAATCTATCCACAAAACCAAAATTGAAAAGGAAAATGAAATTGAGATGAGACCCTCCCTCTTTTTATCAAAAAATTATTATACTTTTGAAATATATGAATAAAGCTATAATTATTATTTTGATAAATAATTATTAAGTGTTAATTAAAATAATATATATATATATATATATCTACCCTATATATTAATGCAAAATCCTATTATCCTATGTGTCTGCTTCTCATGCTTCGTTAGCTTTGGAAAAAAATTTGGTGCTTCGGTGTCATCCGAGCCTAATATTAACCCAATTTAGTATTTTTCCTTTTTATATATTTACCTACTTTAATACTTTCCTAATATTATATTTTGCCTAATTTAATATTTTTATTTTATTACATCTTACCTACTATAATACTTTTTTTAACATATTTTGTACAATTCAATATCTTACTTTTATTCTTCTAATATAAAAATATAAAAAATATATATCTAATTAGAAAAAATATATATAAGTTGAATTAATTTTTATTTACAATAAAAGTTGAAATAATTTTATTATAATTCTAAATATTGATATAAGAAAAATATGAGTTATATAAAGTTATTACAAAAGGGAATAAATATAAAAATATAAACTTAAAGTGTTTTTTTTTTATCTAATCCCAATATAATAAATTAAAAATATTATTAAAAATATATATGAAAAACTATTGTTACACCAAACAAAAAACAAAAACAGAGTGAAACAAAAAAGATAACGTAATACTAATACTAATACTAATAATAAATTATTATGTCTAGAAAAATAAATATTAAATATATTCTAAATCTTTGCATCTAATTCAAATATAATGCATTGATACATATATATTATATATCTGCACGAACAAATTAGTATCTTACGCAGAAAAAAAAGAAATTAAAATAATATTACATATACTACAAGTTAAAATATATATTATATATTTGCAGAACAAATTAGTATCTTACGCAGAAAAAAAAGAAATTAAAATAATATTACATATACTACAAGTTAGATGCACGACATTTTTTCAATAGAATTATCAGTATCTTATAAATTTAATATTTTATATCACATATTCACATGTAAAATGCGGGTGTTGTATATTTTACATTTTTTCAAACTCAATTTTATGCGGGTTTCCCCGTTATTATTAAATATTGATTAGACATCGATACAATGTGACACGAGTTGAGAGTATGACATCCGTTTATGTTTTCAAAGTATATAAGTAATATTATTAACGAATTTAATTTAAACATTAAAATACAAAATAACATAATAATAATTAATATGTAGAGATTAGGCACGGGTTTATAATGTGACTTCTTTTGAATTTTAATAAGTATGTAAATAAATTATTAACGAATTGAATCTGAGCATGAAAATAAAATTTTAATAATTATAATATTTAATAAATAAATTAGACATGTACAAGACAAGAGTTGAGAATACATAATTTGAATTTCTCATTTTACATAAAAATTTGTAATTATTACAAATGCTTTTTATTTTTATCTTTTGATAAACCCCGTGTAATACACGGGTATTAAACTAAGTATATATATATATATATATATATTAAAAAAACTCAAATTGGTCTCGCTTTAAAAAAATCATGCCACGTGTATTAATTACTAATTAATCTTTGGTCCATTTCAATGAACAGCTAGATGATTTTTCTTTTTTGCATATTTTGTGGGATGTATTCGTGCTTGACAAGTAAAATGACCAACAGAAATTAAGTTTGGTCAAAAACAAGGCATGATTAGGGCATAAATGAATCGAAATTGAGTTTAATAAAATATTGAAACTGGTTAAACTAATTTCCCCAAAATCCACAATAGACGTATGTGGGGGAAACTCAAAACCATTTGAACATAGTACATTTAAAGACTGAAAATTGAAACGAATCGAAACTGAATTTTGTATAAAATTTCAAACCGAATCGAATCGAAGTTATTTTTAAAATCCAAAAAATCAAAAACCAAAATATTTATAAAATTACAAAACGAACTAAATCGAAAATATATTTAAAACCAAATTAATCGAACCGAATTAATAAAAAATAACAATAAGTAAGATAAAAATTATTTTTTTTATTTAACCGAACCGAATTAACCAATTTTTTTTTTGAATTTTTAATTCGAAAACCGAACCGAATTTACATAAAACCGAACTGACGGTTCTATCGGTTATTTCGATTTTTTGGTTTTTTACTCACCCCTATTGAAAATCCATTTTTAAGGTTTTGTCTCCCGAAGTTAAATTTCAAAATAGTTGTCACTTTTTCGATTTAGGCCCTACTTGGTTGAGTTGATTCAAACAGCTGATAGCTGATAGCTGATTTTCAATTAGTGATTGGTAAATTAATTGATTAAAGTAGCTGATTAAATGTTAATTTACCAATATAGACATGATTAGAAAATATAAAATATTATACATAAAAAAAATATAAAGAATAAAAAAAAATTATAATAATTAATGAAAACTTCCCAAAAGATTATTTAAAAAAAAAGACAAATACTTGAAAAATAATTAAAAAATAATTATAATAATAAATAAAACTTTAATTATGACTAATAAAAATATTTTCATAAAATATAAAGTAATATATTAGTTTATAAATAATATATTTTTTACAATATAAAAGGATAAAAACTGATTATACCAAATAATGCAGGAGCTTATTGTAAAAAGCTACAATTTGTAGTTTTTTCTGAAGAGGAGCTTATTAGGCAGAATAAACTATCAGGAGCTTATTATTTGTTCTTACCAAGCAGTCTAAAAGAGCTTATTGTGATGGAATAAGCTATAAGCACTTTCAATAAGTTCAACCAAGTAGGACCTTAGACTTTATTTCGATACTTGGTCACTGATAAACTATTTATGGTTGTTTCGTGAGTTAACGATCATAAAGGATTTAGACATATTAATGTGCGATAATATACAATCAGTAATAAATAGGCAAATAATATAGTGTCCAAAAGAATTTCATAATTATAAAATTTAACCATACTTATATAACTTTGATTTGTTTTAAATTTGTAATGTTCGATGTTTTATATAGTGCATAAACATTAATTTTATTTAATCAACCTCACAACATGCTCGTGCATTGCAGTGTTAATTGAACTAGTTTTTGTGATACACAAATATATACAGTTACAAATCCCTTGTTTGGTAGGTTCAATTATCTTTCCAAATATGTTTTTTATTTATTTATTTATTTATTTATTTATTGTTTTTAAACTTTCATAATTTGTGACTCAATTGAATTCCGGTCACATAAATATAAACAAACAACCGGATTTTCGATTAATAGACTTCGGATTGATGGAGAAAAATGTGCGAATCTCATAATTACATATGATATGACATTAGATATTCAGGTCGGCATGCACGTCGAGTTAAATCGGTTAAATAAGGGGACCGACCTCTTTAAAGAAATTATTGAGCTCTTATGAGTTTTAAGTGGTGGCAATGTTCTTAAAATCAGGTCAGATAGGAGGGGTTGGGCTTTATATGTCTACGGTTAGCTGATATGGTATGGTAAATGTCCCGAAACGCTAAAGGTATGGTGATGGTTTTATGGCTCATAGTTCTTATGTTAACGTAACAAAGATGCGAGATTTATAATTATTATGGTTAGGCATGGCAATGGGCCGGGTACTAGAGGACCCGGGCCCATCCCGTCACGGGTCACGGGGCGGGGGCGCCCACGGGTCGAGTCGGTCGGGGCGGGGCAGAATTGTCATCCTTAATTATTATAACTTAGCATAAAGGTGAAAATCTTAATTCTAAATTGGTGGTTTATTATGGAATTATAGTATAAATAAGAGACAAAAGTTCTATATTGAGAACATGTCTCTTATTTATATAAAGAGAATGCATGCCTTAATTTTATTCCAAGTTGATTATTCTCACTTTCATAGAATTCTCGTTTATCACTATATACGGATATTGGCTTAAGTATCTGAGGGCCTATGCCGAGACTATCCTGCTTAGGTATTTTTTTGCAGGTCGCTCGAGAAGGTAGTTCGAGGAGTAACAACTCCTTTCTTAGTGAGCCACATGTATTGATTGCATCAACCTCATCCGAACACACCAGAGTAGGCATAATTAAGGGAGCGAATTAACTCGTTCTAAGACATATTTCTTTCTTCATTTTTTTTAATTTTTACAATTATTGTGAATTATTCAGTTTTTCTATTTTCCCTAATTAAGGGGAAAAACTTTTTAAAATATAATAACAATAATTTAATAACTTAAGTTGTTTAAACGTTCATTTGGTTCCACCCATTTGTCGTGTTTTCTTTTTCTTTTAGCAGGTTTAATTTTGCATATTCGTGATAAACACAAGGCGCTTGAAAATGAAACACACCACAAATTAATTATAGAAACCATTGTATGGTTTGTATATTCTCAAAAAAGCATTTTCTTTCACATATGAAAGAGAGACCAAAGGCGGCTCCAACATGTACTGTTAGAATCAAAATAAACCTACAACACTTTGATCCCCTCAACTGTATTATCATGCAATGCACTGTAGATTGTCCTGTAAATAACGTAACATAATAAGAAATGTGTAGAAATTTTTCTTACAAAATAATCGAATAGTAATATTTTCTAATACAAATTTATCAATTATTTTTACAAAGCAAATATTGAAATCGAAACGCATATATAAAACTCGGATCACGTGTTAAACACGTCTTTCTTAAAATAAATTTATCTCATATTCTGGACGTCTGTTTCTCAGGATAAGATGGGTAAACCGAATTACCTTCATCTCCGGCGAGCTCATGATCATCCCATAATGTTATCACAAAAAATGCAAGAGGCCAATTAACTTTTTGATCAACATGCAAAGTTTATTCTATCATATGCAATATGGAGAATTGTGGGTTAGTTTAATTGTCGTATCGTTAGCCTCTTTATATAGGCTAACATATGACCTCCAAACTTGCAAATTAAAACACTCTGTGGGGGAGTTACACAATTCAATACACATTGAATTGGGTGTTACACACAACACCACCTCTTCATTAGTGAATGAGTTACAAGGCTTGATTTTATAAATTATCCAAACACTATTTTGGATAAAAGGTCCAACAAAATTCTAATTTTCTTCATAATTTTCCAACAACTCCCCACATGAAATTTATTTTTATGATAGGAGTTCTGGTAATAAAATTCAACAGTCGTATCCTGCATAAGATATGTAGGTATTACCCTTTGAACATTCCCTTGTGAAAGTATACTTAGTTTAGTGGCTGCCACTAAATGCGATGTCTTTGAACTTTTATGCCGTTTGTGAAGACGATATACCCCACACAAATTCTCCCAAACATATTTTATTTCTCATAGTTATGTTCATTCATCTACATGAACATACGTCTGGTTTTGCAAGAGGTTCTAAGAATTGAGCTTCACGCAATTCTTTTTGAAGCGACTTCATTTCTATCTCACATAGGTGATTCTTAATTACGAGTAAACTATATTACCCTGCTTGGCTCTCCGACGCAAAAATCACTAAAAGTCGAATGCTTATCCTCTCTCCAAATTATCAATGTTTAAGTAATGGACAAGGAATAACTCCCCCGATAGTGATGCTACGAGCCTTTATACAATTAGGTTGTCTTTTTGAACCTAAATCTTGGGATCTCCAGTCAACTATGTTGGGTTTTCATTGTATATCAACTAATTTTTCTAGAGGTTTGAGTCACATTTCTCTTTATAACTTCCCAACTAATTCTCAATATAACCATTTGGTTAACGATCCGTTAAATTATTATTCGACTTCACGTAGTCAACAATGATAACATCAATAAAGAGTAGTTGTCTAAATGTGATCAAACACTTCATTTCACTTATACATCTTTAATAATAAGTATAACATTGCAATCAAATTTTTTTAACTTTCTTGTGGAAGTATTTCAACTTTAGCAAGACACACCCCACACTTCCACTATATATTTTAATCACACACATAACCGAGTTAAATAAATGTTCAGTATTTTTTAATAGTTTCAACACAAGTCTCACGCTTTTCTTTATGGAATGTTAATATACAATTCAAATTAATCAATCTCCATTATAATTAACAAGTTTCAAATAAGTTAATCGAAAAATTTATTGATTTATTAACTTTTGGTCCAACAACCGTACAATGACTTTAACGGTCAAACTCTTTAGTTTTAACATTCCATTACAACATAATACTCATGACATAAGTTCTAAAAAATAAATTAACATTTCATATGCATCCGGATTTCATCTTATAATTTCTCATTTAACTTAGAGGATCATTAGTCAATAACCAAAGTGGTCAATCAGAATAATATCTTCCAACACCACTATTTGAAATTATTGAACTTTTCCAGTTAAGCACGTGGTACCAATAATTATGACTTTTTGAGCTTTGCTTGAATTTAGCAAATTCAATACTAATTTTGTCTCACGAGATCATCTATTTCATTTAGCTACCTCACAATCCATTTTATCTGACCAATAAGATCACACCTGCCTCAGTTGGAAAATTAAAGTGATATGAGAAATTAACAATTAAATTCAAAACCTAATCTGTAAATTAGATCCAAGTTTAATTTATACCCAAAACGCGATATTAATTTATAAATCCATGTTCAAACCAAAAACTAAAAACAGTCCCAAGTTTATTAATTAACCCAAGTCTAAACTTGAGTTAATCCTTCAATTTACTAAACCCAACAAAACCTTGAGCCCAATTTCCTGACCCAATTCAACCTTTAAGTCCGACAATTAATTTATCCCAAATTGGAACATGCGTCAATTGTTAAGCCCACATAAAGACCCCTTACTTTGCTTTCAGCCTAAACAAGTATGGCCCAAACAAATGTCAGTTCTTTGCTTTTCTTTTCCAATCATCACGAGAGAAGGGCAACATATCACATTGCCATTTTTCCAAGGTTTAAGGAATTATTTGGCCCAAATCATTTAACTCATTTAAGCCCGTGCCAAATAAATACTAGTTTATTATTTCAGGGATAATTATAGGATATACCGCGTAATCTTTTTTTTACACGTGGCGACCTATCTTTCTTCCTTCAAATTCCTTCAAATCCTACAGTTTTTTTTGCATCCCCACAATGACTAATTAAATATACAAAATAAAACTTTTTTGAAATATAGGATTTAGGTTGATATATTTCCTTTGAAACACAAATTGTTTTTTAAATCGAATTTAGGTTGATATATTTCCTATCATTTTTTGAAATCGGGGATTTAGTTGATATATTTTATGTGAAACTTTTAAGTCTAAAAAAATCGCAGTATTCTGGGTTTATATATTGTTTTGTATCCCACACCGAATAACAAAATAAAATATTTTTGAAATCGAGAATTTGGTTGATATATTTCCTCTGAAATTTAGGTGGATTTAGGTTGATATATTTACTCTGAAATTTAGATTGATATAAAAGTTCACAGTATTTTGGGTTGATATATTGTTTAGTATTTGTGTTTATATATAACTCGCAGGTTGATACTTAAATATACAAAATAAATTTATTTTTTTTGAAATCGAGAAATTAGGTTGATATATTTTATTTGAAACTTTTTTCAAGTCAGTATTTTGGGTTATATATTGTTTAGTATTTGGGTTGATATGAAATCGAGAATTTAGGTTGACATGCACATTTAAATCTGACCAATTTTTTCGTATATCACCAATGTAGATTGGATTTTTCATGAGCTTTTTTTTTTTTTTTTTTGTTTTTATCGAAGCGGCTTTTAGGCGAGAGGAGAAAAAAATGCTATATGAAAGACCCAAATATCTAGTACTTTTTTAGATTTCTTTGTTAAAATAAGTATTCATTGATTGATTTTACCTCATAAAATATGAATATTCAGATTAAATATAGGTAAATGGATATTTCCCCACTTATGTTTTGGTTTATTAAATATTAAATTGATAAAATAAGCCAATTTGAAAAAAAAATTAAAAACTGGGTCGGGACGCCTATCATAAACGCGCAGTAGCGGATTCAGGATTTTAAATTTTGGGGTATGGAAGATAATTAGTAAAATATTATTTATTATATAAAATTACACAACACGATAAAAAATGAACACATGCATAATATTCAAATAAAATCATTATCTCCGTGTGAAAAGCCGGGCGTCCCTTGAGATTTCATCTTTTTTCACAAATTCCCTAAGATCAAATTATTTTCCCGTTGCCTTGCATTTCTTTGACTTGAGCGTATCATTCGTCATTTTCTAAATAAATTGGTAATAAATAATAAGAATATAATCATACAGTACAATCTTGATATTACTTTTAAAACAAAAACGTAATTGAAGGGACAATACACAAGAAAAATATTAAATCAAATATTTGACATAAATAAAGAAGAAGAAAAAAAAAACTAATTTATCAACTAAATGTTCAAATCAAAATCATTAATAAATCAATTAACCAATAATTTAATTACATAAACAAAATAAACTAAACTATAACAAATTCATAATTTAATTAAAAAGAAAAAAAATTGTATTTGTAAGATCCTTTTTCTTTTTGTTACACCTTTTTTTTATGTTCAAATAAAAAAGAAAGAACAGAGAATGAAAAATCATTTGACTTTTGGTTGTACCTTTTCCTTTTTTTCTTTTTTTTCTTTTGTCTTTTTGTGCCGAAACATGTTGAATTTGAACCATATCCTTTATTGGGAGTGTAAGAGCCACAATTACTTTTGTCTATTTATTAAAAGCATATTAAAGTCTTTTATTTATTTTTCCCTTTCTAACTTATTAATGTCATTTTTTAGCTATAAAAGGGGTTTTATATATATATTGGCCTATATAAAAGGTGGGACTTTCCAATTTGGGGGTACAAATGTACCCCCTCGTACCTTCCCGCCCATCCAAAAAAATAAATTTTTGGAAAATTGGAACGCTAGTGATAAACGCATCCCAAACTATTTTAAATAAAAAAGAAGTTTTGTGGCCGTTTTGAAAAAAAAAATATTTGGGGGCGGGATGCGTTTGACATTCGCGTCCCGGATGGATTTAAAAAAAAAAATCGAATGCGGGACGCGAATGTCAAACGCGTCCCGGCCCAATTTGTAAAAAAAGAAATAAATAATTATTCTCTGTAAACCTAATTCATCATCCGCCCACAACACAACAATACACAGCAGCAACACATTTCTCCTCCCAGCAACAAGCAGCAGCTTCAGCTTCTAAAGTTCTCCAAATTCTCCAAGTTTCAAGGTAAGGTAATTTCTTACTCCAAGTTTTAATTTATTTCAAAATATTAGTTATTTTATAAAATTTTAATTAATCGCACTTAGAAATAATCAATTGTTGTTAAGGTGAATGAATTATTCATTTGTTGTGAAATTGAGTTTATTTGTTTATTTTTTTGTATATATTGAATTTATATGTTTGTGAATTTTAGTTGCGAATATTTATGAAATCTTATTTGATTTGTTTGTGAGAAAAATATTAATTATGTGAAATTTTGAATTTATTCCTTCTGTGTTTGGTTGTTAATTGTTTATAAAAATTGATTTTATTTGCTTGTGATGAAATTATTAATTATGTGAAAATTTGAATTTATTCATTTCTTGTTTAGTTGTTAATTATTTATTAAAATTATTTTTATTTGTTTATGATAAAATTATTAATTTTGTGAAAATGTTAATTTATCCGCTTTGTGTTTAGTTGTTAATTATTTACGAATATTGAATTTGTTTATTTGTGAAAAGATTTATAATTACATAAATATTTGAATAATTAATTTGTGAGAAATTATTAATTTTGTAAAAATTTGAATTTATTCTTTTCTTGTTTAGTTGTTAATTATTTATTGAAATTGATTTTTTTTTATTTATGAGAAAATTATTAATTTTGTGAAAAATTAATTTATTAATTTTGTGTTTAGTTGGTAATTATTTACGAATATTGAATTTATTTATTTGTGAAAAGATTTCTAATTACGTGAATATTTGAAATTATTTAGTTTGTGAGAAATTATCAATTTTGTGAATATTTGAATCTACTCTCGGGGCATTTGTATATTTTAGAAGTAATCGCACATATGACGAATATTTCTTCTGACAATGATTATGACATATATGCATCAGTTTTACAAGACGAGGATGAAAGAACTACTATCGATTATGCAAATTTAGATACCACCGAACATCATTCTTCTCCCCCACTGGTGATTCCGGACTACACCGCCGATATCGATTACTTCGAATCAGATGAAGGATGCTATTTTTAAAATAGTTTAGATGAAGTAGATAATGGTGATGAAACTGACGAGGAATTCTTTCTAGTATACCAAATGAAAATCACTTTTTTTTAACAAAACACCCGGGACGCATTTGAATCAAGCGTCCCGGGCCCGAGATTTGTTTTTCAAAATAGCCTCGAATTTTTGTTTTTTAATCAATAGGGTTCGGGACGCGTTTCACACTAGCGTCCCGATTTTTAATTTTAATGACGGGACGCGTTTGTCACTAGCGTACCGACCTAAAATTTTAATTTTTTTTGAAGTTATAATATTTCATCAATTTATAATTAATTTTATATTAATTATTTAATAAACCCTTTATTTTTCACTAGTGCTTAACCGTGCGATGCACGGAATAAATTAAAATGGATGGTGTAATTCATTCAATGTAAGTTTAATATTAATAATTTATTAATCTAATATAATAACTTAAAATACTCAAGTCACGATTATTGGTCAATATAAGCAAATTTAAATCAAACGGCGCGGATATACGCACCCCACTAAAAATATTATCACAAAAATATCAATATTACCCTTAAACCATACACCCTAAATACTTCATTTTCTTCAACTCTCCACCACCACTCTAGCCGTCGTCCATCACCGCCGCCACCACCATGGCCACCGATTATTGAAGAATATAAAAACCATGCGCACAGGAATACGCCGCCGCCGCCGCCATGGAAGCCGTGCCATTAAAGAAAGATAAAAGAAAAAAAAAAAAGCGCCTTGAAAAAATATCGTTCGAATCAGATTTTCGAATACAAAATATATCAAAAAATTGATTCGAATACAAAACACATATTTAAAAAATATCTGTACACAAAATATATGTTCAAAAAAATGATATGAACTCCCCTTTTAGGCTAAAAGAGGATTGTTCAATTTTTTTTGAACAACGTTTTATTGTTTGGTCAAAAAGTTCGAACACATGAGTTCTATTCAAGAAACCAGAGACGAACACCCTTATTTTGCATTTTTTTCTTAACTATGCCGCCCAAACCCGTCACTTGCCTTTCACCACTCATCATCATTTTTTTCTTCTTCATGTTCGACGGTGACGACGACGGTGTGATGGGCGACGCTAATGACAAAGTTGGAGTGGTGGTAAGGAGTAGAAGAAAATGATTTAGGGTGAACTCATAAATAGATGGGGTGCGTATATCCGCGTCCTAAAACAAATCAATGTAAATAACTCCATATTTAAATATTATGAAACAACTTTTTGTAAACTACATTATAAGTCTAATTGCAATTTAAATTGTTATCATCACATGCTAATAATTTCAAGCTCTCCCTTTAGTTAGTCGCGAACAATCATATTACTCACGTTATTACAAATCATTGCGTGCATCCCCTTGTTTAGTCTTTGTATTCAAAGACAAAGAGAAGATCTTGTAAATAACTTTAAACTTTTCTAATTATCGGTACCTATGTACTTGTTTGTCAACAGGTACCTCAAAGTTTTACCAATAGTCATAACTTAATTACATCAATTTATTTGTGTACAACTGAGTAATCTAGTTGTACTTTAGTTGCAATTCGTTGTATTTTTTATTTTACAAATAATTTATATCAATATAATTATACAATTACCAAATCAACTTTTAACCAATAAAAATATAATACTTGTAATATTGAAAAATATTATAAAATCAACTAAATAAATACAAAAGCTTGTATTTAAATTATAAATATATGTTAATTAAAAAAATTACAAAAACCATATATATTATAAAATAATTTAAAATAAATCCTAAAATATTTTAAAATTGGATTAAGATATTATGAATTCTAAATAATTATTTAATAATAAGAAAAATATAAATTTTATAAAATAATAAAATAAATCAAAAAAATATGAAATAAGATAAATATAAATAAAAAATATATTTTATATATAAAAATTTATCAAGTAATTTAAAAGTAAAACATTATGAATAAATAATATAAGATATATTTTATTTCACAATGATTTTATAGAATAAATTAAAAATAATTGAAATCTTGAATAATCATTTACTAAATCCTAAAAGTAACAAAAACACACTTAAAATTCTATAAATAATGAAATAAATCATAGAAGATTATGAATTCAGTTAAACAAATACGACATATGTGTTTTAATTCTAAATGACTCTGAATAATTTCTAAAATAAAATAAAATAAAAAATAGAAATATTACAATATAATATAATATAATAAATGATAATATTTTGAAATCCGATTAGAAATATAATAAGTTTATAATTAATTTCTAAATATTTATTTTAAAAACATTGAAAGAGTAAATTGGCGATAGTTATAAAGTAAATTAAATAAATATATAAAAATTATTTCTAAATAGTTTTTTTTTTATCTATTTAAAGTTGATAATAAAATAATAACAAATATCAAGAAGTTATAAATAATAAAATAAATCTTAAAATATTTTAAAACAGAAAGTAATATAATTAATTAAGTTATAAGATAAAAAATTCCAAAATCTAGAAACTAAAATAATATATAAATATTATAAAAATATATAAAACACTACAAAAATGAACAAATAAATACCAAATAAATGAGGCATAGTATTGCAAATTTAATTAAGGGCCTTTGTATTCTATTTTATTATAAATAATATATTTGAAATCAGCCCGTTAATTATCGGGATAACCACTAATTAATCGAGTTAAACATCAAGTCTTGAGTCAGTTGATGAACCCGATAAATAAATTAAAATTATATATATATATATATATATATATATATATATATATATATATATATATATATATATATAGGATTTGGATCACGTGGGAACCAGTCCCCTGTGTGGGAACTGGGAACCCACATGGTCCACAAGATCAAATGTATTCAATGATCCAGATCATTTTCATTTATTATATATTTAATATATTTATAATAATGAAAAAGGGTTAAACGTAATTATATAAAATAACCTAATATAACTCCACTAACCCCCACTTTAGTCGCTGCTGCCTACAATTAATCTCATGCATTCAGGTCACGTGGAGAGCAAAAAATGGTAAGAAAAATCATTTAATTAATCTCACATTCATTCAAATCATACGTGGGAGCAAAAAAAATGGAAAGAAGAATCATTTACACAACAAGAATATCAAGCAATCCCGTTCGATTAAAATTGTATTATATTTTGTTCAAAATATCGATTAAACTAATTCATCCCATCCAATTTATCGAATGAAATCCCCAGGTTTCTGTCCAAACGAGAGCATGGAATCCCCAGGTCTCCGTCCAAATAAGAGCGTTGAATCTCCAGGTTTTTGTCTAAATAATAGCAGTGAATCACCAAGTTTATGTCTCT
>BMAC01000741.1:489509-512680 GCA_014905375.1 Phtheirospermum japonicum
GGCGGGACGCCAGTGGGAAAGACGGCCCGGTGTTTTTATGCAAAAAAAAAAAAAAAAAAAAAAAAAAAAAAAAAAGTGGGCGGGAAGTATATATGTTATGAACCAAGTTATATATGAATTTAAGGAAACTGTACATTCTTCCTTTTCACACACTGGTTTGCCTGCTGCACTTCGGTTCTTAGATGGCTAATTTGTAATACCCCACAAGTTTTTTTTTTCATTTAAGCCCTAAAAAAGATTTTTGGACTAAACATACCCGGGACGCTCTTGGGAAAGGCGTCCCGATCCAGAATTGCAATTTTTTTTAAAGTAAATTATTTTCGTAATTTTGAATTAAAAAAGTATTATTAATTTAATAAACCCAAGAAATTGCGGCAGTTTGGGTTTGATCAAAAAATGAAAAGAGTTGTTGATGCATCAATTGACTCGGTGAACTGTCAGTTGACCAGTAACATGGTGAATTGTAAACCGGTTTGGGTTAGTGTTCGGATCAGGTTTCAAAACATTGATAGGAATATTTATAACGAAAAAATATTATATATACTATTTATAAAAAGTGTATTTTAATATTTTTAAATATATATAAACTAATTTAATACCCGTGTATTACACGGGGTTTATCAAAAAATAAATATAAAAAAAATTTGTGGTAATTACAAATTTTTATGTAAAATGAGAAATTCAAATGATGTATTCTCAACTCTTGCCTTGTACATGTCTAATTTATTTATTAATTATTATAATTATTAAAATTTTATTTTCATGCTTAGATTCAATTCGTTAATAATTACTTACATACTTATAAAAATTCAAAATAAGTCACATTCTAAACCTGTGCCTAATCTCTACTTATTAATTATTAGGGAAAATTCCCAACTACTCCAAAAGAAGGAAAAAAAATTCCCAACTAGTCCTACCAAAATAAAATTTCTCTAAAAATCCTAACATGCTTAGTGTAGACAATATTACCCCGTCATATTGCTACCCGTATGCCACGCTCAAGAAATTTTTTCTTTCCTGTCAACCAACCTTAATTGATGCATTTTTACAAAAAAAATTTATATTCTCGAAATCCAAGAAAAAATCCTGCCGCCCAAAAAATGGAAAGGAGAATTCGGAAAGTTAGAACTACTCTGCCAAAATCCCATACCGATTATTTTGATCTTCCGTCCATATCAAACCTCTCCCTGCGGAATTCAACGCTGCCGATACTTAAATTCCAAACTACAGCCGGTTCAATTCGAATTCCTTAATTCGCGGGAATTGATATCTGAAAATCACCTTCTAAACCGAAAAAAATCGCACAGAATCCCCGTCCTTTTGATTCCACAAAATCAACCGTATCCTCTGAATTTTCTGTTCCAAAATCAAATCCCAATTCTTGCGCATGTGCGAGAGATTCGACTCTGTTTTGGGCGAAGCAATAGTTCGGGTATAAATAACCGTGGCCATATGAGGATTAGGGCGGAGAGGAATCAAACTACCAAGTAAGTTTAGAATTATTTTGGATAAGCAAATTTTTCTGTCCCAGCTTCAATTTTTATGGCGCAGTTTTTCTTCGAAATCGTAGGAGTAGATAGTTTTTCTTTTCAATTGATTTATTCCTGTCTACTTCTACTAGTGAAAATGTTGCATAATTAKAAACTACTTYMTGATTTCGCAATTGTAAACTAGTTAGTAAAYTTGGTGCAGTTTGMTGTTGTTGCCCCTTTTGCACAAGAGATTTTGGAACTGAGTTAGAATTTTATATTCTCGGTCTTGAATTGTTTGAGTAGTCTCGAATATCTGTCGTCATTTTAGTTTGGGTGATTATTTTGAATAATTACGAACTACTCTGTAATTTTTTTAGTCTGGGATTGAAAGAATTGTATCTAATTTATGTCGTCGTGCTAGTTTGGGTGAGTCGTTTGAATAATTACAAATTACTCTGGAATATTTTTAGTTTTGGATTGAATAAGTAGTTTCTAATATATGTCGTCGTGATAGTGTTTGGGTGAGTAGTTTGAATAATTACAAACTACTCTGTAATATTTCAGTTTGGGTTTGAATGAGTATTTTTCCAACAACCCCTGTGTTGTTCTAGTTCGGATGAGTAGCTTGAAGAATGTATGAAAACTGTGTAGTTCCCAAGAGTATTTTTGAATGTATGAAAACTGAGTTGTCCCTTTTTCACAAGAGAGTTTGGATCGACTCTAGTTCGGATGAGTAGTTTGAAGAATGTATGAAAACTGTGTAGTTCCCAAGAGTATTTTTGAATGTATGAAAACTGAGTTGTCCCTTTTTCACAAGAGAGTTTGGATCTGAGTTAGAATTTTATATTCTCAGTTGGGGATTGAATGAGTAGTTTCCAATATATGGCGTCGTGCTAGTTTGGGTGAGTAGTTTGAAAAATTACAAACTACACTGTAATTTTCTTAGTCCGTGCCTTGAAGAATTTTACCTAGGGTACCCGAGGAGATTTTTTGGAATGAGTAGTTTGAATAATTTTTTAGTAGTTTCCAATGTGTTGTGCTTGTTTGGAAGAGTAGTTTGAAGAATTACAAACTACTCTGAAATTTATAATAATTAACTGCCTAGTAGTTTGGAAATGTCTTTTATGTTTTTATGAATTGAACAAGTAGCCTGGAATTTTGCATAATTTGTATGGGATGAGTAATTTTGAAAATTATAAACTAATCTCTCATTTTGTAATTAGAAACTACTTGCTATTTTTGAATTATATGAAATGTATTGTGGAACTGAATAAGTTGTTTCCAACATGTAGTTGATGTACTTTGTAATTCACTTAGTGGTTTATATTTATATTTTGTACAAATATCATTGGTCGTTTTGTCTATCGATATTATTTTGCTTAATATATAATTGAAACTTGTTAGTATATATTTGAAACTGTGCCTTTTGAATTTTTCCTAGGGTACCCGAGGAGATGGCCGCTTCAACTAAAAGCACGAAGAAGAAGGAGTAAGTTACTTATGCTTGTTTGTTTTTCGACTCAGTGGTTCTTATTCAGGAAAAGCAGTTTTTCTCAAGTGGCGTATTGTGTGATTACTTTGATAGATTTAAGAATGAACATTTCGAGGTTATGAAGAAGACGCCTTTTTACAAGTTGTTCAAGTGTATATATTTACGTAGGATAGTATATTCCGATTGTCGTAGGGTAGATAACATCACCGAAGACATTATGGCCGTTTTCGATCCTGAAAGTCGGAAATTCAAGCTAGGTAGGTCTGACGAAGCTGGACGTTCATCTAATTTTTGGTATTGTTGATGGTGATACGAGTATAGAAGTGTTTAAGGGGAAAAAGAAGGAATGGACCTTTTGCACGAGAATGTTTGAGGGGAAAACTGTTTTAAATCAGAAGCTAATTAAAGACAAGCTCGGTGAGGTGCTCTCGAGAAACTTGGCTGAAGCCTTAGCAGATGATGTCGAGGATGTTGTGCGGCTTATGTGCTTGCTTCTATTTGCGACAGTTTTTTTTCCCCCGGAATGGCTTCACCTTAACATGGGGTTGGTTGGAGTATGTCGAGAATCTCGACCATATGAGGAAGTATAACTGGAGTGATAAGATACTTACCTTGTTAATTGATTCCCTGGTATCCAGCCATCAACACCCGTATCAAGTTAAGGGTTGCACAATAATACTCCTGGTACGATATTTTTTGAAAAAAAATAATCTAATGAATTATTGAATTTTTAAATATTTAAAAAATGATTTTCTGTATCTTTCTTCTTCAATTATTGCAGTACTGGTTGTGTGAGCATGTGCGTGTCGTCGACGAACGATCTGATCTTCTTTCCAGGATTCCACGGTTGATGAAGTGGCACCTGCCGAAATTGAAAGAAGTAGTAAAGAAGGGGCTGTTAACTGAAATTGCAGAAGATCAGGTATGTTTATATTGCCCGGTGACGAATATTCATATGTAATGTCCTACCCGCTGGCAGGTTTTTGAAAATGTTTATAAATCTGTATAGTTTATTATTATAACTATCTGAAAAAATGAAAAACTACTCTTGATCGATGCGGAAATACTTAAAAAAATGCTACTGTAGGAAATAATACTGATATTTCTTTAATATTGATGTTTTAACTAGATTTTTATGTAGATTGAGAATTTCAAACTAGTCTTGATAAATTCAGAAATTTTCAACAACAAAAAATTCAAACAATTTTTGTAAAATAAAAAATTATCTATCACAAATGTAGGATACAGATTTAAATTTACTTAATTAGATGTGCCTTTCCCATGTTTTCAAACTACAAGGGAGAAATTTGAAACTGCTCTTGAAATTATTTAGAAAATCACACGTAAGAAATTCGAAACTACTTTTGTTAAATTTGAAACTACTCTGTTCTATTATACTAAAAAACTATTTATGCAGATTGTCGCCTGCCAACTCCAACCGACGACTGCGGAAGTGACATCTTATGACCGACTAAAGAATTGGAATGCGCACAAGAAAGTCCGAGAGGGGGTGAGTGCCGGAAATTCAACCCAAAAGTCCAATGAGGGAGAGATTGGTGTAGGAATTGATGATTGTTTTCGAGAAAAAGAATGTCGAGGGCTGGATGGAGGGATTAGCAGAGCACAGAGTTCCTATTCGAAACAAAAGAATAGGAAGGCAGCCACAAAGGTCGAAGAAGGGATGAAGGATGGATATACAAATCAAAGGTCCACTGATGGAGACGATCGTGGCGGAATTGATGCTGGCGTGCGAGATGAACAATTCAGAGGTTTTGAGGGAGATAATATCGGCGCACCGAACATAAACGAATCACTCATGAAAGTTCACAACCAGTTGCTGGAAGACTATGCCAGATTGGATGAGGAAAATAAACGTTTGAAAGACCAAATAATGGATTTGGTAGGAGCTGGTAATGTTATAAATGCGGTGCCAATAAGTATTTTGGAACCGACAGTAGACGGTGAAAAATAGCCATATGCCGATCTTGTGGTGAAGCTGAAGAGAGCGGAGGAAGATTTGAAGAACAAGAATGATAATATATGGAATCTGAGTGAAGGGCTAGCGACTAAGTCGAGCCAATTGTCGGAGCTCCGTGGGGAATATAATCTACGGACGAAGGAGCTGCAGGAGTCGAATAACCGAATTTCCCAGCTTGAGCTGATGCTTGAGGAGCAAAAACAGCTGAATAAAATTCAAACGAAATCGATTGGCCAATCCGACGACAGGTATACTTAAAAACAACCTGTAGTTCATAATTTTATTTTTATTTTAAACACTGTGAAAAAAAAAAGGTCTTTAAACAAAAATTAGTAGTTATGAACTATAAATTTGAAATTACGAACTAGTCTATTAAATAATTACAAACTACTCTGTTAAATAATTATGAACTACTCTATTAAATATTTACAAACTACTCTTTTAAGTAATTACGAACTACTATAGTAAATTAATACAACTCAATCTGTTAAGTAATTACGAACTACTCTGTCAAATAATTAGAAACTACTCAGTGTAATAATTATAAACTACTCTGTCAAATAATTACAAACTTCTCTATTTAATAATCACCAAAAAATCTGTCAAATGAATTCTCTGTATTTTAAAATCTGTGCAACCAAACAGACTAACTAACTTATCGTGTAATTGTGAACAGGTGGTACGTGGATGTAGTGGAGCCGGTTGTGCACGCAGTAACACAAGCGCATTCTACATGTAATCCGGAAGCGGTCAATGAGAAAATGGTTGGTCAGAACTCAATGGTGAAGAGGATTAAGAGTAAACAGAGGAAGGCTTTGGTTGATGACGACTTTGAGTACGGGCCAATTCCACCTCTGCGAAAAAAACAAGTTACGGCTGTTCCAAGTGATGCTGGGAAATATAAAGATAAATCTGAATTTCTACGTATGCTTGACCAGAAATACCATGGACATTGCGCACACTACTTATCCGAAAAATGTCTGACTGCTTTTTTAGATAAATACAACAAGGGACCCAAGTATGTAAAATACCATTCTTTATATTCGCCAATAAAATCATAGGCATTTGATTTTGATTTTTTTTTTTGGTGCAGTGAGACAGTTTACCACGATGAAGAATCTGTTGTCCTCGTGACAGTGAAACAGATCATGGAAATTTTGAAAGGGGTCTACGTCAGCAACTGCATAAGTATATCTGGTCGAATAAATTCAATATCACAAACTATATATAAAATGTAGCTGTCTTAGTTTTTATGTATTTTGGAAAATTATAAACTACTCTGTCTTAGTTTGTATGTAGTTTGGAAAATTATAAACTACTCTGTCTTAGTTCGGAATTAAACAAGTAGTTTACCATACATGGACGAGGTAGTATGGTTATGATGCAATATTTTTTAAAGCCTTAGTTTCTTGTAAATTCTATATAGTAAACTATATATTATTAGATTGTTCGGTAATACAAATCTTATTMTGTGTTGTTCAATGATGAATATTCCGATTTACATGAAAAAGGTCGTTGATGCTTACGGAGCACACTTGTTGAGGACTTACTCGGAGGGTAAAAAAATTAAGATTGTTCGAGCGGATTGTTGGGTAAGAATCTTCATTGGAAGTATTAATTATCTTCTCTTTTTTTTTATCTATAGTGTAGATTGATGGTAAAAGTATGTCTATTCTTTGCAGACACGTATCGTTCGTTTCGGTAGCCAACAATTGATAAATGAAGTAGTGACTGCGTCAAGAGATGAGGAGGCACTAATATTATTTCCAATTTTGTCTGGGGGGGACGACAGTGCTTCGAGCGCCAATCACTGGACATTGTTGGTATTGGACCTAGCGAATGAGCATTGGAGGTTTTTCAATTCTAAGAGGCCCCGTACGAGCACTCAAAAAGATAAGTACCAACTTGACGCGGAGAAACTGGTAAGTTTTTTGTAATTCAGATCTTAATGATAGACTGGTTTTAAAGACACAAAAAAAAAACGAATATATCACAACATTAAACTATTGTTGCATAAATTCTTTTTACTGAGTCATCCATTTCTTGAGTGGTTGACTATAAGTAGAATACTTCCGAAAAACTAGCGCTCGCCTGTCTCCTGCAATCCAAAATCCATCTTCAGAAATGAAATAATCTGTTGAATAATTATGAACTGCTCTTTTAAATAATCACGAACTGCTCTGTTAAATAATTCCGGACTACTCAGTTAAGGAATTCTGAACTACTCTGTTTAGTAATTCTGAACTATTCTGTTTAATAACTGTGAACTGATGTGTTCAAATAAGCATGAACTACTGTGTTCAGAAATTCTGAACTACTCTGTTTAAATAATTACAAACAATTGTCTTAAATAATTACGAACTTCTCTTTTAAATACTTAGTAATTCTGAACTACTCTGTTTATTAACTGTGAACTGATGTGTTCAGATAAGTATGAATTACTGTGTTTAGAAATTCCGAACTACTCTATTTAATAATTACAAATAATTGTCTTAAATTATTACGAACTTCTCTTTTAAATACTTATGAATTACTCATTTGATTAATTATGAACTACTCTCTTAATAATTTCGAAATTACCACTGATTTATTCAAAAAATTGTGCATATTTAACTTTAAAAAGTAGTTTTAAAAACTTACAATCTGTGAAACTGTTCTGTTTTTTTTTGAAATGCAGAAGAAAATCATTGATGCTAAGTCGGGTGAAAACGCAAAAGTAAACCTCCAGCTCTCAACGCAGGAATGCCAACTACCTCTTATCCCGGTTACCGGGGTACCTTCCCAAGTGAAAACGTAAGAAAATTAGACTCTGAGAAAAATATAATTGAAATTATGTAAATTGGTCATTTTTTGGATTATAAAAAATATTTGTGTGAATTCTGCAGGAGTGACTGTGCGATGTTCACATGCTACTTCATGAAGCATGTAGTGATGACCAAGACTTTCCGGTGGACTTTGACAGTGATGTCATGAATWGATTCAAGGCTGAAGTCATCGGATCAATAGTTAGACCTAGCTTGTTATGAAATCTATGAGTACGATATGTTAAAGAATCTGATGCGCACTGTTTTTTATTTTTCTTCGATGAGATTGACTCTTACTTTGGTAAAAGTTTGCGCAATTGAAATGATGGTAGGGCGAGGGGAATTTTTTGTTTGCGTACAGAGTTGATGTACATTTGAAAATAATATATTCCGTTGCAGTCATGTTGAATTTTCATTTTCTCCACTTTTCGTTTAGAATATCATTTATCTTTCGAATATAATTTTTTTTTTTACTCTTGTCAATTGATTGAAAAAAGTATGTTAAATAATTTCAAACAATTTTGTGAATTAATTCTGAACTGCTCTATTAGATAATCACAATCTGCTATGTTTAAAATAATTAAGAACTACTCTTTTGAATGTAAGCGAACTGCTCTGCGATATAAGTAAGAACTGCTATGGTAAATAATTATGAACTACTCGTTTGCATAAATATGAACTACTCTGATTAGTAATTATGAACTACTTTGATTAAAAATTATGAACTACTCTGATTAAATAACAAAGAATGTAAAAAAATGAAGTTAACTGTTTAATAATTATGAATTACTCTCTTGAAGAACAATGAACTATTCTTTTAAATAATTATCAACTACTCTGTTAAGTTATTCCGAACTACTCTGCTTAGTAATTCTGAACTATCCTGTTTAATAATTATGAACTAATGTGTTCAAATAAGTGTGAACTAATGTGTTCAAACAAGTATGAACTACTCTGTCCAGAGGTTCTGAACTACTCTGTTTAGATAATTACAAACAATTGTCTTAAATGATTACGAACTTCTCTTTTAAATAATTATGAATTACATTGTTGAATAATTATGAACTACACTCTTAAATAATTACGAATTACTCTGTTAGATAAACACGAACTACTCTGTTCAATAATTCCGAACTGCTATGTTTAGTAATTCTGAATTAATATTTTTTAATAAGTATGAACTACTCTGCTCAGAAAATTCCTAAGTACTCATTTTAAATAATTACGAACCAACTGAATACAATTAGAAGAAATTAATTACCAACACAAAGAAAAATTATTGAACAAAGTCTAACTATTCACACGAAGATAAAAAAACCAGTACTACGTAGAGATTATGTAGTGTTCACTGAAGTGGTTCGGTGCAACTTTTTTTGTTATGATTCCCAACACGACCACATCTACCACATTTAATTCTTCTTGGTATGTGCTCACCCTGTGACAAAATCCTTTTCTTCATTGGTCTTCCAGGTGGTCGCTTGGTCATCGGTGGAATGACTGTTCGTGTGTCGCTAGAATCTTGTGACCTTCCGAACATTGGAACCGGCTGAATATGATATGAGTAACAACGTACGTATGCATCGACGTGGTAAAACTCATCAACAAAAGTTGAAATAGGCCTGCCGGTGCGCAAGATGTATGCCAAAGCATGTGAACATGGAAGTTCACAAATTTACCACTGTCTGCATGTGCATGTTCGGCAGTCGAGTTTCACCTCCACCGATGGGTTGCTGTGTACTTCAAGAACTGACTCCGACGACTGAGTGACTGGCCACAACCTTGCTTGATCTGTGAGTAATTGGAGTTTTTTGACAATCGAAGGAGTCGTCCACGCCTTGCAAACGATTTCCCTTGCTTATAAATGCAAATAAAATAATTAAGAATTAGATATGATAAAACCGCAAAACTTGGACAAGGATTTAAGAAGAAAGAACCTTGTGGATTGATAAATAGAAATGATGAATATTTGATTACCACTGATTTGACCCATCAATTTGATCCTTATACTGTCTACAAGTTTGGTGATTCGAAGATTTCTTTCCTCTAATACCCATTTATTAAATGATTCAGTAGTGTTTGAGCTCATCTCCCCGTATCGCCTGCCCCGAAAATAAGCGTTGGCCCATTGTGTAACATACCATGTTGTCAAGAAAATTCCTAGCCGCGTCTCCTCCTTCGTTAATAAATTTCTCCTTAAACTCCTCGAACATTTCAACCGTAGATGTTGCCTTTTTAAGAAGCCACTCCAGTCGACCCCACAAACTCTTTGAGTAGTTTCTACCTCGATATGTATATTTAAGGTTTGTGATCAAGTGGTTCAAACAATGTCCGTGTGGGTGTCCGGAGAACTCCTTACTCATCGCATCAAGAAGGCCAGGGTTCCTATCAAACACAAACGTCACTTCACAGAACGGCGACAAGATATTCTTCAAATTCGCCATGAACTAACGCCAGTTACTTGAATTCTCCGAGTCCACTATCGCAAACGATACGTGGTACAACCCTGCGAGTATAACAGATAAAAATTTTATGATGTTACACTTTGTGTTGAAATTTTGTGTCATCACAAACAAAATGAAATAAAAAAAGAAACAGTTCTTTAATTACAGTACTATTTATTAAATCTAAAAGAATTGCTCTGTTAAATAATTACAAACTATTCTTATTTGATAATTACAAATTACAATAGTGAAATAATTACAAACTATTCTTTTTAATAATTACAAAATACTCTATTAAATAATTAGATATTATTCTTTTTAACAATTACAAACTAATCTGTTTAAATAATTACGAACTACTCTGTTTGAATAATTATAAACTACTCTGTTTAACTAATTAGGAACTGCACCGTGTGAATAATTTCAAACTACTCTGTTCGAATAATTACAAACTACTATGTTAATTAATTACGAACTACACTGTATGAATAATTGCTCACCTTCGTAAATTAAAACTAAACTACACTACCAGGTAAATTAGACTCGAATGTATGCAGTCGAAGGTGTTTAATATTGTGGGTTTGGTTTGCATGCTAATTGCGAACTACTCTACCAAATGAACAATAATGTTAAACTCTACTTTCGTAAAAATTCAGGATTGCATGTAGGTAGTACGTAGTTTTTTAGACCATGATAATTGTGAACTACTCTGACATATTGAACCATAATAATAAACTAGACTGACATTAAATTCTGCCTCGAATATTATATTCCTGAGGATAATTAATAAAAAACAATGATAAAAAATATAACGAAATGAGAATAATTTTACCATTATCTCCATCCTTTGCGGTTGCCCCAAGAAGGTGACCCTTGAATTTACCTAACAAGTGTGTTCCATCGATGAACATCATAGGTCGACAATAATTAAACCCTTCGATACATGAAGCAAATGAACAAAAATCCTTTTGAAACGGCTGTTTGAATCATCAACATCCAAGACAATATGCGACCCAGGGTTTGAATTTCGAAGACAATCGACATAGAAATCCAATCCATGAAATGAATCTTCAAAATCCCCAAGAACACATTCTCTGGCTTTCTCCACAGCAAGATACGCCATTTTGTAAGAAATTGACAAACCATATTTACTGGAGAACAACTTCACGATATCAATGGGGTGAGTACCCAAATCCTGCCGAACATCTTCTAATATCAAGAAGAAAATCAGCTCAGAACTAATCCGATTGTGTTTAAGTGATGGGAAACAAGATCCACAAGTGTGTGTGTGTTGTTTATTTATCTGACGTAAAAAAAAACCATTAACACGCTCGGTAGACGCATGAACAAACCAAGTGCAGTTATGGTCTGAACATCTGGCTGTGACCCTATCCGCATCATTCTTTAAAAATTCAAATTCAAACCCAACGCCGATTGCCATTTYACGTAGTGCAATCCTMAATTCTTTGGCCCCACCTTCGTACTTTTGTCCGACGGCTGATACCTCTCTGTACCAATCAGCAGTTAATAATCGCTTTGTGTGGCTCGGGACCAAGGTTGATAAAATATCCTCACTGTTCGAACAATTAGACGTAGACGGGGCTCCGGTTTGAACAGAATTGCTTGAGATATCGACTCTAACTCGAACTAACCTAATGGATATTAAAAGGTTTATCATTGCTTTGAAATCAGACTCATTTCCAATGACGCACATTGGACAATTCGAAATGGAATAATGCATTTTCATATCCATAGTCTCTAGTTCACTTCAATTTGATCGGACTTTCAGAACCAGGTCATTGAAAGAGAATCCGGCTTCCGCGTCAACTACGAGCGTCTCGCCGGCATAATTACACAGAACGATGATGCCTCCGTAGTCGGTCAAGTCTACATCAAATATATAAGAAAAATGTTGGATTATTGTAAACTACAACATAAATTAAATAGCAAAAACAACTTACAACGGGAAGAAAGTTAAAAGATAATTAACAATTAATTTTAAAAAATTCGCAATTACAATAACTTGAATACTATTATTCTAAACTACTAAAAGAAATAAGTACTTAGCATTAGGTAAGTTTGTAGTGTAATGCTTAGAATCTACATAGTCAAATAATTTGGACACAGTATGAAAAAACCCGAGCAATTATATTCTAAACTACTATATAAATTGGAATCAAAAAATACCTTGAAAAGTGCGTGCGGAATGACAYAACACTCTAAACAAAATGACAATTGTGTTAACAAAAAAAAGGTGGCTGCACTTACAAGATGTAGTTCTTATCTKGACTACAGAATAGGACCGTTTTTGACTAGATATAGAATATCTGATAGATTAATTTGGAATTTTTCTGTTCAGGTTTTGTTCGACTAAAATACATAATAGTGTAGTCTGGAATCTGCTAGTAAGCTTAKTGTTCGACTRATTATAAAMTAGCTAGTATAATAATTTGGAATCTTTTTATTATGGCTGTGTTTGAAAATAAAGTAGTGAGACTGATTATGAACTACCTAATACTAAACTACACTACCAKAAAATTAGATTCWCTATCTARATTCATTATAAAMTACCCGACCGAGTAGTTTGGTAACTGTTTTTCAGGACTGGGTTTGACTATTTAAGCCATATTCGAAGAGRGCRCTCAGTCTRTAGTTCCATTAAACCTACAATATAATGCTTTATTAARTACCTTTTTCTAATTTAAAGATATTTAATAATTAAAAGATGAATTGGATTGAACTACAACAATTATGTTATTCGAACAATTAAGAAATTGCAGCAAATATCAAAGTATGTGTTCGCATGATTTAAAACTCTCTATACGAGTAGTTTATAATCAGTTTGTTAAAAAGTTAAAAGTTATTTCACGCGAAAAGATTTCGTGAAAACTATCTGCCGCAATCCGAAACTCTCTGTGTTAGTAGTTTGAAATTTGATAGCTGCTGTAATTCTAAAATACTCAAAACCATTCTGCTGCAGTTCGCATGAAAATCATACTGCTGCAATGCGAACTGAATATCAGAATTTGCTACATGAAACAAATGTTCGGAAAAATTCAGAAACTATATTTTTCAATTCGAAACTACTCACACAATCCTCTGAAAAATGAAACTGAGAGGAACCTAAGATTTCGTGAAAACTATCTGCCGCGATTCGAAACTCTTTGTATGAGCAGTTTGAAATTTTATAGCAGCCAGATTATGTGCTGTAATTCTAAACTACTCGAACCCGTTCTGCTGCAGTTCGCAACAATTCGAAACGAATTCAGAAAAATATCTCATGCAAACTCTCTGTTGCAGTTCGAAACCAGCGAAAAAATATTCTAAAAAAAATACTGCTGCAGTACAATAAAAAATCAGAAATCAAAAATATCATAATGCGAAACACGAAACCAATATTCGGAAAAATTCAGAAAATTATATTTCTCAAAAAATCAGAATTCGAAAAATATCATAATTCGAAAAATTCAACAAATATTAGGAAAAATTCAGAAAACTATATTTCTCGATTCGAAACTTGACACAAAATTCGAAAAAATATATGACTTACCATCAATATCCATTTGCAAACAACACCAAACAGCCTTTTGTTTTATGAACTGTGTATTGGCGAATGATATTTAGTAGTTTAAAAGCTCATCCAAATAATCGTATGGCGTGGGAACTAAAAATTGAAAGCGTGGAGATTGGAAGAGGTAGTGAAAATTGATTGCGTTAATCAAGCTTTATTACCATGCAGAAATATCAATCTCTTTATTTCC
The DNA here is from genome assembly GCA_014905375.1 of Phtheirospermum japonicum. Classification (NCBI taxonomy): domain Eukaryota; kingdom Viridiplantae; phylum Streptophyta; class Magnoliopsida; order Lamiales; family Orobanchaceae; genus Phtheirospermum; species Phtheirospermum japonicum. The sequence goes on from BMAC01000741.1 coordinate 503,458, forward strand.
ATCGGGGTGATTGTTTTGTCTCTTTGTTTTATATGGGGCAGATTTGTCCATATATTAAAGAAAAAAGACTATATGGGAAGTATTTGTCCTAAATAGGAATAAAAAGATTCATAGGATTTTATGGGATATTGGTTCTATAAAATATAACTAAATGGGAATTTTTCCTAATTATTATTACGTTATTTTGTATTTTAATGTTTAGATTAAATTCGTTAATAATATTACTTAATAAACGGATGTCATACTCTCAACTCGTGTAGCATTGTATCGATGTCTAATCAATATTTAATAATAACGGGAAAACCCGCATAAAATTGAGCTTGAAAAAATATAAAATATACAACACCCGCGTGTTACATGTGAATATGTGACATAAAATATTAAATTTATAAGACACTGATAATTCTATTGAAATAATGTCGTGCATCTAACTTGTAGTATATGTAATATTATTTTAATTTCTTTTTTTTCTGCGTAAGATACTAATTTGTTCTGCAAATATATAATATATATTTTAACTTGTAGTATATGTAATATTATTTTAATTTCTTTTTTTCTGCGTAAGATACTAATTTGTTCGTGCAGATATATAATATATATTTATCAATGCATTATATTTTAATTAGATAAAAAGATTTAGAATATAAATGTAAAATATACAACACCCGCGTGTTACATGTGAATATGTGATATAAAATATTAAATTTATAAGACACTGATAATTCTATTGAAAAAATATCGTGCATCTAACTTGTAGTATATGTAATATTATTTTAATTTTTTTTCTGCTTAAGATACTAATTTGTTCGTGCAGTTATATAATATATATGTATCAATGCATTATATCTGAATTAGATAAAAAGATTTAAAATATATTTAATATTTATTTTTCTAGGCATAATAATTTATTATTAGTATTATATTATCTTTTTTTGTTTCATTTTTTTTTTGGTGTAACAATAGTTTTTCATATATATTTTTAATATTATTTTCAATTTATTATATTGGGATTAGATAAAAAAACTTTAAACTTATATTTTATATTTATTTCCCTTTTGTAATAACTTTATATAACTGATATTTTTCTTATATAAATATTTAGAATTATAATAAAATTATTTCAACTTTTATTGTAAATAAAAATTAATTCAACTTATATATATTTTTCCTAATTAGATATAATTTTTTTATATTTTTATATTAGAAGAATAAAAGTAAGATATTGAATTGGACAAAATATGTTAAAGAAAGTATTATAGTAGGTAAGATGTAATAAAAGAAAAATATTGAATTAAGCAAAATATAATATTAGGAAAGTATCAAAGTAGGTACATATATAAAAAGAAAAAAAATACTAAATTAGGTTAATATTAGGCTCGAATGACACCGAAGCACCATTTTTTTTTCCAAATCTAACAAATCATGAGAAACAGACACATATGATAGGAGGATTTTGCATTATTAATATATAGGGGAGATATATTCTATAAATCAACTACGAAAATTGTGAAATATGGATTATCTTACTAAGAAAAATGATAAACACAATATAATGTAATATCTACCCTAAAATGTAATGTAATTATTATAATCATAGATATTAATTAATTTAATATTTATATCAATATATTTTAGAGACAGTATGTATATAGGAAATTATGGTTTTCGAAACATCCTTACATATCTCAAATCATTATCTAATTATTTGGTAAGTAATTAAATAATATCTATAAACATAAATATTTATTTAGTAATTAAATTAATGATTGAAACTTTCCTTAAAATATGTTACCCAATTTTGGAACACGTTTTGGCGGGAAAACTTTCTGGCTACTATTTATAAAACGCTAGTCTTTATATATATAAAGTTATAGATAGAGCCAAATACCTGGTGCACATTGCATGGTGGATCCGGGTGCAAGATATAATATGCGTCTCACGCACCATATAGGTTTTGGTTAGATTTTATTCAATTGTCCGACTACGAATCATTCGCCAAGGTTAGCTCACAGTCATGGTTTGCTCAATTGTCCGACCAAGACTCGTTCAATATTGTGATTGAATTTAAATGTAGGTAAATGGCTATTTTCCCTTTTTTTTTTAAACATAATTTGGGAAGGGCAGAAAATAGTAATACACATATATATTACAGGCCCAGCTTCTCATGGATCCTAGCCGACCCGATTAGCTTCTTCATTTTCTTTTCTGGCTGCATTTTATATACATGAATGGGACCTAAACTAATTGTGCTGGGATGAGTTTTCTATTGTCCAAAACCGTCTCGTTTATATGATACACACGACGCCAACCGGTAACAAGAATAAAAGGCGAGAATCAACGAGTGCACCAATTAAGCTTCCATGGCCATCTGCGTTCGGAGATTTAAATTGTCCAAGCCTCTTGAGAGCCCGTACTTTTCGGCGCTAAAAAGCTCCCTATAATACTTTTTCCAACTCGATAGCTTTTTACATTTTTTGATCAAATCCAAGCTGCCACAATTCCCTCTCAGAAGAAGCAAAACCTGCATCCAATAGAAAACCACAGATCAATACCGTTGTTTTTTAGGGAGTTTTTTAAACGGCTCCGCAAAATTACCAAAATACCCTTGAGATTTTAGTTTCTCTTGGTTCACCCCTCGTAAGCAAAAAATACTTCAAAACAAAAAAAATACTACAGTTAGCCCCTTGGTTTTAATTTTAACACTGAAAGGGTAGTTTTGTAATTTTGTAATTTTGAAAGTTAGTTGATTTTTTTTGTAATTATGTCAAATCTAAAGGGTATTTGTTAATTATCCCTAGGTAAAAAGCGTGTTGAGATTTAACGTGCCTGGCTCATCCGCGGGCGCTTAATCGGAGATTGTTGAACGCACAACGAAGCCGCTAAAATCACGAGATTCATCTGCATCGGATTATAGTCCTCAGCAAGCGAGGGATCAATGAGCTCTCCGATTTTGTTCTTCTTCAGCAGCGGTTTAGCCTTGTCACGAGTTTAAAAAAAAATCAAAAAATGCTGTCTAAGCATGTAAACTAATTAAAACGGGGAAAATCGCAATTTTTGTCCGGTAAGTTTGACCCCTTTAATTTTTGACCTGTAAATATAGGCGGTTCGAAATTGTCCAATATCTTTAAAATCTTCGCGTTTTATGTCCTCTAAATATAGACGGTTCGAAAATTGTCCTACATTTTAAAAAATCTTCGTGTTTTATGTCCTCTAAGACATAAAACGCGAAGATTTAGAAGACAAAAAACGCGAAGATTTTTAAGATACAGGACAATTTTCGAACCGCCTATATTTAAAAGACATAAAACGCGAAGATTGTAAAGATACATGACAATTTTTGAACCGCCTATATTTACATGACAAAAATTAAAAGGGGTCAAACTTACTGGACAAATAATGCAATTTTCCCTTTGGGGACATATAAGAATTGCATATTACCCACATAACGAGGCTTTGCTGGGAGTAATCCAGTGCTCGGCGCCCCGTGATAAGTTCCAACAGCAGCACACCGAATGCGAAAACGTCAGTTTTCTCGTCAACGATCCCGTGCATCAAGAACTCAGGAGCCAAGTAACTGCAGAGGCCAGTATAAGAACCGATTATTCTAGAAGCTTTTAGAGTATAATATTCTGATATAATATTAATATATACATATACATACACACCCGAAAGTGCCTTCGAATTTTGAAACAGTAAGGTGAGTCCATCGGTCCGGCAGCCATTTCGCTAATCCAAAATCACATATCTGAACGGGAAATAAAATTTTTAAGTGAATTATTAAAAAAACAAACTTAAAACAGTCAACTTAGAGATAATTACAAAAACTACCCCCGAGATTTGGAGTACTTACAAAAAATTACAACAACATTGAAAATGACAAAAGCCAGTAACATCATCAAAAAATATATATGTACACCCCTCAACTTTTCAAAATATTACAAATAGGCCCAATTTTTCGTTTGGCTTTTGCATTATTTAGAAAAAAAATGAGGGGTGCAAATGTAAAACGCACAACGAAAAATTAGGGTTAATTGCAATATTTAGAAAAGCGAGGGATGTAAATGTAAAAGCATTTGATAACGCCTACAATTTCCATTAACTTAGTGCAAAATGTAAGACACGTGTAACCTTAGGGGTGGCTTTTGTAATTATCCATTCAATTTATTCGGACAATCTACTAAAATTACATAATTCTCTATGCTCCAAGTTACTAAATAGATTTATCAATTTTTTACACAAAAAAAAAATTCGGAAGATCATGTTATTAACATGCTTCCAGGATAATTTCAAAACGGAAATAATAATTAAAACCCTAGTTTTGGGCTAATTACAGAAAAAACTCAGAGGTTATGAATTACGAAGACCCCTTTCACGTTTGATTATGCCCAACATTTACGGGGTAACTGTAATATTTCTATAAATGTTAGGATTTTTTGAAATGCTTTTTGCCGGTACAAGGGAAAATTTAAGATGGAACCAAACCTCAGGGGATGTTTTTGTATTTTTCAACAACTTCTGGGTCTTTTGTATAATTAGCCTAAACCTTAGGGGCTTTTTTGTAATATCCAAAAAGCTCAAGAATCAAGAATTTAAAGTCCTAAATATACCTGAGGCTCAAAATCCTCTGTGAGCAATATATTCGCAGCCTTAATATCTCGATGAATAATCCTCCTTTGACAACCCTCGTGTAAATACAACAATCCCTGAGCCGTCCCCACCGCCACCTTATACCTAACATTCCACCCCACTTTCTCTCGTGAATCTGTTTTAAAAATAAATAAATTAATTAAAATAAAATAAAATAAAATAAATAATCGAAATGTTGAAATGCACTAACTGTGAAGCATAGAAGCCAAGCTTCCAATGGGCGAGAACTCGAGGACAAGATACGTTCCGCCTTCGACCCCGTAACCTATCATTTTAGCAGTGTTCGGGTGATTAACGTGCGCCATTATCCCGAGCTCAGTGAGAAAATCGCCTACTCGTTCGTCCATGGGGCCCTTTATCAAACGCTTGATCGCAACAAGTTGCCCGCCTCGTAAACGGCCTCTATATACCTCAGCGTAACCGCCCTTTCCGATCAAATAACCTAAACAGTAACAAGATTTGGTGATTAAAAACAAAACAAAAAAACTCTCTTTTCCCAAAGGAATAATTACAAAATTGCCCCTGGGGTTTAGTTTACAAAATAAAATTCTAGTTATGTGAAGAAAATATTTGTAATTTTGAAAAATAACTTTTTTTTAATTATCACAAAATTAAGAACGAAAAAACAGATTTTACAAAAATCACCCCTGAGGTTTGGTCTAATTACAAAAAAAAAACATACTTATCTATAAATTTATGAATAACTCCTCGATGTTTGTATTTATCATACAATTTACCATCCTGAATTGAACCGCCCCTCAATAGGTGCAATTTGTAAAACTGAAACATGTGTGAAGAAAGTATTTGTAATTTCGAAAAATAACTGGGGGGTTTTCTGTGATTAGGTTAAACCCCAGGAGTAGTCTGTAATTATCACAACTTTCAAGGATGAAACAACAGAGAATTCAAATAGCGCCTGAAAAATGATGACAGCAATCACAGGATTTCCCAAATTCTCTAATTTAATTTTCCTAATTTTAAGTGATAATTACAAAAACTACCCCTAAGGTTTAGTCTAATTACAAAAAAAATCAAAAAAATCTAGTTATCATTTAAAATTACAAATACCTCCTCAATAATTGTAACCAACCCTCAATAGGTGCAATTTGTAAAACAGAAACATAAGTGTTGAAAGTATCTATAACTTCGAAAAATAACTGTTTTTTCCCCTTAATTATACTAAAAAACAGGGGTATATTTGTAATTATCACAAAAATTAAGGACGAAACATCCGATAATTTTCACATAGAGCTAACTAACCTTGGCAAAAATTGCTCGTCGCGGCTTGGAGTTCGGAGAAGCTAAAATTTTTCCATTGAGGCTTAAAATAGTTCAAATTCGCGTCGATTAGGGGACGACTAATATCCTCTCTCATGCTACTGCTAAACTTTTTGGATAATTTAAAGGCATTAAGGGGATGCAATGTGGATAATTGTCTTTTGGATTTAAATCTCAATAAATAAAAAAACTCGGCCCATTTTTTCGAGGCCGGTTTGGGATCGATATGAGGTTCTGATTCGGAAGTGCTCGCTTTCGGAGAGTCGGTTTGAGATTCAGCGGTTCTTAAGAAATCCTCAAGAACAGTATCAGGGGAATGAGCATTTGCTTTCTCTTTCTCCATTGTTGAAAATCACAGCTCTATGAAGAAAACAGCACACATTTAAAATTAAACAAAACAAAACAAAAATAGGCACACTGAAATTTGCAGGGTAGTAAATAACTAAATAACATAAATTCTTATTAATTAAGTATTTTATTTAGTCTCTTATTTGATATCCAAAATAAAATAAATATACAGATTAATCTAAAAAATCTATAATTTACTTACCAAATCAAATAAAGCAAGGAAAAATAAAAAATGCAGAACAGGGCATTAATTTTGCAATTCTAAAGTTGCCCATTTGGTCCAAATATGAAACAAAAACAATCAATGTTTTTCTATTAAGGCAAACATTTTATAATTACTAATAAATTAAAATCCCAGCTCATAATTCTCAAAAATGAGACTTGTTATACCAGGAAATGAAAACAGACAATAATTATCATAAAGGAAAACATTTAATTACGTTACGTATAAATAAAACACGGAAAAACAAAACTACAATTCACAGTAAATCTATAAGTACAGAGTTAAAAAAAAAAGAGGTTGAGAAATCCATACCATAGAGATAAGAACTGACAATTGTTGGAAATCTCTTGAGAAACTCTGGACAGAAAAGAAATTCAGATTTGGACAGGAGACAAAGGATGCAAGAAAAAGATAATGCAAAGACAGATTTTCTTTTCAGAAACAGAGGATTCTTGTTTTGTTTTTACAGGGCAAGAAGAAGAAAAAAAGAAAGTCTTGAAACTTTGGTTTTGCTTTTTCAGTGAGGCAAAAGAACAAGCACTTTGTGGGTGTTTGATTTAATCTTTTGGTTTATAAGTGTGCATGAAGGGATGAGATAATAATAATAATTATTATTATTATTATGGGAAGTTAGGTTATTCTTCGAAGACAAGCTGCTGTTGTGTTTACAGTTTACTTACCCCACCTTACCCACCCCAAAAGATTATACAGTACTATATTGCTTTTCTTTTTTACTGAAATGAATTAAAAAAAACAATCTTAGGATGAGATAGGATTTGTGTTTATCGATGTTATTTTTTTCGTCGGTCGTATATTTGTCGGCGAGAGGCTGAGGTGTTAAGAGTCAGACACGGCGTTTGGGCTGCTGCAGAAGGCACGTGCTATTTGTCATTTGTGTTTCATGGTTATCAACATTTGTGTTGGTCAAAAAGTAAACGTTACAAAAATAGATTACAATTGGTAAAATTTTAAAAATAATATTAATAAATTTGATATAAGAGGATAATTTAATTATGTGTAGTTAGAAATGTGTTGGTGGGTTAACTGCATAATCTGTGAAAGATTATTTAATAACAGTTTATACTTTTTTTTAAGTGTGTAGTTGTAGTTGGTAGTGAAAGGAAACTAGGGAGAGCGGGTGATTAGTGTAATTTTTGAAACAGTTTGGTAGAGAATATAAATATTTTCTTGGAAGAAATGCGTTATATTTTATTCCACTTTATTTGCAAATAGATTGAATGAAATGATAAATTTGTTTAGAACAAGATGTTATAACAAGTTAATATTAAAATTGTAGTTATTAATTTTGAGTCCGAAACTGCTAAAAGATTATATAGAGAAAATTGTTACGGATGAGTTTTATTGCGAAATTGTAAGTTTTATTAATCATACATAAATTTGATTTTATGATGGGGTTTAGTTTAATCATCATTAGCTGGCTTTGTTTAAGTGAATGCCATATTTTTACGTGTTTTAGCCTACATAATGGATGGCTTTTATTTTTGACAAAATCACACAAATTGAGATTTTTCTTTCTTTTTTTGTGTTAGATGCTATTTTATCAAGCTCACTTGTATAATATATCTTACTCGACTGGGGATCATTAAAAAAAAAATTTATTTCATCCGTTCCAAATTATTAGTTTTATGTTTGATTTTACACAAATTAAAAAATAGTTTATATAATTAAATTATTAATTTAAATAGTAATTTTCAATTATATCTTTATATAATTTACTAATGTCAATTAATTCTTATAAAAATTAGTGTTGAAATTAATATATTTATTATTAAAATAATAAAAAAATTTATTATGATCATCAATTTTCAATTTATCAAAAAGAAAATTAATATTTCAAAAATTAATTAATAATATGTGTGACAATGAAAAATAAATAATATGATAACTGATTATTCGTGTGTGACTGACTTATGTGTGTGTTGACTATGTGTGTGACAAAATGACTATCTTTGTGGGAACAAGATACTTTTAATATTTTGTGTTAAAATTATTTAGATAAGAATTAGATTGTTAGATTTTTGTTTTTAGAATCAAACTAAGCTGAAATCCACTTCCCAACCCCCGACCCCAGACAATACAAAAATCCCAATATGCAAAGACCAATTTATTATTATAAAAAAAAGACTCAGAATGAAAAAAATAAAAAAGAAACTATTTCTTGTTCATGGCCTGTTGCGTTTCAAACAATTAGACCAACCATAGTAAATAATCATACGTATATTTATGGCATTGAAAGGAGTCAAGTAGATTGGACATATATTACGTATTTTGCAATTGTGGTTTTGCGTGTTTATGAAACGTAAGTTCTAATCTAGGAAACATGTACTCATAATTATTACAGCACACTTTTTCCGCTGCTCCAAAAAATTAAAAATTAAAAATTAAAAAATAATAAGACTAAAATCTGGCTTTCTTTTCTGGGGTAGGGAAAAGTTGCTTCATTGTCTTAAGAATCACGCATTCACGTTCTTGTTCCCGATTGGGCAAAGGGATAATAGAAACAAATTTTTCTACAGTATCAAAGTTTATTCAAAGACAAATTAATTAGGAAGTACGTTATTTTCTCCATGAATATGGAGAAAATTGGCAAAAAATGCGTATGTATAGTATATTGCATGTCAAATCGTGTATATAGGTGTATTGTGGTCGGGTTGTGTTTTTAGGTGATTTCGCACTCTTAAAGTGCGAAATCAATTTTTTTTTTTT
>BMAC01000741.1:516187-551936 GCA_014905375.1 Phtheirospermum japonicum
ATCCAACTGATTTAGGTCACAGAAACCTCGATAGAGATTTTATTGCTGACACTCTTGTGGGCATGGTGCAGTGCGATCCATCTTATCGGGCTAAATTGGTCCAACAAATGATAAAAGACAGATACGGGTACGATATTACATATGATAAAGTATGGCAGGCGGTGAAAAGAGCACGTGAGAATGTTTATGGTACTTGGGAGACTTCTTGTCAAATTTTACCCAAGTACATGCAGGCCTTGCAGAAATATAATCCCGAAACAATCGTTGAGTGGAAACACAAAAACCTTGAGTACTCCGCCGTTAAAACGATGCACTATGTATTCTGGGCATTCAAACCATGTATTGATGCATTTGCCCATTGTCGGCCCRTTATTAGCGTGGATGGTACACATCTGTACACAAAGTACATATACAAGATGCTTATCGCGGTGACCTTAGACGCAGACCAACGACTATTACCCTTADCTTAYSCAWTCGTRGACGAAGAGAGTATTGCTTCATGGTCTTGGTTTCTACAAATGGTTTCTAGACACATTATTCAGGGTAGACAGGGTGTTTGCCTCATATCAGATCGTCATCCCGTAAGTATCAGTTGCACTAGAGAAATGGCTGAGTACCAACCACCTAGGGTGTTTCCTCGCTTTTGTTTGAGACATGTTTGTGCCAATGTTCATAGCCAATTTAAAAATGTCAAAGTGAAGGATTTATGTTGGTTTGCCGGAGCTGCAGTTTCACCAGTGTTATTCCGAAAGATGATGGAGGAGATCAAGAAGATATCAGAACCTGCCTATGCTTACTTGGAGCGGATGGATAAGACAAAGTGGACATTGTCCTATGATGGTGGGAAACGTTGTGGGGTTCTAACTACTAATGTATCAGAGTGTATGAACTCTGTCTTGAAGGGTGCGCGACGATTGCCCGTTACTGCCATAGTGCGTTTCACCTTCATTCGCACTGTTAAATTTTTCTATGATAAAATGGTGAAGGCATCCGCTTGGTTGAGCAGGAATCAACCGTATCCAAGTCAAATCATAGAGCAGTATGAGGAACAACAAAGACTTGCATTATACGGAGCAGTACAATTCTATCATCATCAAACGCAAATTGCTGATGTGACAATGTTGATACCCGGTACCCGTCGTGCTAAGACTTTTAAGGTGCAATTAACAACCCAAGAATGCTCATGTGGGAAATGGCTTAGTGATGGGATACCTTGTGCTCATGCAATGGAAGCTTGTAAGCATGTGAGCATTAACCCAGCAAATTTCATAAAAGCATATTATAGCACACACGCTTATGCAAGTACATACGCGGGGCAGTTCATTCCACTTCCCGATGAAGACGAATGGGACGATGCAACATTCCAATTAGTCCACGATCCAACCAAGCGAACTCGCATGAGACGTGGAAGAGACGTCACTACAAGGAAAAAAACAAAAGGAAATAAAAAGATTACAAACAATAAAAAGTGATTCATTTAAGCATCCAAAAACCCATTCTCAGTTCGTGCGCCGGTAGTTTTGCAATTTCTTCAAATCTTTCAATTTCTCTAAAAAATTTAAATTGCGAACCAACATTGAACTTAATACGGGCAAATGGATCCATAAAATGATTTTCTGCTCTTGACTTGGTTCGCCATGGGTAAGTAGAAGGTGGAGATTTTCTTAATCGGAGAATATCATTTCCCAACTTATGACTCATTCCTAAAATGGCGGATCTCCCAATATTTTTTTTTCCAGTCTTCAATTAACTCTTTCATCAAATTAGGACCGTTTGACTTCTTACCCTTACATCGTAGCTCACATAGCAAATCTATGCCTCTTTCATGATAATCTTTATCTAAAGTATTTAACCAATCAACTCCCCGTGTTAAGTGTTTACGGTCAACATTTTTAAGGCAATTATATGCTTTTAAATAGAGTATGTGGACCCACATTTTGAGCATTGCCAAATAGTGTTCAGGGATTGAATGATTTGCCTTCATCTTGTACAACAAAAAGTCATCATAAAACTTCTGAGCTCCGCTAATTTCTGCCTTTGTAATGGCACGAATACGACAAGGAGCCATCCTTAAAATATAATGAATTATCACAAAGTAAATAAATTAAGTTTGTAATAAAATGAATACATAATATAACCTATCAAATTTAAATTTGCAATGCATGAATATATAATATTATTTATCCAATTTAATAATTATTTCGTTCAATAGTACATGGGATATAACAATTATGTATTTATATATATTTATAGCTTGGATTTTGTCTACTATTTAAAAATGGAGGATGATATTAAACAAGTCAATATACGTAATGTAAGAATAAATATAAATATCAATTTCACAAATATATAAATATCAATTTCACAAATATAAATAATAATTTAACAAATAGTTTATAAATAATAATTTCCACATCATTTACTAAAACAGTAATCCAATTTTTCATAAATAATATACTATACATGTTACACCAATAAACTAGTTATCAAAAAAATTATATATAACAATTTAACTAAATATTAATTTTCCTGGTCATATATTATATTTTAAAATTAAACTAAGGAAATATGTCACTATTAGTTTAAATATGAAAGATAGAAATAAATAAATCAATATTACCTTAATTTCTTGAATTGAAATGCGGAGCAGAGCAAATCAAAATTTCCTTCAATGCAAAGAGAGAAAATGAGAAAATTTTTTGTTGAAACTGAACGGTATGAATCGATTGCAACAATAAATAGGAATGAATGCATGATTAGAAACACTATTCACGAAAGACTTTTGCATGCTTGATACGTACAGAAATGCAGAATTGAAAGACATTGCATGCTTAATACGTACAGAAATGAAGGATTGAAAGACGTTAGCATGCTGTTGGTCAAAAAAGCTGATAACATACACCCGTGACTATGTATATATATATTTATAAAATTAATTTCTCAACGGAAAATATATATATATATATATATATTTTTATATAAATTACAGATTTCGCACTCTTAAAGTGCGAAATCACATTAAAAAATTTTTTTTTTTTAGAAAATTGATTTCGCACTTTAAGAGTGCGAAATCATATTAATTTTAATTTTTTTTTTTTTAGAAAACTGATTTCGCACTTTAAGAGTGCGAAATCAAATTACAAATTTTTTTTTTTTTGAAAAATCGATTTCGCACTCTTGAAGTGCGAAATCATATTAATTTTTTTTTTTATAAAAACAGATTTCGCACTTTAAGAGTGCGAAATCAAATTACAAATTTTTTTTTTTTTAAAATCGATTTCGCACTCTTAAAGTGCGAAATCGTATAAAATTTTTTTTTTTTTTTTATAAAAATTGGTTTCGCACTTTAAGAGTGCGAAATCATGTGAAAAATAATTTATTTTTTTTTTAGAAATCAGGTTTCGCACTTTCAATGTGCGAAACCATTAAAAAAAATAAAATTTGATTTCGCACTTTAAGAGTGCGAAATCACCTAAAATCACAACCCCCTCACAATACACCTATATACACGATTTGACATGCAATATACTATACATACGCATTTTTGCCGAGAAAATTTATGGCGCGTCAAAATTAATTTGTAAGACAAATTTATCAATCAAAATTATACTATTCCATATATTTTGGTATCAGTGCATAATTATATTGAAACACCAAGCTCCAAACCAATTTATTAAATAACTCAAATTTTTGAATAGAAAGAAATATGGAAAAATCGAAGTACTTAGAATGCGATTGGATATCATTTCATTTTCTTTATTTTCGTTTTGCTAGATAATAATGAAAAAAATATTTTAGGGAGATGAAAATTTTTTTGGGAGATAATGATTGGGTATGATTTATATGACTTTTGATGATATAAAATTAATTCAGACTCATTTTGGTATAAGTTATATAAATAATCAATATAAATATATTTAGTTATTTTTACAATACATAGGGAAAGACAATTTTCTTATTAATCAAGCTGAAACCCTTTCGGAGCCGCCGCTTGGAGGTTTCGAAGGAGGAAAATTTAGCCAATTTGTTGATAAGGAAAGATAATTTTCTTATTAATCAAACTGAAACCCTTTCGGAGCCACCTCTTGGAGGTTTCGAAGGAGGAAAACTTAGCCAATTTGTTGATGTTGGGATTAATTGACCTTCGACATGGATGAATAAACCATTCTTGTCGGGTCATCGACGAGTCGAAGGTGGAGGAGGGAAGAATTGCATCGACTGCAATGCAGTCCCGTTATCGTGGTGGTTGTTGTCGCGCCGTCGCCCGTTCAGACCGGAGCCCGCCCTTGTCGCTGCCGGAAACGCCTCCGTGCGGTGGTGACGAGTCCGGGAAATGAACTCGGTTTTCTTCGTGAAGTGGATGTGGATTATTTAAAAGTCAAATCCAATTTCCACGGATTAATGCCCCAATTAACTTATTATCTTCCAGAAGTTGTAGAAGCAGATGATTGCATCGGACCTTTTCTTTCGTCAGATACCCCAATTTTAGGCTCACTGGATAAGGACCCAAATACTAAAGAAGACCCAAGTTTACATAAATGATACTTCAAGGTCCGACCCGGACCTACTCCAAACCCGAAAAACTAAGGCGGTGACCCGAGCGAACACGGACCGTGGATCATCTTGTTGAAAGTAACACCTACCATCAGATCATTCCACGTGTCCTCATGAATGTGGCTTACTTAAGCCAACTAGTATAAATATGCACAGGATCCAAGACTAATGGTAGGTTTTTTGAATGGTAATTTTACCTTAGAATCTAGCTTATTTCTTACCTCCTAAGCCTGTTATTGACTTAAGTATCGGAGGGTCTTAGCTAGGGGCATCCCTAGCTAGCCTAACGTGTTTTCTTTCGCAGGCATCTCAAGACCTAAAGTATGTTACCTCACCCAATCAGCGAAGCGAGGACCCTTGATTCTCAACTCAGCTAACGAGGTCAGGTACATCTGGTTAGTTACATAATCAGTTGGCGGCGTCTGTGAGAAATTTTGGAGGTATAGCTAGATATGGAACAAACACCAACTAAGACGAAGAAAACATCACCTCTAGCAGCAGAAACACCTAGCAAAGCAGGAGAGCCAACGCGAATGGCTTAAACTTCTCCTCCCCTCCACTTTCAAGAACCGTCATTTCGAAAAGAAGAAGATCCTATGGTACATATGAGGCGAAGCAACCTTGAAAAGCTTTTTGAAAAAATATTTTGAGGAGCGAGAAAGGAAGGGTAAGAAGATAGCTCGTCAGCCCACGCTCCCCCAAGAGGTCCCGCAAGAGGAAAGGCTAAATGAGGAAGATGATAAAAGGGCGGAGGAGGTTGAGGATGTAGCTAGTCAGACTAATAGACCTTCAATGAGGCGACATGAGGAAGCTCGTGTGGATCCAAAGTTTAAGACAGGAGAAATAAACGAGCTTAGCGAGCAAATGGAGGAAGTAACACGAAAGTTATATGAGTTGAGGCGAAGGGGAGCTTTGACTTCTTCTCTGAAAAAGAGAGGATCCCCCTTTTCATCTGAAATCCTGGCGGAGGTTGTTACATCGAGATTTAAGATTCCAGACCTCTTAAATTATCATGGTAATAATGACCCGCAAGAGCACCCGACAGCTTTTGAAAATATTATGCAATTATGTGGTCAGTCTGATGCAATGAACGCTAGGATATTCATTTCTACCCTCAAAGAGAAAGCGCAAGAATGGTTTACGGCTCTTCCTATGGGCACCATAGTAAGTTATGAACAATTGGTTCTAAAATTCCTATACCAATTTGCTAGCCAAAAACGAGCAAAAAGATCAGCGACACACTTGTTTACCATTCGACAAGGGGCAAGTGAGTCTCTTCGAGAATTTATCGATAGGTTCAATAATGAGGCTCTAGAGGTACAAGACATGCGAGTTGACATGTTGAATAACATTCTTACACACGGATTGCAAAAGGACCATTAGTTTCATCTCTTGCTCGTGAGCCTCCTATTGATAAGGAGCACCTAATGCAAGTAACACAACAATATATTTTGGAGGAGGAAATGAATATGTTGAAAGATAGAGAATGGTTCCAACCGGGATATCCAAGGGAAAGGAAAGATCTTCGAGAGAGACTTCGATTTCGGTCTGAAAAAGACCTCGATCGAAGTTTAGATCAAGATAGGGGGAGGCTTGGAAGATACAACAAGTACACATTATTAAAGGTACCAAGAAGAGAAGCTTTGATGGCAATCGAAGGGTCTCAAATGGTTCAATGGCCTAAGAATATGAGGTCAACCCCAGCAAGGAGGGACTCTAACAAATATTGTCGTTTCCATAAGGACCATGGGCATGATACTGAAGATTGTATCCAGTTGAAGGATGAAATAGAAAGGCTAGTGCAGCAAGGGTTTGTGCGAGATTATATTGTGAAAAATGAGCGGTTCCCTCAAAAAGAAACCCATAAGGCACCTGGGCAGCGTTCGCCAGTATCTCGCAGATCAAGGAGTCGGTCCAGGGACCGTATTAATACGAGGGAAAAGCGAGAACACGCGCGAGGGCGCCTTGGGCCAAGAGTAGCTCAAGAAGATGATAACTCGCCTAAATGAGGAGTTATACAAGTAATTGCAGGGGGGCAGGCGGAGGAGACACCCAAAGTGCAAGAAGAAAACACATTAGGGACCTCTCTCATAAGGCGAGAGGAAGTGTGCAGGTGATGAACACCCAAAAAGGAGACCCTATAACCTTTGATAGTCGAGACCTCATTGGAAGTGATGTTGGACACAATGATGCAATGGTGATCACCATGGATATTGCTAACTTTGCGGTGCAGAAAGTTTTGGTAGATAATGGGAGCTCAGCGGACATCATTTTTATGAGTGTCTTAACAAAAATGGAATTAGACGTCACTTCCTTAAACCTGGTTGACACACCTTTAACAGGATTTGGGGGAAGTGAGGTAGTGCCCTTGGGAACCATAGATCTCCCTACTTCATTGGGAGAGGCACCTTTAAGAAAAACGGTAATGATCAAGTATTTGGTTGTGGATGCCCCATTTGCTTACAATGTGATTTTAAGGCGACCTAGGCTGAATAAATTCCAAGCTGTTGTATTTACTTACCACTTAAAAATGAATTTCCCCATAAAAAAAAGGAGTAGGGGAAGTGCGAGGCAATCAAAAGGCAGCTAGAGAATGTTATCATTTATCTTTGAAAAGGGGAAAGAAAGAAAGAGATGTGCGAACCATAAAACAAATAGCCAAGGATGAGGAAGTGGGTTTAAATAAAAAGGAGAAGTTCAAGAAAGCTAGAACCATGTCCGAATACCGAATTGAGCCCTCAGAAACATATAAGGTGGTGGAGTTGGAGCTGGGTAATCCGGAGAAGTTCACAGAGATTGGGTCCCAGATGGAGTCAGGTTTAGAGCTTATGATGATTTAATTCCTTAGAGAGAACGTGGATATTTTTTCTTGGGAGGCATCTGATTTCCAAGGTATTGATCCAGAGGTCATGGTACACCGCTTGAATGTGGATCCAATGGCAAAACCAATAAGACAAAAAAAATGGAGCTTTGGGGGTGAGAGAATAAGATCATAGAAAATGAGGTAAACAAACTCTTGAAAGCGGGGTATGTTGTGGAAATTCAATTCACATAATGGTTGTCAAATGTATTTGTGGTTTCGACGAATGAAGGGAAATGGAGGATGTGCACGGATTTTATAGACCTCAACAAGTCATGTCCGAAGGACCATTACCCTTTACCCCAGATAGATCTTTTGGTTGATTCCACAGCTAGGTGCGCCTTGTTGAGCATGATGGATGCTTTTCAAGGGTATCACCAGATCTTCATGGTCGAGGAGGATCGAGATAAAACCTCGTTTATAACAGATAAAGGAGTTTATTGTTATTTAGTAATGCCATTTGGTCTAAAAAATATAGTAGCTACATGTCAAAGACTTGTTAACCTCATGTTCAAGGAAGAGATAGGCAAGACGATGGAGGTTTATGTAGACAACATGCTCGTGAAGAGCATAAAAGAACGAGACCACCTGGATCATTTAACCAGAGCCTTTGAAATTATGCGAGCTTATGGGATGAAATTGAACCCAGTAAAATGTACATTTGGAGTTATGGAGGAAAGTTCTTAGGATTCATGGTGCATGAAAGAGGAATAGAAGCAAATCCTGAAAAAATCAAGGCGATTCTCGAGTTAGGATCTCCAAGGATGATCAATGAGGTACAACAACTCACAGGAAAGATAGCCTCCTTAAATAGATTCATCTCAAGGTCGGCGGATCAAAACCTCCCATTTTTGCGACCTTGAGGAATATGAAAGATTTCAAGTGGACGGAGAAATGTGAGAAGGATTTTGGAGAATTAAAATCATATCTGACAACTCCTCCTATGTTGTCAAAGCCTGAAAAAGGCAAGCCATTGTATTTGTACTTAGCAGTATCGGAGAAGGCGGTGATCTCGGTCTTAGTAAAGGATGACAATGGAATCCATAAGCCCATTTACTATGTTAGCAAGCTACTGCAGGGGGCTGAATAAAGGTATTTGGAGGCAGAAAAGCTAGCATTGGCTCTAGAAGTGTCGGCTAGGAAGCTAAGGCCCTATTCCAATCTCATCAGATTATTGTCTTAACTAATCAACCATTGAGACAGATATTGGGGAAGCCAGAGCTGTCAGGCCGTTTGGTAAAATGGTCTGTGGAACTAGGAGAGTTTGATATAAGGTATCAGAATAAGGCAGCTGTGAAAGCTCAAATATTGGTAGACTTCATTAACGAGGCTATTATTCTCAACCCCCCACTAGCTGAAGAGGGGGCGAAATGGTTGCTCCATGTGGATGGGTCTTCTGTAACCAGGGGAGGAGGTGCCGGAATCCTATTGCAAGGGCCAGACTCCCTCGAATTGGAAGTAGCACTTCGTTTGGAACTTGAGGTGTCAAATAATGAGGCAGAGTATGAGGCTTTAGTGGCAGGGATGAGGATAGCTTTGAAATGCAATGTCAAAAGGTTGATAGCTTACACTGATTCCCAATTAGTAGCCAGACAGGTCCAAGGTTCTTACGAAGCAAAAGACGAATCTATGATGAAATATTTGAAAAATGTAAAACAACTAGTCGAAAAGTTTGAGTTTTTTGAATTACACTAAATACCACGAAATGAGAATGAGCGAGCGGACACATTGGATCATTTCGCAAGTGCGATCACAGGGATGAACTCCAGAAAAGTAACTGTTTTAGTGGCAAAGAATCCGAGTTCGGTGGAACAAGAGGATCAAATGGACCAAAGCTCAGGAAAAGCTCTTATGTTGAACATTGGAAGCACCATGAATTGGATGGCGGACATGAAGGCTTAGTTGAAGCTAGGCACTCTACCAGCGAAACCGCTAGAAGCAAAAAGAATTCAAAGTAGAGCTTCACGTTTCCAATTAATAGATGAGGACATGTATAAAAGGTCATTTGAGGGCCCATTGATGAAGTGCCTAAATCCAGAAGAGGCCCTCTATGTGATGAGGGAGATACATGAAGGAAACTGTGGAAATTATTCGGGAGGACGAGCTTTGGCTCACAAGGTGTTACGACAAGGATACTTTTGGCCTACTTTGTCTAAGGACGCCATAGAATTTGCAAGAAAATGTGAAAAATGTCAACTTCACGCAAACCTAACACACCGTCCAGCAACCTTGATGGAGTCGATCCCAATAACCTATCCCTTTGATCAGTGGGGAATGGATATTTTGGGTCCATTCCCGAAAGCCAAATCTCAAAAGAAGTTCATTATAGTAACCGTTGAATATTTCTCTAAGTGGGTGGAGGCCGAGGCGCTAGCTAAAATAACGGAAGGTGAGGTCATTAATTTTTTTATGGAAGTATTGTTTGCCGGTTCGGACTTCCAAGAATCTTAATCTCGGATAGTGGAACACAGTACCAAGGTAAAAAAATAATATCTTGGTGTAAAGAGATGAAGATACAACAAAACTTCACGGCCATAGGAAACCCACAAGCTAATGGGCAAACGGAGGTGGCGAATCGAATCATATATAACACCTAAAAGCGAGGTTGGAGACTTGAAAAACCTATTGGGTTGATGAGTTACCCGGAGTGCTTTGGGCATACCGAACAACACCACGAACCTCGACGAGAGAAACTCCATCCAGTTTAGTATATGGCTTGGAAGCTATTGTGCTGGTGAAAATTGGTGAAGTGTCATATAGGGTAGCCCACTATGATCCAGAGAGAAACAAGGAGGCACGATGTTTGGAGCTAGACCTCATTGAAGAAAAACGCGACAAGGCTTATATTCAAATTCAGGCAGCAAAAGGGAGAATGAAGAGTGCATACTACAAGAAGGTTCTTGAGAGAAGTTTTCAAGTGGGGGATTTGGTCCTACAGAAAGTAGAGGTGTCAAAGCACGTTGGGAAGTTAGAAGCAAACTGGGAAGGTCCTTTTAAGATCATTCAAGTGTTGAAAATGGGAACTTACAGGTTGGAAAACATGCAAGGGAAAGAGCCCCAAAGGCCTTGGAATATCCAAAACCTAAGGAAGTTTTATGTTTAAGTTATTTTCTTATATTATGATGTTATTTTGTAGAAACTTGCAATTAAAATTATTATGGGAAATAATATGCAAGATCTTTTAAATTTTCTGACGAGCATTCTAACTCCATTTTTATGAATAGCAACAAGGTTCGTAAGGGAAGTGTGAGTCCTTAGCGCATGCAAAATGCAAGAAATAAACAATGAAATAAAAGCCCCTAAAGTGACCCCCACGAGAGGGTCATAACCCACAATATAAAGTAATCTCCTAAGATTCACCTTCTTAAGGCCTAAAATGACCCCCACAAGAGGGTCATGGCCCACAATATAAGGTAATCTCCTAAGATTCACCTCATTAAGGCCTAAAATGACCCCCACGTGAGGGTCATGGCCCACAATATAAGGTAATCTCCTAAGATTCACCTCATTAAGGCCTAAAATGACCCCCACGAGAGGGTCATGGCCCACAATATAAGGTAATCTCCTAAGATTCACCTCCTTAAAGCCTAAAATGACCCCTACGAGAGGGTCGTGGCCCATGATATAAGGTAATCTCCTAAGATGCACCTCCTTAAGGCCTAAAATGACCCCCACGAGAGGGTCATGGCCCATAATATAAGGTAATCTCCTAAGATTAACCTCTATAAGGCCAAAACGACCCCAAGAGAGGCTCGTGGCCCATGATATAGGTCATATAAGAAATCTCGACGATTCATCTATAAAAAAAAAGAAGAAACAATCGACAAGTTAAATATCCCAAAGGTTACAAAAGGAACCTCGGACGATATCAAGGCGAAAGTTCAAATGCGAATAAACCAAGATACATAGTCGAAAGCCTAAAAGGCAAAAAACGAACAAAAAGTTAAGTACCCAAAAGGTTACAAAAGTAGCCTCGAATGAACGCGAGGCGAAAGTACTATAAGAACAAAGCCCAAAAGGCGAGGAATAAGAGCAGATTAAACATCCAAAAAGATTACAAAAGAAACTCCGGAGGGAGGCGAGGGATACCCTCATAAATTATTTCCGAAGAGCATTAAGGCGAATATCAACAACAACTGAAAATTCATCTACTTCTTCGGTGTCTTCTTCTACCTCGGCTTCGTCATCCTGTCCCGGGTACATAGCTTCATCATCCTCATCTTCACCGGGAGTCATGTAGGAAGGATCAAAACCCTCTTTGAAAGCGCCTACCCTCAAGGCTTGAGCACGACATTCATTGAAGCCCTTAATAAGATACTTGGCAGCCTCGGCACCAAGAAGTTTCTCGTAGGAGCCGCTTTCAAGAAAGTCTTCAACTGCAGCACGACGAATCTTCATGGTTGCTCGCTTAAGTTTGGAAGAAGCGGAATACTCCTCATACCCATCTTTACGACCTCTATCATAGGCCTCATCGCACTCCTTTCTCTTCCACATTTCCAAGTTATTCAGTTTTTCTTACAAAGTAGCAATAACTTTGTTTGATTCCTCCTTGACATCCTCCACCTCACAAAGTTTCTTATTTAGATCATTTATGTGTGTTTGGTTATTATCCCGTAAATGATGCAAGTGGGCACACTTCAAAGACATTTGATGGATAATGGCCTTTGTCTACAATAAAAAAAAATAATAAAAATCAAAAGATGAGGTAAGAGAGTGAGACGGGGCAAAGTAAATAAGTAAAAAGATAATGATGTACCGATTCAAGATGATGGGCCGCAAGCTCCTCAAGGCGAACAAGAGAAGATTGAGTCAGTGAAACTTGGTCGAACTTCATCAAGCTATTGTGATAGAGCTCCCAAGAAACCTCCCCAGGAGAAGTGACAAGCACAGAGCTTTCTTCGTTAATTTTCCAGCACGGGCGATAACGAGGGAGAGATTCGTTAAAGGGAGAGGGCTCGGCTTGTCCACCTTTGGATTTTTCTTTCTCTCGAAGTTTTTGCAGATATTTTTCGGATCGAGTGCACCAATCGCTTCCCTTTTTAAAGTCATCGGTGGACATTTTACCAAAAAGAAGAGGCTCGGCGGAAATACGAGAGGAAGGATCGATGGAAAGATTATCCTTCGAACCAAGTGCATCTCCAGAGCTTCGACTCCTCTTCTTCTCACGAGGACCTTCAACAACCCTCTTTCCCCTATCTTGTTTAAGCGCATCCGCAAGAAGTCCCAAAACCCTGTGTGGTGAAGGAGGATGCGAAGAGCAAGGAGCTATGGGCGAAGGGGGTATGACTGAAGATGATCTACCAGCCTCATGCTTCTCATTCAATTCGGCTCTCAATGCTTTCTTGAGAATTGCTTTGCTAACAACCATTTCTATAAATATACATATAAAAGAGTGTAAGAGGCATGACTAAAATTGACAAGAACATAAATCAAGCTTTGAAATTATTTAAAATTACCAAGTGTTAGTTCTTTAGAACAAGTAGCGGGACTAAGGTCGGCAAGAACAAGAACTCTTTCTTTTAAAAGTTTGGGCACGTTAAATAAAAATGAAGATAGTGTGGGTGAGAGGAATGTAGACCCCCAAGTCACAGGACCTAAACCTCTAACTTCCGAATGTCCCGTCTTCCAAAGAGTAGGAAGCATCCATGGGCAATCTTTAGGAGTTTGAATATATATGAATTTAGATATCCAAGCCCCAATGGAAGAAGGTTGCTTGTCGAGAAATTTCTTGTTATGTCTCGGAGAGATGTAGAAAAATCAAACATCGGTCGGGGAAGAATTCATAGAATTAAGCTCGTAAAAGTGAGAAAATGAGGGATCCTTGTGAAAATACTTCATTATGATGAAAAAGCTTAATATATGGCGATACGAGTTAGGGTGAAGCTGAGCAGAACAAACCGCGAGCCCCTGAATTATGATAGCTAATAGAGGGGAGATAGGAAACCTAAGCCCCGCCTCGAGACTAGTCGTGTGAAAGGATAATCAACGTGATGGAGGTTTGTCAATCCGATCATCGGGTCCAGGGATGATGATTTTATAAGCCGAAGGGATGAAAAACTTATTTCGAATATTTCCTACTTCATCTTTTTTAATGGAGGTAAGAAGGGAAAACCATGGGCAATTAGGGTCATGGCTCGTGTCCGGAGAAGATTCATTATTTTATAAGTGGGTGATGTTACGAGTATTTGCAACTCTCATCTCTGAAAATTGAAATAATCATGAGGGGCTACCCGTTTCCGAAACTATATTAGATGGCATGCAGTTAGAAGTTATTGACATGATAGAATACAAATGAATAAAGAAAACGTCGAAATAGTAAAGTAAAAGTTTACCTTAGGAAGAGAAGAAGGGGCAAGAAAATGGATAAAAAGCCAGTCTTAAATAAATTTTCTTTTGTCTTGAAGTGAAAGTAATAAACGGTTGGATGCAGCAAAGTGAAGGAGTCACTTATATATAAGAGAGTATATATATATATATATATATATATATATATATATATATATATATATATATATATATTATATATATATATATATATACAAATATATATATATATATACATATCCCAGGGTGAAGAATAAACCTTTTTTTTAGGGGTGTGGATTAAATTTCAGGGATTTTGGGGATATCATATTTGACAAGAAAGAGTACAATAATGGATTGGAAATAGCTGGGTGAAAATTTCAAACTCACCTATGAAACAAACAAAATGAAAGTCTGCAAAAGAAACATTACGGAAATTCACTCCCTATATTAGGTAGTTTACTTAAAAGCTTTCTTCCTTGGAAGGGCAACTGATTTGGACGGATGAGAATTTCTGAAAGCTGAAGGAAGAAATTTGGTGAAGATAGTAAAAAAAAGGTAATGTGATTTTGAACAAATGGGTTCAAGACTCAAAACCTTGTACTTGTTATCATTTTTGTAAAAAGCGAAGTGCTGTAAGCAAAAAAAAAAAAAAAACTAATTTGTCCTTTAGAAAGTAATGTCACCTCCTTGGCAGATGGACTTTATTTGATCACTTAATGCAGGCTCTAGATTATCATTTCATTCCATGATGGCTAGTAGGGTACCTTTAAGTGGTTAAAAGGTAAGGATCAAGCTCAAACCCAAAAGTCAAAGTTGGGTGTGGGGCTTAGTTGGGAAAATTGGAAGGCCCACTTTGTCATAAAGGTGGCGTGTGTTTCTTAATGGAAGATCTGGGAATGTCATTTCCTCATATAGTACTAATTTAAATTACAAATTACAAAATATAGAATGAAGAGTAAAGTAGAATTTTTCTTCCAGCAGCTTTAAGACTCACCTCAAGAACCAATGAGGTGGTGACGTGTCGCTTCCAAATATAAAGATGATGGAGTTAATTCAAACAATAGTTCACTTCATCAGTGGAGGGGTTGATTATACATACATATATATATATATATATATGTGTGTGTGTGTGTGTATGTGTGTGTGTGTGTGTGTGTGTGTGTGTATGTATGTATGGTACTTCACCTTGTTTAAAATGAACACCTTGTGAGTATTTGGAATGATATCGTCTACTCAAAGTTACTATAGTATCAAAATACTAAAGTAACTAGGGGAGTAATGATATAGGTCTTTAAAACTAGACCCTAAAAAAGGTTCAATTAAAAAGGACCCTAAATGCCTTGAGTACACAAAAAGTGAGTTAAGCTCACTGGATAAGGACCCAAATACTAAAGAAGACCCAAGTTTACATAAATGATACTTCAAGGTCCGACCCGGCCCTACTCCAAACCCAAAAAACTAAGGTGGTGACCCGAGCGAACACGGACCGGGGATCATCTTGTTGAAAGTAACATCTACCATCAGATCATTCCACGTGTCCTCATGAATGTGGCTTACTTAAGCCAACTAGTATAAATATGCACAGGATTCAAGACTAATGGTAGGTTTTTTGAATGGTAATTTTACCTTAGAATCTAGCTCATTTCTTACCTCCTAAGCCTGTTATTGACTTAAGCATCGGAGGGTCTTAGCTAGGGGCATCCCTAGCTAGCCTAACGTGTTTTATTTCGCAGGCATCTCAAGACCTAAAGTATCTTACCTCACCCAATCAGCGAAGCGAGGACCCTTGATTCTCAACTCAGCTAACGAGGTCAGGTACATCTGGTTAGTTACATAATCAGCACAGTAGAAGTCCCCTAAACTTTATTGACTAAAGCGAATAACAAATTCTATCTAACAATCCCTCCCGTAAACTAATGTATATAAACATTCAGTGTAAAAGATTAAGTAGGCATCCCATGAATTCCATCATCCAAGGTACATATGCCAAGCAGCCTTTTGAGTTTCACAAAGGGTCCCAACTTCAAAGATTTTGTAAATAAGTCAGCAATCTGATCTTCACTTCTCTAATGGACAAGATTAATTACTCCATCATTTGACAGGTTTCTTACAAAATGAGATTTCACATCAATCTGCATCTTCCGTGTAAACTGGATTCTTAGAAAGCTTTATTGCTGAAGTGTTGTCACAATAAATAGTGGTAGATACTTCATGTTTAAAGTGAACCTCCTCAAGAGTTATTTGCAACCATATTGCTTGACAAGCACTTGAAGTTGCTGTGACAAACTCCGCTTCTGTAGTTCATAATGTCACAATAGATTGCTTCTTTGGTGAAAACAAGATTGCTCCAGAACCTAACATAAACACATAACCGAATGTGCTTTTACTATCATCTTGATCTCCGACATAATCACTGTCCGTGTATCCTAATAAACTTGAATTTTTTCCTTTCTTGTAAAACAACCAATAATCAGACGTTCCTTTCAAGTAACGAAAAACTCTCTTTGCAGCTAGTAGATGCATCTCTCTTGTAAAACAACCAATAATCAGACGTTCCTTTCAAGTAACCAATAATCAGGCCTTGTAGTAGTCAAGTACATAAAACTTCCCACTATTTGTTTACAAAGAGTGTTGTCAACTTTCTTCATCACGCACTTTGATGAGTTTCAAACCCTCTTCACTTGGTGTACTAACCGAATTTCAATTTTCCATTTGAAACATGTTCAAAATCCTTGCACATACTTCTTTTGAGAAATAAAAATTCCAGCCAGATTGTTTCACTTCAATGCTGAGAAAATGATGCATGAGACCAAGATCGGACATATCAAACTCATACATCATGGATGATTTGTACTTTTTTGTACACTTTTCTGTTACCTTTTTGTGTCACATTCACGTGTGTTTTGCTTGCATTTACGGGTTTTAGAAGTCGTTTTGGCCTATTTTGTTAGTTTTGGGTTTTTATAACTTTTGTGCGGTTTTTAGTAGTTTTTCGTACATTTTTACCCTTTTTCGTATTTTTGGTCGTAGGATGACCAAGCGGGTCCCGCGCACGTTTGGAGGCATCCCACTCGACCGAATTGGAATGGACAAGCAAGGGAACACAGCCCGTACGAGGAGCAACAGCCGACGGACGTTTAGAGCGGAAATGAGAAAACCGAGCCGGATGCAGCCGTTCTAGTCGATCGACTGATCGTCCAGTTGATCGACTGACACAGCCAAGATCGACTGCTCGACAGTAGGTTAGGAAGTTTTGGGCGAAGCAGTCGATCGACTGACCCTTAGTCGATCGACTGAGACGCAGTCCAACTCGTGATTTTGGTCCATTTTGATGATTTTGCCTCCGCGTTTTTGTATAAATAGACCCATCTTTCTCCAACCTTATCCAACCCTCCGTGGTGGAATTCGGGGCTTGATCCATTTCCTCCAAGCCTCTACATTTTCTTGCAATAATAAACCCTAGTTTAAATCCTTAGTTAATGTAGTTTAGCTAGCTTAGTTGTAGTTTAGTTAGTGTTAGTTAGATTGCTTAGCAAGTGTGGGAGAAGGTGACATATCCTTCAATTGTGGTGCTTGGTTGTGTTGAAGGTTGTAATCTACATTTGAAGCTTTTCGTGTTTAATGCAATTGGTAGTTTTCTTTCCCTTACTTTCTTGTGTTGTTATTGTTGTTGTTGTTGTTCTTGTTAGGTTAAGATTGTTATGTTGGTGGTTTGGTTTTTGCTTATGTTGTTCTTCTTTTCTTGCAAACTCCATTGATGCACTCTCTTTTCAAGCTTTTTACTTCTTTTAGTTAGACAAACTTTTGGCTCTTGAAAGATGTATGATTTTTTTCACTTTGGCAATTTGTCTTGTTCAATTTAAAAGCCTTTGACTTTTCTCAAATTCAAATGCTTTGATTTTCCCTCCATGAATTCTCTTTTAATTGTAAGCTTTATTTGATGCAATTAGTTTAGTAATTACGGGTTTAGGGTCAAGGTTCGTTTAGAACCATTAATCGGAGCTTGTCGAGAATTGAGATTGACGACCCCTACACTTGGTCGATAATTTGGGATTGACAACCCCGAATAGTGGATTAAGTTCTCGGCAAAAACCGATTAATCGTGGAGACGAACCGAACACCCTAAACCCTCATTTTCATTATTTTCATTAGAGTCTTCTTTTAAATTCAAAACTCAAATCAAACCAATGACTTAATGCTTTCTTAGTTTAGATTAGTGTAATTTAGCTTAACAAGAGAGAGACTAAAAACACCGACCGCCGATTATATCTATCCTCGAGAGACACGACTCGGGAAAACTTACCGCTCTACAATCGACTCCGTACTATTGCGGAGAAGATTTATTAGAGTGCTAAGAATTATTCGATCAATGGACCTCTTGAATTCATCAAACATGACACTATTATTCCCAGTGTAAATAAGATCATCCACATATAAATAAATAATGAGCTTTTACCTCCATCTTCAAACTTCATATAAAGTGTGTGCTTGTATGTACATTTCTTAAAACATTCCCTCATAAAATAAGCATCAATACAACTATACCAAGCTCTTGGAGCTTGTTTTAGTCCATGTAATGCCTTTTTCAATTTTTACACTTTATGCTCATCTCGAATTTTAATATATCTAGGAGGTTGATCGATAAATACCTGTTCATCCAAGTCTCCATGCAAAAATGCAGATCTTACATCCATCTGAAAGATAGGCCACGAGTTTTGAGCTGCTAAGGCAATCAACAATCTGACAGTATTAAATCGGCAACAGGTGCAAAAGTTTCTCTATAGTCCCGAGCAAACTCTTACTTGTACCCCTTGGCTACCAAGCGCACTTGTACTTGTCGAATTCGCCATTCTCCTCCAATTTCGTTGTATAAACCCACTTCACTCCAATAGTTTTGTGTCCCTTAGGTAGCTCAGTCAACACCCAAGTTTTATTTCTTTTAATTGAAGCAATTTCTTCATCCATTACTTTCCGCTATTTATGTTCTTTTACAGCCTTTTCGAAAGTGGTAGGATCACAATCTGATAATAAAGAAAAATGCACAAGTGGATCCTCAGATTGGTTAATTCCAGTTACCTCACAACCAGACATCCATGCATGTCTGCTTTTAACACGTTGCGATCGTCCTTCATCCTGCTGGGGATGAATTTTGCTCATTTTCAATGGACTGCCTGCTATCTCCATTCTCTCCATCAAATAAACAAATATTTTGTTGCCCAACACCATCATTGCTCCACTGCCAATAATTTTCCTCGTCAAAGACAACATCACGACTGATAGTGATTTTCTTGGTGATAGGATTGTATAATTTGTAAGCTTTTGACTGATCACTAACACCAAGAAAAATACAATTTTCTCCTTTATCATCTAGTTTTTCCTCTTCTCGTCTGGAATATAGGCATACAACCAAAAAATTCTAAAATAATTTACACTCGGTCTTCTTCCGCTCCATGCTTCCTCCGATGTTGTATTTTGAACGGCAAGAGTAAGACTCCTATTCAAAATATGAATGCTCCAGTTGACTGCTCCAGGCCAAAAATATTTTGGAACTCCACTTCTTGTCAAAAGACTTCGTACCATATTCATAATTGTGTGGTTTTTTCTCTCACATACCCCATTTTACTGGGGTGAATATGCTGCTGTAAGATGTCGTTTTATTCCATGTACCTTACAAAATTCTGAAAATTCCAATAAGTTGTACTCTTGACCACGATCAGTACGAAGAACCTTTATAGGACAACCAAATTCTTTCTCAACATGTGTTTTATAGTTTTTAAAAGCTGTAAAAGCTTCAGATTTTTCTTGTTAAAAATAGACCCATATTTTTCGGCTGTAATCATAATTGAAAGTAACGATATATCTCTTCCCTCCATTAGAGGTTGGATTTATCGGCCCACATAAAACGGAATGAACCACCTCCAGTACCCTTTTGGCTTTCCATGATTTTTCTTGTGGAAATCGATTGCGAGGTTGTTTGCTAACAACACATTCTTCACAAACTTTTGATGGATTTAAAGTTTAAGGAAGACCATGCACCATATTTTTCTTATATAAAATACTCAAACCTCCAAAATTTAGATGACCATAACGAAAATGCCAAATCCATGCCACATCCTTCAAATTTGCAGTGAAGCATAAATTTGTGGTGGGGTGGAGATAAAGAGGAAACATATGATTTGCCGTTATCTTGACTTGGGCAATTAAGCCCAACTTTTCATCTCGAATTTGACATACTCCTTCTTTGATCGAGATTTCGTACCCTTTTTCTTGTAATTGACCCACACTAAGTAGGTTTGCTTTTAAATTTAGGACAAAGAGAACATTAGAGATAACATGGATGGACTTTTCATTACTCAGGATAGTTACCTCTCCTTTTCCCATAATAGAAATTGTTGAATTATCCCCAAACTTAACGGTATTGCGAGAGGACTCGTCCAGCTCAGAGAACACTTCTTTATCTCCACACATGTGGTTGCTGCACCTTGTGTCTAAGTACCACATGTTTTGTAGAGTTTCTTCCTTCACGTGACACACCATCAAAAGTGACACTTATTCTTCATTTTCTGCAAAGTTTGTTCTTTCTCCGTTTTGCGTATTCAAATTAGTTTGACATTCTGATTTATAATGTTCATACATATGGCATATGAAGCACTCAATATTGGACTTGTCTGCTGACTTTGGTCTGTAGTTTGTTGAGTGGTTATTTCTCCTTCCTCTTCCTTGAAATTGATTCTCTTGATGTTTGTGGTACTTGTGTTGGTTTCCATGATCATTATTCCATCTCCCTCTACCTCTACCTCGTCCGCCTCCTCGTCCTTTGTCTCCTCTTGATGATGAGTGATTTTTTGTAGAGGCCTTCAATACCTGCTCATCATGTTCTTGTTGATTAGTTTTCTGATCATGACCCAACAAGGAACTTTATAATTCATCAATTGAAAGTTCATCAATATCTTTAAATTCTTTTATGGAACAAACAACAAAATTAAATATTGATGTCATGGACCGAAGGATTTTCTCCACGACAGCTTCATCCTTCGTCCGTCACCGTGGATCCGCATCTTGTTCACAATTGTCAATGTTCGAGAGAAATAATTTGTGACCAATTCCCCCGACTTCATCCGAAGTGTTTCGAACTCCATACGGAGCGCCTGAAGTTGCTGCCTTTTCGCTCTTGCCGAACCTTGGTACTTCTTTTTCATGGGATCCCAAATATGCCTGGATGTATCTTTGCAAAGAATGGTTTCCAGGATTGAACGATCAATCGATTGGAAAAGATAGTTCTTTGCTTTTAGGTACTTCAAACGCCTCCAATTTTATTACTTGTGTATCCGTCAATTTTGTACCCACTGGAAATTCCGTAATTCCTTCGGAGATGACTATCCAATGTTCTTTAGATCTTAGGAAATCTTCCATCAACATGCTCCAATGATCATAATGATCAACAAGGCGTTGAATTCCTGGTTGACCAAAGTTTTTAGTCGTTTGCTGCTGCAAATAAATTAAAGTGAAATAGAGTATAGCTGCTATATGATTACTCTATGTACACTCTCACACCTCTTGTTTTTTCTATCTTTTAACAATCAGTCTGGCTCTGATGCGGAGTAATTTTAGTTTTTCTATTATCTTTCTTGATTGAATTGAAGGAAAATAAGGAAAAATTAAAATACTTATTATTCATCAAGCTGAAATCTTTAAATAAACATTACACCAACGACTAAGAGCTAAAAAATTACAACTAACAAAACAATCAAAAACTTATTCCTAAAAAATAGATAAGTAAGAAATAATTATTAACAAACTCTTTAAAACCTAGTCAAGTTCAATACACTTTATTGACTAAAACAAATAACAAATTCTATCTAACAAAGTTAAATATCCATTTTATTTCCAAGCTCATAACCAACTTATAATCCTGATATGTATATGGTAAGATGAAAAGCAAATGTGCTCATTTACTTTAAGGATGTTCAAGTATTGCAATAAGAACAACATTATGAAATTTTTGGAAATCAAATTGAAATCCCATGACACGTGTGAGTCCAAATTCATAATTTGTTGATTGTGGATGATTAATTATATGCATTTATTAAATACTATAATATAAGCAACGGTGAAATGTTTAAACAAAAATAATAACATAATCAGTTCCATAAAATGTAATGTAAAGTTAATACAAAAGTTGTTGAGTCATACCATCATCAGTAATATAAAATGGGATTTAAATCTTGAATCATTACACCTGATCTAGTAACTCATGTCGTAAAGGAAATATTTGTCCCCACAACAGATTTTAATCACTCCATTACTAATTTCAACCTCTGACACTCATTTATATTTTTCTTAATCACACTTTAAAAAAAGAAACTTTTGTGATACATTAAAAAAATAATAATCACACATGATTGTTTCACCATCGACGCATCAAATCGTGTTTTAATTATGTTGACAACTAAGTAATTAGTCATCATGCAAAGATTCATCTTCACAATTATAAATTTATAATATTTTTTTCTTTACTACTTTTGTCAACATTTCTAATTCCACATCTAAAGTATTCGACACGAAACTAATTAACCAAAAAAGAAAAAAATGAAAAACAAAAGAAGATGAGAAAAGCAACAAAAATCAAGATTTGATGTTAGCAACATTTGAAATATCATTTTCTAATTATGTCAGTGTTAATTAAAGTAGAAGTTGTGTTGCTGTTAACTTGTTTTTGTTAGGTACAATCTTTTAATTCTAACGTGGGGATTTTGAGATTGAAATGTGACATCTACATGAGGTATTATATTATCTTCTTACAACCCAATGAATCTGATCATATAAATGGTTAAAATTGAAAATCGACGTAAATCCAAAATCTATTTCAGCATTTGTGGGCTTTGCTCTTGGCGTACAGATAAACGGGCCGAGTAGCAAAATATTTTCTTCGTGTGGGATATTGATACAATTATTGAGGATTATGGGCCTAAATCAGAGGTGTGTCATATTATTGCTAACTTTCGGGCTAACAGTGTACAAATTAGGCCCTTTGGCCCTAAACATTCAAAGCACTTAAGTTTGAGTTTTATTGGACCAAGGTCCAATAGTCCTCCTACTACTTATTTTGACCAAATAAAGTAATAACTATATTCTTAATTTTAATTTTTTAATTCTCATTCTAAGAATTGTTTATTACCTCAATCAGTTTAAATCAATTGTTGAAACAAAATTAACATAGGTTGCGAAAATAAAACGAAGGCCAAAGTTTAAATCACAAAAATTAATGTCCTTGAATATTTGAATATCAAGTGAGACCGCCTCAATTAAATTGACTGACATAACATAAAACTCAATCACACATTATTATTATATAAAAAGTTGGTAATAGCATCATCATTAGTTCATTACTAAAGGGGTTTAATCATTACTTAGCAATTTATAGTAATGCACAATTAATATTACTATATTTAAAAAAAAAAAAAAACCGCAACTCCTAGTTAGAAGTGAAATAAACACACTTTATTCCTCCTAAGAATAAAAATCCAAATGACATCTCTAAAGACTAAAAGTGGAAAAAGACTCGCATACGAACCTGATCCTAATCCACCGTGTTTAGTCCGCCATTACCACAAATAGTAACTTAATTAGTCACCCACATTCCAATTAGTCACCTCCTCTTTTCTCAGAACCTTCTCCTGTTCCTCTCTTTCTTCTTCTTCTTCTCTCTCTCTAGACTCTAGTTCCACCATTTTTGGCCGCCTGCTAAATGAACCAACTCTCATCTCCACTTCGTTTCCAAATTCCCCCAAAACCTCCTATAATCACACCACTGCGCAATATACGACTACTGAATTGCATCAATCTCAGATGTATCGTTTCATTTATTTTCTTCTATTTCTACTCTCAATTTCCAAAATATCGATCCTCCCATCGGCGTCCATCTCCGTCCGCCGCGCCCTCCTCCAAAACGGCACCGTTTCGTCCCGATGCCCGCTGAACTTCGATGCTCTGCGGCGTTTAACTCCGGATTCCACCCCACCCGATCTGGACACCCGCTCCGAGTGCCAGTACATCCGCCAGGGTCTCCGCCTCGTCCTCTCCGATTATCTCCTCCGTACCGGATCGTTCCTCCCGCCGCCGGACTCCGCCGAGCCGTGCTGGGACGCCTACGAATCTTTGGTCAACGAGTACGTCCCCAATTTCGACATTCGCCGCCGCTGCGGCTTCCGGACGGAGTGGATAGCTCAAGGGTGCATGAATCTCACCTCGCGGTCGGATTTCGAGGCCGCCGTGCCGCGATCGGACCTAGACGACGTCGTCAGAGCCTGCAACCAGTCTCTCCTCAACAACTCGCCGTGCGCCTCGTGCACCACCGCGCTTTCCAACGTCCAGGCGTCTTATCTCCCCGGTCGATCGGCCGGAAACGTCTCCGATTGCACCTCTTACCCCTTCATCTACGCCGCCGCCTTCGGCAATCATTTCGGTCCGTCCGATGTAGGTAATGCCAAGTGCTTGTTCAATCTCGATTTCACTTCTTCTAACTCTGGCAGCAAGAGGAAAAAAACCGTGATTATTATTGTGGTGGTGGTTGTCTGTGGATTGGTTTTGATTTTGGGGGTTTTAGGGTTCTGGCTCCGGCGCCGGAAAAAAGCTAATAGACTATTCATTCAACAAAGCTTGAACAAAATGAGAAACGATACTAATGCAAGCTCTGGATTAGATTCACTAAGTGCGAGCACAACACTAATTAGGTTCACGTTCGACGAAATCAAAACCGCTACCAAAAACTTCTCGAGAATCAACATAATCGGGAAAGGAGGGTACGGCAACGTGTACAAAGGTTCGCTTCCAGATGGTTCTGAATTGGCACTAAAGAGATTCAAAAATTGTTCGGCTTCAGGGGACGCTAGCTTCACCCACGAGGTCGAAGTCATCGCAAGCGTTCGTCATGTGAATTTAGTCGCGTTGAGAGGCTATTGCACGGCCACAACGCCTCTCGAGGGTCACCAGAGGATAATCGTGTGCGATTTGATGAAAAATGGGAGCGTGCACGATCACCTGTTTGGATTAGTGGATAATAAGCTTAGTTGGCCAACACGCCAAAGAATAGCACTTGGAACGGCTCGGGGCTTAGCGTATTTGCACTACGGTGCACAACCGGCGATTATTCATAGAGACATTAAGGCTAGTAATATACTCTTGGACGAGACATTCGAGCCTAAATTAGCCGATTTTGGGTTGGCGAAATTTACGCCCGAAGGTATGACGCATCTAAGCACTAGGGTTGCCGGGACGATGGGATATGTGGCACCTGAATATGCTTTGTATGGACAATTGACGGAAAGGAGCGACGTTTATAGCTTCGGGGTTGTGCTTCTCGAGATTTTGAGCGGAAAAAAAGCGCTAACCGCGGTTAACGACGGACAACCGGCTCTAGTCACTGATTGGGCTTGGTCGTTGGTTAGAAAAGGGCGGGCGATGGATGTGATAGAAGAGAATATGCCGGACTTGGGTCCGTTAGAGGTAGTTGAGAAGTATGTTTTGGTGGCCGTTTTGTGTTCGCACCCGCAATTGTACGCTAGGCCGACGATGGACCAAGTGGTTAAGATGTTGGATATGGATGTGCCGGTTCCTTCTATACCGGAGAGGCCAATTTCGCTTATAGCGAATATGGATGATATCGAGAGGTCGGTTAGTAGTAGCGGGTCGGGTAGTTTGTCGACGCCCAGTGGTTATCAGGCTTATGCGTACGAGCAAGAAGTGCATATAGAGACTGGGAAGGAAGATGATGATGAGAATCATGGCGGTAGGTAGAAGATTTTAACTTGTGATGATTCTTTTGTTGATTTTTTTCCCTCCCTTTTAACTGGAATCATTATTTATTATGTATACTCTTGTGTGAAGGGATGGGTGTATAGAGTGACACTTGTTATACTTGTGAGAGTGTTTTGTATAGTGTATCTGAAACAGAGAAGTTGAATCTTTTAAGATATGTTAGTGATAATTACAAAACTATCCTTGAGGTTTGTCCTAATTAAAAAACAAAACAAAATAGAGCAGCTAACCTCGAATTACAAAAAACACCTAGGAGGTTACAAGAGTTGCCTCTCGTTGGAACCGATAGTTATTGCTGGCGGCATCAAATATTTTTCCAATTATATTCCTCAGGGGTGTAATTGTAAGGTATTTGAAAACCTCAACAAATATGAGGCAAAATGCAAGTAGAATCAAATACTATAGGTGGTTTTTGTAATTCTTGAGTTTAGTTGGGTTTTTTCGTGAATACCGTAGACCGCATAGGTAGGATTTGTGATTTAACCCTTTATGATATCGTATATTTGTTCCAAAAGGACGATTCGTTTAAGGGATAACTAAAAAGTCAACACAAGAGCTGAAGTGATCGTGCGGATCCGACATACTCCCTCCGTCTCAAAATGATAGTCCTGCGGTTAATTTTACACAAATTAAGAAATGAGTAGTTCATGTAGTTATGTCATTATTTTGTTAGTATTCTCCAATTATACCCTTCTTAAATTTATTAATATCAATTAATTTTTATAAAAATCAATCTTAGAATTAGTATATTTGTTATTTGAATAGTAAGATTTTACATTGTAACCATCAATTTTCAATTTACCATGTAGAAAACTAGTATTTCAAAAATATTAATTAAGGGTATGTGTGGAAATAAAAATTTAATGATATGTTAAATATAGTAACTGGAATATCTTTGTGGGATGGACGAAAATGGAATATTGGACTATATTTGTGGGACGAATAGAGTATAATTCATCAAACATCATTTAGTAATGAATCACACCTACTATTTCACAGCCTATTTTTAAGTTGATGCAGCTGAGTTGAGGACCTTGGATTTTCAGTGATGGACTTAGAATCTGCATGACAGAGGTGGTGGTGATGCAGCTGTATTACTTTCTCATTATTTAAGTTTTAGAAAAACAATACATATGTCTAATTAGGAGTCACTTTTAGATTATTTAAGTTTTACAAATATAATAAAAAAAATATAGTAGAGTTCATTTTCTCATCATTTAGTTTTTGAAACTTATCACTATTATATAAGAAGCAAATGTGAAATATTTACTAAACAATATATGTCTAGGGTGCACTTATATAAGAAGCAAATGTGAAATATTTACTAAACAATATATGTCTAGGGTGCACTTTTCATTATTTAGGCTTTAGAAAAAATATACAAGTCTACTAATTCTATTATTTAGGTTTTAAATATACAATATAAGTATAGTAAGATTTACACTCCGTAATTAATGAAACTAATACGAAATAATTATGAAATGCGATCACTGAAGAATAAACAATTATGAAACACAAACAATAAAACAAGTATGAAACACGAGTGTAAGGTAACATATGAACATATGAATGATGAAATAATTATAAAAGTACGAGCGAAAAAACATGTATAAAATACGAACGATGAAACAAGTATAAAACAAAGTATTTTTTTTGAATATGTTAAGTATTTTTAGGAAAAATATAATAATTTACGTATGTTTGAAATAAAAGTACTATAAAACTGTATATTTTCCCCCTAAGAATTGGTTATTTTTATCTTATTCCAAAAAAGTGAGTATGACCACAATCCAAAGTTGGGCTTTTGACTACATGTCGAACCAGCCCATTTTCATGGATCCGATATCTTGATGCAATAATAATTACACTGACCTTTTCTTACCAATCATAATAATTATGATTTATATTTCTACAAGAGAATTAATTTTATTTTATACTTTTTATTATTACAACACTAATTAGATCTTTTAATCTGTATTAAATAGTTAATTACGACAACATATAAATTAGGATGAATGAAATAATTTGCTACAAATATAATTCTCAATTCTCCTCTCCAATATGTAATTTAAGTATTTTATTTTTAAAGTCAGTTTTATTACTACACAGCATATGAGTATAGGAGGCTGAAGAAGAAAAAAACATGTTTTCTTTTTTCGGTGCTTTTGAAATTCTAAAAAAGTTTTTTCACTTGGCATCAAAGATGATGATTTCTGGGAATGAGAATGATTGTTTGGACACAAGATTTGGGACCCACCACAACTCACATATTTAGACCCAGGTCAATTTTTTTAAAAAAATATCTATACCCATTGCCATGTTGTCATTAAATATGAGCCTCAATTAATTAGCTCAAGTTGATTATACTTCAATCCTTTTCTGAGTATGGGACAACTGGAACTTAGTGATCAGCAAAAGGACAAAAAAAGATTAAAATTACCCTTTATGAAAATTGAAAATTTATTGTTCTGTCCGTGACACAAAAGTATGTTCAATATTTTATTTTGGTCGTAATACATATATAGTTTAGTTATCATATTTAATATATTATTTTTTTATTTCTACACATACACTTAATTAATATTTTTAAAATATTAATCTCTTGTATGATAAATTAAAATTGATGATTACAGTAAAAAAAATCTTACTATTTCAATAACAAATACGGTAACTCAATATCTATAATTAATTGTTAAGATCAATTTTATTATTCACTATATTTCACTGTCCCAATTTAGCAGGGTTAAACACATCGGTCAATCCGAGTTTTAAAGCATTAATTAATCACAAACCCCTAATTCAACCTTGTATTTATTTAACAAATCTATAACTTTACAATGTAATTTGTAATCCTGAAACAAATATTGTCACAACTCATGAAAGTACAAGAATGAAACACAGTATGGAATTACACATCTTTAATTGATTACCGTACAAATTAAAACAAATAAATAAAGTGGCCAACAAAAGTCTTAATAACCATGACATATTTTGGCAGATGATAAAACAAAACGGGATTAATAAACTATAGACACAAAAATGGGTGATAATCAAGATATAGAGAACTGTGTGCAAGAAGAAATAAGAGCTCCATTTCTTCTTACTCAAGAAAATGGCGATTTAAAGCAGCAATTGAAGATAAGCTTCAAGGAAGAAGAAAGATGCATGGTGTATTTCAGCACCTTTGTTGCTGTTTGTGGTTCTTATGCTTTTGGATCTTGTGTACGTTTTTTTTTTTAATTTAATAAATATTATTGTCCTGTTAATTTTACAGTGATTTGTAAATATTTCTAGTTTTGATTCTTAAGTGCATCAATAATTATATTTTTTTTTATTTTTATTATTATTATTATTTATTTTATTTTTTTCAGGCAGGATACTCATCACCTACACAAGCTGCTATTCGGGAAGATATAAACTTATCCTTAGCCGAGGTTGGTTGAATTGAAACTTAGTATTCTGTATTTCATTGTTTAAGTTATTATACTTTGAAGAGTAATAATATGATTAATAATGATAATAATTACTTTTACAAACAAATACGTACTTTCTACAACTTATTTATTCATTTTACTCCACGTTTCTCATTTTATTAACTTCTGATTCTCAACTGCATCTAGCTTATAGCTTATGCGGCAATAAATCACTTATTCTGAAAGTAATAAGTTTTTGTAGTACTCGTTGTTCGGCTCCATAGTGACTTTCGGAGCGATGATTGGTGCAATCACTAGCGGTAAGATCGCGGATTACACGGGTCGCAAAGGGGTAAGTTTGTCCAAAATATCGAACCTCGCTCGATAATTAACCGGCGGTGCAATTAAAATGTTGAAAAATGAAAAAAAATCAGGCCATGATTGTATCCAGTGGATTCTCTATAGCAGGGTGGCTATCCATTTATTTTGCACAGGTAAATATTTATATAAGCAAAAAAAATAAATAAAAATGTTTTGGATTAAAATTAAAAAGTCTTAACAATTTGCACAGGGGCCCCTGCTTCTCGACATTGGAAGATTGGCAACTGGATATGGGATGGGAGTTTTTTCTTTTGTGGTAAATTTACTGACAAATATGCTTTTTTTTTTTCCTTTTTTTAAAATTAAAATAATTATTTTTATTCAGGTTCCGGTATTCATAGCCGAGATAGCTCCCAAGGATTTACGAGGAGGTTTGACAACCATAAATCAGGTAAAAAGAAATACTAAAACAATTCGGATTTCTTGACATAAATGTAAAAAAAAAAAATGTTTGGGATAATTACAGAAACTACCCCCAGGGTTTAGTCTAATTACAAAAACTCCACCTATCTTTCAAAGTTACAAATACCCGGGGGTGCGATTTGTAAGAGAGAGACAAGTGTATAGGTCACATTATTTGAAATTTTGAAACATAACTTAAAAAAAAAAAAATTTGGGCTAAAACCCAAAGGTCGTTTTTGTAATTTGTCCGATTTTTAACATATTGATGTGTTCCTTTAAGCACTGCAGCTTATGATTTCTATGGGAGTATCTGTATCGTTCATCATTGGCACATTTTTAACATGGAGGGATTTAGCTTTATTAGGTAAGTTATGCACCAAATTAAATCAAATTAATTTAATATTTATTTTTATTTCAGCACATTTTTACATTATTACCCTTACTTCTGGAAACTTTTGCAGGCATAGTCCCTCCTGCTGTTCTGCTTTTAGGTCTCTGCATCATTCCAGAGTCCCCAAGATGGCTAGTAAGTATCCAATTGCATAAAATATTTAATTTATTATGATCAAAATATTGTGAAATGCTATAAGTAGAAAATTATCACTCAGGCAAAACAAGGAAAACAGAAAGAGTTTGAAGCTTCGTTACGTAGGCTTAGAGGGAAAAATGCCGACATATCCGCCGAGGCAGCTGAAATTCAAGTATTTATTATTTAATTTCACTTCATTGCCATTTTACATAACTTATGCAGTTAATTTATTATTTTTATTTTATTTTTTTGGCAGGATTATATAGAAACTCTGGAGAGGCTTCCAAAAGCCAAACTTATTGATTTGTTTCAAAGGCGATATTTGCGATCAGTAATTGTATGAGTTTAATTTATTTACTTTCATCTTAATAATTTAAATGTGGCTTAATTATCATAAACCAATTAATTTGTCATGCAGATAGGAGTTGGATTAATGGTCTGTCAACAATTCGGAGGGATAAATGCACTTTGTTTCTACACCAGCAGCATCTTTGAGTCCTCTGGTAAAATATATCAATATATTTATTTTTTATTTAAAATAAAAAACTTATAATATACCCAGAGTTAATTGTTTTTTCGAAATTGACATGGTGTAATATATTTACAGGATTTCCAGGCAACGTCGGAACTATATCCTACGCGGTTCTTCAGGTAAATGGTAAAATCGTTTTATGTAAAAATTTAATCCAATGTAAATTTTAATCAAGTGTATAGTAAAAATTCTCCCTATCAGGTCATAGTGATTGGAGTTGGTGTGAATATAATCGACAGAGTTGGAAGAAAACCTCTTATAGTGGTATAAATTTCATAATTAAGCTACAATTAGTATTGTTCATTTTATTTTTTAATTTATATATTTTTTTTAAAATGCATTATTATTTTCCAGGTTTCCGGTGTAGGAGTGGTCCTAGGTTGTCTGCTGACAGGGACCTCATTCTATCTAAAGGTAAATATTTCATTTTTGTAAAGCATTTAGAAAATTTTTATTTTATTTTGTTTTTGCCTAAAACAAATGTAATTGAGAAAGAATAATAATTTGGACCAGGAGCATGGACTCGCACACGATGCGGTTCCAACTCTTGCTGTGATTGGCATACTGGTAAATATTTAGTTCATCGATATTCATCTAATAATCGAAAAAAAAAAAATAAAAAAAAAATCTAAGAATATGCATTTTGGCAAAATTAGGTGTACATAGGGACTTTCTCAGTTGGGTTGGGACCGGTTCCATGGTTGGTGATGTCTGAGGTATGGTATCTCTATGAACTATACTCTTGGTATAATTACGAAATTACCCCTAGCGTGTAGTTCATCGAAATGTTACGAGTTCGGATAATGAATTACTTATTTACCTTCGACTCGCAGATATTTCCGATAAACATTAAAGGAGTTGCGGGTAGCCTTGCGACGCTAGTTAACTGGTTTGGCGCTTGGGCCATTTCGTACACTTTTAATTTTCTCATGAGCTGGAGCTCCTATGGTAAATAAACATTAAAATACATATGTTTTTAAAAAAAATATACATCTCCGATTTATTTCAAAAGAATCTAATAATTAATATGTTTTGCAGGAACATTCGTACTTTACGCCTTAGTCAATGCCCTGGCCGTGCTCTTTGTGATTAAGGTTGTGCCTGAAACCAAGGGTAGAACGTTGGAACAAATACAAGCAACAATTAACGAATAGTAAAAAAAAAAAAAAAAAAAAAAAAAAGGGAAAAAATTTGTGCAGAGTGTAAAACTTGATTGTGTTATTGTAGCTCAAAGCATAAAATGCATTATTATTCTCTCTAGCCATTCTGCTGTTCATCAATTTGGGTACATTTGTGGCTTTATATTTGAAAGAGAGTTGGGAGGTGTTTGTCATTAGGCGAACTTCAAGGTTGTTTTTGTAATTTAACTGATCTTATATAATAAAATTTGACGATTGATGCAAGACAAAAAGAGTAAGAGAGAGTAAAATTATGAAAAACCATGAGTTTTTATTTCATATATCAATCACTCATTAAAGCTCAACAAATTGAGACTCTTTTATAATAAGGTTTAGAAAATTCTCACCAATATACACACAAATCCCTTCCTATAATATTTGTATACAATGGCGCAGTGTTTGACTTTTTTTTTTCCCTAAAATTTAAATATTTCATATTGTTGGTTTTCTTATTTTTAATTTTGAAATTTATATGACATAGATGGTTTCTATTTTGTAAAACTCATAATTTCACTTTTTTTCTTTCAAATTACTATTAACACTTCTTGAACGGAGATGAGCGAGCCCGATTTTATATTTCTATAACAAACGTATACACAATATACCTAAATAATATCATAATAAAATAAATTTAAAAAAAAAAGGTAATTGTATATAGTTCAATCTTTCCATTAAAGAGTACTACTAATTACGAGGGTCGGGTTTTATTAAACTCGTTCACCCGACCCGACCCATTATTGATTGAGCTTAATGATTGATAGGAGGAGTGCTTATTAAATATGGGTAGGTGAAGATATTTTGGCAACTTGTGCAATGTGCATCAAACAGACTTTGTCTACTCCATGCAATAGTTTTCAAGTAACTTAATTATAATGTATACTTTCATCTCAAAATTCTTGGCTGTCATTGGCATATAAAGCCAAGCAATTTTTGTGTGCACATAAAAGATGCCTAATAAGAAGACAAAACAAAAGGAAATGCAATTCAATTTTCAATTGTGATAGGCAGGGCATAGTTAGGTACCCCCTAGGCCAGTCCCATCTTCAGTATTAAGAATACTAAATACTGGATTTATTATATAAATATTCCCACTAATAATTGGATCTAGACAGTTGGATCTACTATCTAGTCATCGTTCATCGATAAATCATCAATAAACTATTAAGTACACTCGTGTTTATTATGTAACATGAATTTCGTTAAATGTTTATTTTCATAATTATTATATATTTTAATTATTTTTAATATAATAAATATTAACTTTAATATGATAAAATACAATATTTCATAATATAAATGAACACATAATCAGATGTACGTTTTAAATATATATTTAGATCAGTAAAAGGCAAAAAAAATTAAGTGACCGAATGTGAAAATTTAACGTTCTTTTCATTTCGGTGATAAAAAAATCTAACTTTTCTCGCTAGTTATATATTAAAAAAAAATTAATTCATTTATTACCATTTTTTTCAATCACATCTACACGTTCAATAATTAAAAAAAAAATCAAATCATACTACACATTTTAGTATTCACTCACTCAGATTTTTCTACTAACCAATCGTTTTCGTTCTTACAACCAATTATGCTCCCAAAGTTTGTTTTATTTTTTCAAATAATATATTGTTTTCAAAAATAAAAAGTGAACGAAAGTTCATCAAATCATACCAAACCATCAATTCGGTAAATTTGTAAAATGGACCAATATCAACGTGTCTTCTTCTTATTTCTTCTTGGAGTAGTTCACATTTAATTCCCAACAATAGAATAAAAGAGAAATTAGGATGACTATTGTTTGGTACCCAGTCCTTGAGCTTTCAATTAGCATAAAACCAGGTATATTCCCAAAAATATCCTTTTGCATCTATATAAACATCAGTTGAGATGCATGCCCATCCTATTAATCGACATGGTACGTCGATGGCAAATAAAAAGTACAGTAGTTAATTGTAAGTTAGTTAATATACTTGTATCTATTTTACAAATGCACGCATGAGATAATTTTTGTCAGCTGAATACAAAATTTTATCACGTCTTTATATTAAGGGATTTATGTAATTTGGATTTTTTAATAAGGCCTAAACCCAGTATAGTTTTTTTTGTTTAGAATTTTCTCTTAATTGCAATATAAGGAAATTGAACAAGATCATACTCGTTACTATTTATTTGAACAAGATATTCAAGCTTTTGTCTTATACAGATACTAGTTACTATTTATTATTATTTTTTATTATTAAATATTTATTTATTTTAATGTTTAAATTAAATACTTAATAATTTCATATTTATATACTTAAATAAATTCAAGTTGTTACATGTTCAATTCGAGTCTAATTTCTATTAATTAATTAGTATTAAATATTTTTTTAAATTAAATTCTACAATAATTATTAGTTACATACTTAGTGAAATTCAAAAGATATTATATTCTCAACACGCGTCGTATTATACGGGTATCTAATTAATATTTAATTATTATTATACAAATTTATATTTATATATTTAAATTAAATTCGTTAATAATATTTAATTAAATATTTATATTATTGTAAGTAGATCGTAATTTGATTATATATTATATATATTAACTCGTGATTGTTTAAGCTATCTTCCCATAGAGGAAACATGGAGAAAGAAGATAATTAAGGATGAGACATAAGATTGATCAATAGTTTTTTTTTTGAAAGGTACAACAGTTGCCTAGAGTTTTTATTTTGTTTTTTAGTCATCATTTTAGCGGCTTTGTTTATTCTTCATGGACAAAAGGAAGCCTCATACGTCGAGTTGCTTATTTTCCACACGTAACTATTTGATCATGTCCTACGTACAATGTCTTTTGCTATGCTACTTATTTTAATGAATGCTTTGACCGTGAGGTTAGATCAGTCCACAAATATAAATTAAAATAAAGAAACCATTTTATTTGTTTTTTTTTTAAATTAAATTAACTCCCTGACAAATCGAAATAAAATTGCTTCGAAACTCTAACTTTGAAAAAAGGAGAAAAAAAAAGGACAATAGTTGTAGAACAAATAATCCAGTCTATTTTCATTGTCACTTAATTTTAAGGGCAAAGAGCCATATTCCATTTAGGCCAAACGTTTTTTTATATATTTTTTTATATTTAACTCCTATATATACATTACAAATATGCCCCTATTGAAACTAAACTAAATTAATACAAACCCTCTTTATAATACAAGGCAAATAAAGACAAAAACTTCTTTATAATGCGTTGTTCTTTGATTCGATATTTCACGCGCCATTACAATTCACACAATTTTCAGAATACAATTCACACTATTTTTAGAATCGGAGCAATTTGAATTTCATAATTTCCTTTATATA
Organism: Phtheirospermum japonicum; assembly: GCA_014905375.1. NCBI lineage: Eukaryota > Viridiplantae > Streptophyta > Magnoliopsida > Lamiales > Orobanchaceae > Phtheirospermum > Phtheirospermum japonicum. Next base: position 551,511 of record BMAC01000741.1, read on the forward strand.
ATTTCATACTAATAAAATTTCATACTAAATTTAACAATTCACACAATTTACAAAATTTTCATACTTTCCTTTATATAATTTCATACTAATAAAATTTCATACTAAATTTAACAATTCACACAATTTACAAAATTCTCATACTTTCCTTTATATAATTTCATACTAATAAAATTAAAATTTCATAGTACTAAATTTAACAATTCACACAATTTACAGAATACTTTTCTTTATATAATTTCATACTAATAAAGTTTCGTACTAAATTTAACGATTCACACAATTTACAGAAATAAGGTTCAAATTTCATACTTTCCTTTAAAATTTCATACTAATAAAATTTAAATGGATTTGATTGGTCCTTTTATATGATCAATTCACACCATTTTCAAAATACAATTCACACAATTCTCAGAATCGAAGCAGTTC
>BMAC01000741.1:562568-577569 GCA_014905375.1 Phtheirospermum japonicum
AACCTAGTCCATCACCTACATCATCTTGTAAATTTACATGTCCAAAGCTTTTGATGGCCATAGCTTCTGCATCACTAAATTGGGGACAACCTGCAAAAAGCCATCACTTGTGAATTTGGGTAGGAAATTATCTGAAGTTCTTTTCCCAGTGAGGGATACATGGATCCATTCTCTCTCATAAAACTTCACACTTTTTCACGGTTGAATTTTAACGCTGGAAACCCTTTCCGTCGCGCACAATTGACTTATGCTGATCAAATTTACTGTTAAGTCCTTCTTACTAGCAGCCACATTTTCCCAATGTTACAAACCACCAGAGAAACATGGAGAGGTCCCTTGGCCCAACAATTTGGCCATTTGCGCCCTTCCTCCATAACTTCACTTTTCCACCCTTTAAATCTGGACAATGTTGGAGAGAAATTCTTCTGAGCCTTGTCATTATGCCTTCGAGCATCCCACTATCAAAAATACCAGGCTCCAGGGGACTAGAGACTTCAAAGAGGTATGGGATCATATTGCCCACTTGAGACGCTGTTTTTCTTGACCCCACACTTGTTTTGAATCTGATGTTGGTATTGATGTTGGTAGCGCCGATTAACCAACATTGGACTGGACAGGCATATTTGTTCTCTGAAAAGTGGTCTTCTTTTCCCCAATGATCTTCCAACAAAAAGGGCCGAATGTGGCCTGGTTCTCCACAATGATGACACACCCAAATTGGCTCTCCTACTTTTCTTGTGGCCTTTGGAAGAATTTTTGTTTTTGACCTCGACCACTTGCGTGGGTTGACTTGGCTTGTAAACCTAAAATTCCCATGTTTAGAGGGACTCTGGGGAAGCTGACCTGCAAAATTTCATTCAAAACTTTGCCTTACCTTTTGTTTAGATTTGAAAATTGTTCCTCGAAACAGTGGTCAGTTCGTTCTTCATCTTTTCAAAGCTCAGCAATCCTTCTTCTTGGTGGAGAGATGATTTCCAACCGAACAATAATTTCGAAGCTGAATCCTCCCTTTTCCTTGGTTAGCTTCTCTACTTCTTTTGCAAGAATCTTTTGCTTTGAGTACCTGTTTTCTCCCAACTGACAAACAATTTTTTATGATCTTCACTCCAGCTGGCTTCATATTCCTCATAATAGTCAGTGCGTTTTTCAGGCATTTCAGGCACACGATTGTTATCTGCAAAGCAAAACCAACATGGATATTCGTCGTCCCAAAAACAAACATGGGAGAAATAATTGCTGCGGACTGGATCAAAGTGACTCCGGAATCATTGAAAGTCTTCAAGTAAAGTCAGTAAGCGATCATACATTTCTTTCTAAGAAAGTTTGGGAAACTCATTCTTGTAATGTTCCCCAACCGGCACCCTTACCTGTTTCCCCTTTTGGCATGCCTCGCACACCGAAATGATCTTGGTGTTGAGCTTGGGCAGTCCAGTCACAGCTTCTTCATTGGCCAACCTATCCATCATCTTGTAATTTACATGTCCAAGCTTTTGATGCCATAGTTCTGCATCACTAAATTGGGACAACCTGCAAAAAGCATCACTGTGAATTTGGTAGCAATTATCTGAAGTTCTTTTCCCAGTGAGGATACATGATCCATTCTCCTCATAAACTTCACATTTTTCACGGTTGAATTTAACGCTGAACCCTCCGTCGCACAATTGACTTATGCTGATCAAGTTTGCTGTAAATCCTTCTACTAGCAGCACATTTTCCAATGTTACAACACCAGGAACATGGAGAGTCCCTTGGCCAACAATTTGGACATCTGCGCCTCCTCCATACTTCACTTTTCCACCTTTAAATCTGACAATATTGGAGAGCAATTCTTCTGAGCCTGTCATATGCTTCGAGCATCCACTATCAAAATACCATGCTCCAGGTACTAGAGACTTCAAAGAGGTATGGATCATATTGCACTTGACGCTGTTTTTCTTGACCCACACTTGTTTGTATCTGATGTTGGTATTGATGTTGGTAGCGCTGTTACCAACATTGGACTTGACAGGCATATTTGTTCTCTGAAAGTGTCTTCTTTCCTCAATGATCTTCCAACAAAAGGGCCGAATGTGGCCTGGTTCTCCACAATGATGACACACGAAATGTCTCCTCCTTCTCTTGTGGCGTTTGGAAGATTTTCGTTCTTGACTCGACACTTGCGTGGGWTGACTTGGTTTGTAACCTATTCCATGCTTAGAGGACTTTGGGAAGCTAACCTGCAAAATTTCATCAAGCTTAGCCTTACCTTTGTTTAGATTTGAAATTGTTCCTCGAACAGTGGTCAGTTCGTTCCTAATCTTTTCAAGCTCAGCATCCTTCTTGGTGAGAGATGATTCCAATCGGACAATAATTTCGAGCTGATCCTCCTTTTCCTTGGTTAGCTTCTCCACTTCTTTTGCGAGATCTTTCGCTTTGAGTACCTGTTTACTCCAACTGACATACAATTTTTTGTGATCTTCACTCAACTGCTCGTATTCCTCATAATAGTCAGTGGTCTCAGCATTCAGGCATACGATGTTATCTGCAAGCAAACCAACATGGATATCGTCGTCCCAGACAACATGGGAGAATAGTGCTGGGACTGGATCAAGTGACTCGGAATCATTGAAGTCTTCAGTAAAATCAGTAGTGATCATACTTTTCTTTCTAAGAAAGTTGGGACACTCATTCTTGTAATGTCCCCAACCTTTGCATTCGTGGCATTGTATCTCGCTGAGTTGTTTTGAAGAGCTTGACACATTGGAAATTGAATTTGAGGACTGAGATTGTGGAAGAGTTCGTCCAGTAAACTTTGGAGTGGATGATTGATTCCTGTTCCTTGTACTTGAGCTTCCAGAGTTGTTCTTCTTCTTCAAGAATTTGTTGAAGCGTTGAGTAACAAGGGCTAGTTCATCTTCTTCGAKAGTWGTCGACTCCATCCTTTTAATAATCCCATTAAAATCGAATTCCTCGTCATCTTCATCCCCTACTTTATTTAAATCAGAAGAATATGCAACATTCTTCTCTTTCGAGCTAGAGGTGACGTGTTCCATCTTGTATTGCTTTAGGTTTCCAACTAAGGTGTTGAAATCGATGTTATCAACATCCTTGGATTCTTCTATTGCCACCACCTCCATGCTATAATTTTTTGTAATGGATCTTAGCAATTTTCCTACAAGACGGGAATTTGTTATGGGTTCACCCAACTCTTTGCACTCCTCTGTTATTTCCGCCAATCTCACAGAATAATCCATGATAGATTCTTTTTCATTCATTCTCATAGCCTCAAATGTGGACAAGAGCATTCTTAGTCTGGATTTTTTCACGCTTGCTGTTCCTTCACACACCCTTTGGAGTGCGTCCCATGCATCCTTTGCCGACTCGCAGTTCTTGATGATACGACAGTAGCTTGCATCTACATAGCCAGTTGATGCATTTAGAGTTCCAATTTGCAGCAGCTGCTTCGTCAGCAGTCCAATCTTCCCCTTTCTTGGGAATGGCGTCGCCCTCGCCATCCGTGACGCGTGGCTTTTCCCATCCAACAAGGACGGTCTTCCAAACACGTTCATCCATGCTCTTCAAGTGCCACCTCATCCTCTGTTTCCAGAGAGAATAATTCTCACCATTAAGGATTAAAGGCCTCGGGTTGCCTTGAGCATCCATAGCACCTAAAAAATAAGGATCAATACTTAAAAGGTTAAGTAACCCGCTCTAGATGTCAATTGTAAAATTAGAAGGTTTATGGATATACGAATAATTCTCAAAATTCACGATGTTGTTAATCAATGTTAACAACATCAGTTAACAACATCGACCAGAGTAAATTTAAACTTATGTAGCGGAAATTAAAATACGAGAACACGATTTAACAAATTCAGTTCACAAGTAAATACTTGTGAACTTGGGTGTACAAACCCGAAAACTATATTACTTTCACTTCACGTTCAATACACAATATAAAGTAATATATGAAAACTAAATATCAAGAAACTTGATACTAAATACTTGTTGTCGGAATGGCAAGATCTCTTCGGTTGGTTACGCAACTTTCAAGATCTTGTAACTCACGAGCGTTGGCTCCAAGTAGTTTTCTTTTTCGTGTTCTTCTTCCTTTCTTGTGCGTCTTCTTGCGTCTTGCGTGCTCTAGAAATCCCGTGCGTAAAGACTAATTAAAAACCGTATGTCAAGTGTAGGAATTCTTATGTCTTAATTAGACAACTAAGAATCTTAAACTCGGTAAAATTCTAAACACAATTTAGGAATAATTAAAATCTTGTGCATAAACTAGGAAACACAATATTGACCTATATTTAGTTTCCTAACTTATTTTGTGCCCAAGAAAGGCAAATAACAAAATAGGAATTATTGTTTGGCGATAGGTTAAAAAAAAAAAAAAAAAACTTAGGAAGAAAAGCAAATATTTCATACTTAATTTATCGCTAGAAAAATGGTTTGATAGCAAGGAGACAATTAAATAGATTTGCAATCACTCAAGAGAGATTTGGGTGTTATGTGGACAAAGTCCGCAGTTGTTGAATAACAAACAAACATATTTATAGAGTCATCTAATAACCACTACCATCTACTTTTGTCCGTTTTATTTATTTATTTATTTTTGACTTCATGTGATTGTTGAGTTTAAGAATCTTTATAGGTGATGACTGATGCATTGAGTATGCCCTGTGTTTTCCTTTTACCTTTTAAATATTTAATCTTGAAATTGAAATGCAGAATTCAAAATCTATATGAAAAAAAAAAAAAAATCCCATTATTTTTTTTGGTAGCATTCGTGAATTTGTGTACCTTTCGACATTGGGGGTCATGGATACTTCAACTCACGAAATTGTGTATACAAATGAATCTATACAAACATGATCAAATTGTATCTTCAACTATATTTAATCCCACTATATTACTATAAAGAGAAAACAATAATTAATAACTTATATGAAAATCAATATGAAGCAGCCTTGCAAACTCCCCCGTAGACCTAATGATCAAATTCGCTACTCAAATTTCCAATTTTTTTTTATTTTTATTTTTTATATATAAAAAATAATAAATAAATTACCAGTTCATCAAGAATGTAACTTCCATATACCCTTCGATGGAGACGACGAAGGTGTAATCTTGACTGTCCTCTTTTCGTGCGGTGTCGACTTTCTACTACTAACACATTGTTGCGGACTATCACCAACTTTGACTATATCGACTTTCACTATGTGATGATCCGAAGTCCCTTTCGATGAAAACACCGAATACGATCCCGGAACAAACTTGTACGGCGCATTTTCCGATGATAATATGTAATCCACTCGAGTCCCGTATTTGCACGTTCCTTGTACACCTACACCGTATAATCAAAATCTGATTCGGACAACTTAAACACAAAGGATCTCATGTTTCATTTGTTTTTTCATTGCAAGTGACATTCATATAGTGTTTTGAAGCACCAGACGAAACAATGTTGTTATTAATCTCATTTGACCTTTAGAATAATAATAATAACGAATAAAATGAAATAAAAAGTCTTACTTTGACCTTTGGCGATCATTACAACAGGCTCGCATTCGCCAGCGAAATCCTTGGCATCTGTGTATCCTTTACTCTTTAGATATTTCATCACCTCGGCCTTAGGTGTCGGTTTTCCCATTTCTTCATAGTACTACAACATAATAACACAAAGATATGAGAGAATTAATACGAGGCAAAATTTGTCGAAGAATTTATAAGAAATTGTACGAAAATGCTTTTTTCTTTTTTTCACCTTTACGATATCTGTCCACCTCTCATGTGAGTAATCCGTTTCATCTAGAGAATTTAGTCCTCCGGCTAAAATGTGTGGCACACCGGTCGATTGGATGATCGAGTTTATTTGCTTTATTCTCCAGTTTTCATCTAGATGGTCCAGAAGTGTGCAGAAGAAGTTGATTTCGCCAACTTGAGGGACATCAATGGTGGCTTTTAATACATTTCTGCATCCATTATTTTTTAGGGAGTGTTTGCATAGTATTAATTGAATAATAATAATAATAATAATAATAATAATAATAATAATAATTTTAGTGTTTAAATACCAACTTCTACTTCTGATTCTGTGTAATTTAATTATTAGAGGTCAGATACCATTACCATATTCTGATTTCTTTGGTTTTGAAAAAAAGATAAATTATATTTTTTATAAATTAAAATATGTCTTCTTTTTTTTTTTTTTTTGGCAATGACTGCTGTAAAATTACATTTGGTGCAGTAATAATTAGGTAATCTACCAGCATCCACACATGCATATATTCTCAGTTTGTGGAAACCAGCTAGCTAGGCAATTTTTGGTACCTGCTCTTTTATACCCTTTTCTTGTTAAACCATTAATACTTTCACACAAATGACATAAACCGTTTTTGCCATTTTATCCCTTCATTTATTCTCACAAAATGAAAATTTTAGTAAAATTCACACACATACATCAATCACCCATAATTCAATCTTCTTGCTACACTGTCACTTTATTTTATTTTTCATTTATTTCCTGATCGAGACTAAATTGCTGTCAACTTAAAAATTAAAAAAAAAAAAAAAAAATCAAAATTGCAATTCAGTCGTTAATCAATCAATACTAACTTTAAAATATAAAAATCATGAAAAAAAGGCAGAAATAAATTTAAAAAAAAAAAACCTGAAATCAGTGTCATCAAATATCTTGTGAGCTTTCCATCTCTTAATCGGCCACTTAGACAAAATCGCATTTCCGTACTCAGGCGCCCAGCTCTCTGCGAACACGTAGTTCATCCCCAAAGCCTCAGCCAGTTCCGATAATGGCGTCATATTCTTCTCCTCCTCAGCTTTCACATCCTGCAACGCCAACACATCCGCATTTATCTCTCTCAAAACCTCAACAACCGTCCGATTATTATTATTACGATGATGATTATGATTAATCCCATAATCGGCGGCGCTCGTGCTAAAATGCGCACTCTGCGACCTCAACGGCGCTTTCCCCTTAACAATCTCGAGGCTCATCAGCTGCCCGCTCTTCTTCAGCGATATCTCGTTATCCGGTAAGTTTATCGAGACTCGCAGTCTCGATCTCGCGAATTTTTGCTGTCTCGTGAGATTTTGTTGTTGCGCGGATACGGCGGGATGCAGAGGGGACTGTTTTAGAATGCTCTTGGGCCGGTCGTTCATGGATCTCGAGGCTATTTGGTTGCGATTGATTTCGAGATTTTGTTGAGTTTGCGCGCACAAGGTGTTTGATAAATTGCCTGTGTGAGGGACCGCTGGTGCCATGGAGAAAAGGGCAGCGTTAAACGTGGCGAACCTTATCGTCTCGCTGCTGGGGTGGATCACGGCGGAGGAGGAGTCCTTTTGGTCGGCGCGTGTTCTCGAGTTCGATTTTCCGAGCTTTTTGATGACGAGCGTTGGCCGTGAGCGGCGGCGACGGCGGACGGGCCATCTCAGTTTTGAGCAGAGGCGGCGGAGTTTCTTGTTCAGTACTTTCAGCAGCATTTTATTTTTATTTTTATTTTATTTTGATTTTTGTGTGTGAGTAAATTTGCAGCTTGAGATTTTATTCTCTCAGAATTAATTCTGTTATGGTGGCAACGCCATTTGTAGCATGAAAATCGAGTGATTATTGGAAGAACAGTGAGAATTTTGTTAGTTTTTAGAGAGAGAAAGAGAGAGGAGTTGAATATGTGAAAGAGTCTTTGAATGAAGTGTTTATTTTTGCTGGTCAATGGGATTTTTATTAAGTCTTTTTTTCTTAAATTACAAATCCTAGCTCCAATAATTGATGGTCTAGAGTATACTATTAATTTATAAGGAATATTAAAAAGGAAAATTAGAATCCATAACTTTGTTATTGCACTTGACAAATCTTATTCAAACTAATTATACGATCAATTAAAATTATTAAAAAAATCAAAATTTTCAATTAAGTATATTTCCGTTATGCTGATAATAAAAGAAAATGAGGAAATAATGCAATAAGAAAACAAAAATAAAAGGACAAAATAATTAAAATCTGACCCTTTCAAGATAATGCCCAACTGCTCCGAGAAGGAAACATGGCGAGGATCAGAAAGATGAGTTATTATCTGTTTGGACAGTTTATAAATATGTGTTATTAAAAAAACATGAGGACCTAACTGCTCCCTGATATTATAATGTAATTAGCACTTATATATATATATTTTAAAATTTTTATTTGGTCAATCATAACTCATAAGTACTTTTATAATTAATTAGATTAAAATAATATGGAACGTAGGTGACAAGGTGGCCCTGACAAACAGGCGTATCGAAACTTCATCATGCAATGCATGGAACGCCACGTCACCAAAATCACGGCGAATCAAACTCCCATGCATTATATTTAACTTTTGCTCGTGAAGACTTTGCTTTACAACCTTTGGAATTTAAAATTAGTGTATATCCTATTTACACTTTTACTAAGTTTACTTATTATTTACATGACCCAAAGACCAAGTTTTAAAATATATATGCCCAATTTCGAGGACGTTATTTTCCGAGAATTTTCCCGGCTTATTACTAAATATATATAAAATATTAACTAAATTTGAATGGAAAAATAGGTTTAGGGTAAGTATAATATTTTACCATCATAGTTTAATATCTCACTAATTATACTATTCGGTCTTCACTACAAATATTTGCTAAAAATATATATATATATATATATATATATATAATATATATATATATATATATATATTTAGCATTAAAAAAAGAAAAGAAAAAAATTTGGCTTGTATGTGGTATTGATCTTTGGATGTTTCTATATTACTACTAGCAATACTAATTTTGTCACGTCTGATAGTCAATGATTTTTTTTTTTTTTTAAAGCGATATAAATAATGAATTTGTTTCATTAATATGAAATGAGAGCGGGGAGGAGTTATATTGCTGGTCCCATTCTCTCTAGTTTCACTTTCATTATCGTTTTTAGAGCAGCTAATCAATGGTGAAAGGTCATGTTCGTAAAAAAAGAAAAAGCTTCATTCTATTCATTCAATATTATTATTATTATTATTATAGACATTTTTTGTGAATTAGTAAACAAACATACTCCTATATAATTAAAGTGGCCAACATCACTAGCCCATGCCCATTGTAAACTAAAGCCAGTTATTATTGAATGCAAGTTGACTAGGCCCGCACTTATTAGTATATTACATTCCATTACCATATTTTGATACATTTGCATTAATTGATTACTAGTGACAATATATATCAATTACTAATTGATTATCTTTATTTATTGTTTGCACCATATACATCCATGTACAAGATTTTCACTCGCCCATGAATATTCTACTCCCATTTTAGTGAATAGTGATGGGAAATCATGATTTCTAGCATTGAAAGAAGAAGAAGAAGACTAAGAATAGAAACACAACAGAGCATCCTTTTGCTACTTTATCTATGTATCAACATAAATTGCAACACAATACAGCTGATGGAGAGTAAAGATGTCAAGTTGCAATTTTAATGTGTAGTAAATTGAAAAATATTAGTTTCAATGGGTGAGATATCAAGATGAAATGTCTCAAATTTGACTATCAATATGATTCGCATAATATTGTGTTAAGTCTAACTTTTAGTTAACGTCATGCCCGAACTTAATTCCTTCTTGAATTTTCAGGTTTTCTTTTTCAGTTTCTTTTAGGGTTTTTTTGGGGCTTACATTTTTCATTATAAGATTTTAGGGATATTTCTTTTTTCATTTTTAGGGTATTTGTTTTAGTTTTTTTTTTTTTAAGATTCTCTATATTTTGGTATTTTTCTAATTTTTTTTTTAAAGTTTAATTTTATGGAGCGTGCCTAACGATTAGGTTGCTTGAGATGAGTGTGTATCTATCTATCTATCTATCTATTTATATAGATAAATATTTGAGTCAAATTAAATTGATGGGTATGACCTATTTTACCATGTGACTTGTATTATAAATTTATGATGTCTTTTGTACTTTAATGTATTGATTTTTGCATTTGAAAGTCTTAATTTTTCGTAATTTATTTTATATTATGATTTTTTTTTAAATATTTGTTCGGTATTATAATATATTACTTTTTATACTATAATGTATTAGTTATAAAATCTCGACCTAACTGATAATTCGTTATCTATACAAGAGACAGTTGGTTCTTAATCGTAAAATGCCGGTACCAAAAACCGATGCCTTACCACTTGGCTATACTCCATAGGCCAGTTTTGGACGGTAGGAACGAGGATAGGGGGAAGGGAGAAGCAGGCTCGAAGAACGAGCCGAGCCTTTTTGGGCTACGGTCAATTCACCGGGTGACTCATATCAAGTTCAAAATCCTACCTTGCTGTAAGATATCTAATGAAACCCTAGTTAGAATTGAGATCTTATTCAAAGAGTCCATTCTGACAAGAACTTGACCCTATAAATAGAAGTGTGTGAATAAAAGATAGAGCAAGAAACACGGTGTGTGTGTATATATATGGTGTAAAATGGTGTACCCAAATCATAATCATTTTTTGCTATAATTAGGAAGCACAAAAACATGGAGTATTGTTTAATGACACATTTTGGTGGTAGGATTAGACAGGGTGTCCAAGGAAGATGTCAAATGGATGGGTTTAAGCCCTACAAAAACTTTGATATTAAATAAAATAATCCAAGAGAGAGAAAGAGAAGCCAGCTTTGATTTTGAGTTGCATGACTTGTATGTTTGTGGGATTAGCATATTTCTATTCAACTTTTGGACATCTTATGCATCTCACTGTCACCTTAATCTCACCACCATTACTCAGATTCTCTCGTCACTACAACCCATAAATTCTATTTAACTCTTCGACTCAACTAACTTTCCATTTTTTTTTTCTGGTTTGATTAGATAATAGTTAAGAAAATATTGTTGGGTCATAAATTTTTATGGGAAATTGAAATTATATATAATTGATATATTCTTTGATAATTGGTTGGATATAAAATTAGGGGCCAAATATTGGCACCCCAACAAATTATTAGAACACCCCAACAAAAAAAAGCTCCCTTCGATTTCCCAAATTACCCCCGACCAAAAACACACCCCACACACCTCCATAGCTATCGTCGCTGCATCATATCCGGCGAATTTCATTCGGCCGTCGTTGGTACCATCGACTTCGTCTCCTCCGGACGAACCTATCCTCCAAGTTTCGTTGCCGCACGCCACCATTAGCCCCTCCAAAAGCTCTGCCCTAATTTCGGCCGGCACACCAAAAATCCGGCCAAATCTTACAATTTTCCGGCGCCGTGCAGCATCTCCTCTCAAAACCATAGATCTTTAATCCCCACAAAAAATCCGATACTAGCCCACCCACCCCCTTCGCCGGTGTCACTTTTCGATCGGTGGCAGCATTGGTGGCGAACTAAATGTCATTGTTTGACCACTGTGCTCAAGCAGCCATAGCCACCGTTCAGACTCCATTCTCGAACAAGAAATGACGACCATGGCAGAAGCTTCAAGGTTGCCGCCACCCTGTTTCTTTCCCGCCCCGCTGCGCTGAACCGCCACCTTCTTTCTTCCGCTTTTCTTGCATCCGTCTAGTTTTTTTTTTTGTTTTTTTTTAATATTGAGGGTAATTTGAAATTATCAAATATGTTGGGGTATTCTAATAACTTGTCGGGGTGCCAATATCCGATCCCATAAAATTATTTGATAAAAACTTTAAATTGGACCCATATATAAGATGTTTGTGTGTGTAAAAAGTTTATGCTAGTGTAGATGAGTGAGAGAGATGAAACAAAAGAGAGAGATGTGAGAAAAAAAGTTTGAATTGTATTTTTTATTAGTGAAAAACAAATTAAGAAACATAACAATGACTTGTTTGTCTTTTTTCCTTTTGCTAGTCGAAGAATTTTATCTTCAATATCCACATACTCCTATTGTTCATTTTAAATATTGTTCTTTCAATTTTGTTATAAGTTAATTTTTATTTTATAACTCTTTTAATATTTTATTTCTGCTTATTTTAAGAAATTAATATAAATTTATGATAGTAGGATATATGAGGAAATAGAGTAAAAGATTAATTAGAAATATTATTAATTGAACAGGGTTGTATTAGTTAATTTTTTATACTTGTTATCCTCCATTTGTTTATTTTAAATTGTCATTTTAAAATTAGAAATATTATTAATTAATTAGGGTTGTATTAGTTAATTTTTTATACTCCTTAATTAATGATAAAAATTTTAAAACGACAATTTAAAATAAACAAATGGAGTATAACAATCTTCTCTTTTCTCTCTCAATCGGGTTAGTGCCTTTGGGTGCGCACAATGTTAACCATAAACTTGATGCATTAGTTCAATTATGTCATGCAGATAAATTGAACTAGACAATTTTATGCGATAGAATTTATTTGGTGATGAAAATCTGAATTTAAGACATTTGACTCAGAAACTTACCACTAATTAAATCAACACAATATACCCTTTGGGTGCGCACAATGTTAATCACAAGTTTGATGCATTAGTTTAACTATGTCACGGAAGTAAATCAAACTAAACAACTCCATGTCCATGTGATAAACTCGATTTGGTGATGAAAATCTGAATTTAAAACATTTAACTCAAAAACACACCACTAGATCACCTTTGAGACTTTGGGGAGGATTCATATTCACACAATATTATATATGATAGTTTAATATGAACGTTATCTGTGTAATTTTGATTTATCTTATTTAAAAGATTCACATGATGTAATCAAACATCACATGAAATTTGAAAAATTGTAAGAATATATATATTGGTATATATGTGTGAGAAATATTATAATGACCTCGACAACAAGAGTCTATCTAAGTCTTTCATTAACTGAGAGGACATTGATTATAAATTGCCAGCTCAAACCTTAATGAAAATGCTACAAAGATGCAAGGTGGAAACAATTATGTTATTTAGTAGGCCCAGATAATATCATTTCAGACAAAGGAGAGAAAAGATAAGATCACATTGACGAAAAAGAAAAAGGAATATTAATTAAGTAGCTGGAATATATTTAGTGACACAAAAGTATGCGTCTCATATCTATTAATTACATTACTATATTTACATTAGTTACCCAAGAAAGCAATGAGAATAACTATTTATTTTGTTTTGATATTGTAGTTCTATGGAATGTGATTTGCATCTCATTTGTTTGTTTACTAATTATAGTCACGTGGGTGATATTTTGGGTTTAATTAGGTGTTTATCATGAAATGGAGAAAAAATAAATACAAGGTCCTCAATATTTTGGGGATTGAGCTTATTTGACAGAGTGTTTGTTTGAGAGTCATCTTTTAATGTGATACTATACTATTTTATTTTACTTTTTAGTTTTGTCCTTGCACACAAAACTTGGATATTTATGATATAGGCTTACAAAATCCGAATGAAATTTTATTTTAATAACCAAAGGTGTTTGATTAAGTAAATGAAGATTCTACTGTGCCTTTACATTATTTTTCAGTTAATCATTAAATTATTTAAGTTGATGCCTTTACATGTCTTTTCCACTATCGATCGCCGACGAGTGCTGAGATGCGGCTTCCAGCATCAGATCCGCAAAGCTTTGTCGTCGGGGGTGCCGTCGTGCAGGCTCATACACCGTCAGAATAAAGGGAAGACGATGTGACTAAGGTCTGGAGAGAGGTAGGGGTCGCCATTTGTTTTCGTGTGTTAAATTTTCCTTGTTAGAGAATGTGTGCTGGTTGATGTTTTTAGCTAGTTGAGAGTTAGAGATGGCAATGAGGGCGGGTACCCCTACCTCTGCCCCCGTCTTCACTCCCACATGCAATACTTGGTTTGTACTCGTTTGTACCCTCCGAACCGCATATCACTTACTATTACTTAAAAAAACTATAGAGAAATAGTCGTAGGCCTTGATATTTAGGTTTACTTAAATATATTGAAAGAAAATTAAAAAGAAAGTTCAAAAAAAAATGACAAACACTTAGTCTATTACATTTAAAAATAGTTCAAAATATAAAAGTAATAATAAATGCGGGTCTCAAATGGGTATAAAACGGGGATGGGTAACCAGCGGGGGAACATTATCCCCATCCACATACCCGCTCTCATAAAAACCTGCAATTTCATACCCGTCTCCATTCCGATCCACTTAAAGTGGGTAATCCCCATCCCGTCTGTATAGATATCACCATCTACATCCAGAAAGCCGTATGCTTTGGAAGAAGCTTGTACAATTTGGGAAGGGGTTTTGATTGATCAAAAAGAAGAATCTACTTCAACYGATATGCCCTTAGGCACGGCCATACATAACATAGAAATCACACTTGGAAATGGTGGACAATTAGTTAGAGCAGCGGGTGGTGTAGCGAAACTGATTGCAAAAGAGGGGAAATTGGCCGGCAGGGGCGGATGGGTCCCTATTTTAACCAGATTTATTGCTTTGTTGATGAGATAGGTGTGTTCTCGTGCTCAATATTTGTTGTACTCTCTCTATATATGGGTTGGAAATTGCAAACAATAACATCATTTTCTATCATTATCGCAAGTATACAATCCTATCATTTTCTCTCTACTTACTTTTTCTTGTCCATATCTACAAATCCTTTTTTTTCTTGACTTTTTATGGGTTGGAAATTCCAAAAAATACCAACATTTTCTATCATTATCTCAAGTATATAATCCTCTCACTTTCTCTACCTTCCCTTTTCCCGTCCATACATTCAAATCCTTTTTTTTATTGACTTTTTATGTTCCATACCATGAATTATGCTTGGTTTTTTTCGCTAGCCAGAGGGGTCTAATGATTGACATCGAATTTCAGTTAGTCGATAAAATTGAGGAAGGAGCCGGAGCAGATCAGGCAGTGGGCAACTCGTAGATGAATGCAAAGCCTGGCGAAAAAATCATTCCTATGTCCGATCTCTTCTTTACCATTATTTTGTTTAATTGGTGGTATGTATATATATATATATATATATATATATATATATATATATATATATATATATATATATATATATATATATATATAT
>BMAC01000741.1:578104-589873 GCA_014905375.1 Phtheirospermum japonicum
ATATATATATATATATATATATATATATATATATATATATATATATATATATATATATATATATATATATATATATATATTATTTGTTCTCCCTTTTCTGGTTGCGTGTGTAATGAATTATGAGTTAATGGTTTTCTATGTGTGTGTTCATAGGATTTTGTGGCTAAACAAGAAACCTTGCTCAGTGGTACAATGAATTTGATGGCGTGGGGCCAAACTATCCTGGTAAAGTAGCGGTTAATATCCCACTCTTATTGTTATAATTTATCCGAGTTCTTAAATGATATTGCCAATTGGTTGAAACAAAGGTTAATTAGTATACAAGTATGTTAAAATTGTTAGCGTGACTTGCACATCCTAGTGATTTAGTATTTGTGGTGACTTGGTGTGTTGATTTTGTTTTGACCTTGGTTTGCTAAATGGTTGGTCTAATTTGGAGTTTTTTAATGAGAAATCTGAAAGCTTAATCTCGTTATGTACTTTTCGGAGCAATCTTTGGCTGTTTTTCTAGGTAACACGTAATTTGGTCTCATTTCTTGTGATAATTTTGTGAGATTTCGTTTAAATACTTGTCAGGTTAAGTTGTGGTTTTTATTTTAGAGAAACAAATTATGTTTACCAACATTCGTCCGTTCTCATCATTCTGATCAGATGAGCATCTTTTTGGTTGATGCTTATGTTCCTACGACAGATCTCTTAGTCTAGACTCCAGACATTAAAGACTACTTCTAACTCCTTAATTATAGTGGGAAATTGCACCTCTTAACAAATATTTAATAGAGAAAACAGTGAATCCCAAGGACAAAAGCATATACATTGAAATTCATCTACATGTTTAATTGGATATCCTTTCTTATCATGGCAGTGACCTTTTTGCCTCGACATCACCAGTGATAATTGATGGTAGGACATGGACAAGAGAAGGTCTTTCATACTCTAAAGCAACAATGAATTTCTTTGTGTGTAGTATTCAAAAAAATAGGTTTTTTGTGTTTTTCAATTAGCCAAATACGTTTAAAATAGCCTAATACACTCACATAAACTTTGAAGTCCTTACCATTACTCTTGGTTACCTCACCCAAAGTGGAAATAAGGTAAATGCCTTGGAGATCATCATAAGTAACCTCACCCAAAGTCGTAATAAGGTAAATTCCCCGGAGGCCATCAATTTGGTCCAAGTGCTCGTCCAATGGAGGAATTAAATTTAAATGATGTGTGTGCCTCATTTGCCTCATTCTATTTGGTTCCCCTTGTCCGAAATAATAGCCTCGTTCATCCACTCTCCGCTACACTCATCTTTCGTACATGCTTGTAATGAGTTGATGACCATTTTTCCGCATACACTTGTGCCTTATCGCAGATCTGTGTAAAGAATATCCACCCATTTCATATTCCTCTTCATCTTTGATACGAGTCTTTCGGGATATTCTATTGATGTTTGTAATCTTTTCATTGTTACTAGCAATGATAAACATCTTTGATATGAGTCTTTCGGGATATTCTATTGATGTTTGTAATCTTTTCATTATTACTAGCAATGATAAACTTATCTTTTACCAATTGTCACTCGTCCATTCATGACGACATAGATGTTATGGTTGCATTTCATTGTTATGCTTGTAGTTTTAGTTTTTTATTTTGCTCATAAACTATCTTGTTGCTTCTTCCCTTGCTTGGGGAAATGCATCTACTTCGCTAAAACTCTTTGATTCATCACCCTTAGTGCATTCTTGACTATTTTCAACTTGCCGTTAATAAGCTATTCTCATTTAGATATCACAAGCCTCGCAAAATTATCACCTTTTAAAAGGCTACGAATGAATGTTAGAAAAGGTTGTATAAGAACGGGAATACTCATGCTTTTCACAAGGCCTTATGAGTGATTCGAGTTGACTTGTTAATGGGTGTTTGGTTATTGATGCTAACAAGAGTAAATCATGTTAATGGGTGTTCGATTGTTGATGTCAACGATAAAAAATCTAAACTAATGATAATTTTCATTTTAGAAAAGTTGAACTCTATTCGCCAAAGCTTGTGAAAAACATGATTATTTCCATTTTTTCTAATTTATTATTAGATCTTATAGTCATTTATAGCATTCATTCATAATTTTGCGATGTGTGATTTCTAAATGAGAATAGATAGGAATCACTAAGGAGGGTAATGAAGCCAAGAATTCCAAGTGAAGTAGAGGTATTTGACCAAGTGCTGCAAAAAGCAACAACAACAAAGGCAGCTCAAGAACAAAATGTAGAAAGAACTATAACTACAACCATAGAAACGGAGTACAACAGTAGCATAAATTTCATCATAGATGGAAGAGCGACAATTCGTAAATATAATTTTATCATTGTTGGTAGCAGTGGAAAGATTACAAAAATAAATAGAATGTACCTCACTGCAAGGTGTAGCAATAAGAATATTCTGATCTGGTATCAAAGAGGAATATGCGTAGATATTCTTTTCATGAGATCTACGATGAGGCACAGGTGTATGGTGACAAATGGTGTGAGTATCTCACACAGTAATAATGTTTGAATCCCATGTGTTGGAAACACGATAGCAATAGAAACCGTGAGAGAGATGAGCATAGAAATTACAGTGGTACTGATGTGTTGTTTGGTAAAATTGCTCGACGTAATAGCTATAGAAACTTTGAGAGAGATGAGCGTAGTAATTATAGTGGTACTGATGTATTGTTTGGTAAAACTGCTCGGCATAAATGGTACTCACTAATGAGTAAGAAGATTCGTTTGAATATGCAGAGTTACCGTTATTTACATAGATTTTGCGTCATGTACGAAAGATGAATATGTGGCGGGTCGATGAACAAGCTTATTATTCTGATAAGAGGGAACCAGTTATAATCAGGCATATGCATTATTTAAATTTAATTCCTCCCAAATTGATGGCCTTTAAGCCACTTTCCTTATTACAACTTTAGGTAATGTTAAGGACTCCAAAGTTTACGTGGGTGTATTAGACAGTTTTAAACTTATTTGGCAAGGTGGAAAAGACGGAAAAACATATTTGATGGATACCACACACGAAGAACTTTGTTTCTCTTTAAGAGTATGAAAGACCACCTCTTCAATATCACCACAAGAACAACTTTTTAGGCTGACGCTGATCAAGGTAGTTGTTTTAAGTTGGTACCTCTTAGAGGTGATAGTCCACAATCATTTCATTTTCAGTAACAATTATGGATCAACGGTGATGAGATGATGTACTATTTATTTTTCTAATTTTGTTAATACTTATGAAAATAATAAGAAATTTCGTACTTGGTAAAAATTCTTAATTGATTTTAGAAATCTTACTTGATACCAATGTTTTTAGACCCAACTCTACTCGATAGGTTTATCAGGTCAACCCGGCCTAAGTCGTCCATATGGACAGTATTATAATTAGGCCCCACTTTTAGCTGATCGAACTGTTTAGACCTCGAGATTTTGATGTTGGTCTATTTACTGGTGAAGAAGTAACTTAAAACTCAACTCTTTATCAACTAACTACTTTGAAGACTTAAAATTAGTTCTATTATATGTTGCATTTGATGTCAAGCTGGATCATTTTTTGATTCAGCAGTCGTGCTCTTGGAATTTAAGAAAATAGCTTTTCTACCTTGTTTTCTTTTTATTTCTTTTCTTGAGATTATGTCACATTCTTGCACTATGTCAATATTCCAAGAAATCTTACATTTTTATGTGATTTGGTATGAGTTTTTTTTTGCAAAAAAAATAATAATTTGCGGACTAAATGTGTCACCCCCAATTTAGTAGACTAATTTTACAAGTCCCTAAAGTTAATGGAATAAGAATATCAGGGCAAAGAAATGGCAAATAGAACATCTTCAAAGTTTCGAATTTCATCAGTGTTAACTCTTGAATTTTCACTTGTGGATGATAATCTGAAAGATGTCTCTATATGT
The DNA here is from genome assembly GCA_014905375.1 of Phtheirospermum japonicum. NCBI lineage: Eukaryota > Viridiplantae > Streptophyta > Magnoliopsida > Lamiales > Orobanchaceae > Phtheirospermum > Phtheirospermum japonicum. The sequence goes on from BMAC01000741.1 coordinate 582,036, forward strand.
TACAATTTACAAATTAGTCAACTGTGACATTTCTCAACTGTTTAGGCTGGCTTCAATATGCTGAAATGATAATTTGTGTTGATGCTTATTTGATGTGTTTGTGGGTTGAATTTCGCGTTCATATTAATTATTGTTAATTTTGCATCTATACAAGTTGTAGGTTTATGTTGCACATTAACTAACAATTTCAATAAAAAAATTTATATGTAACCATTGTGCATTTATTGAGAGCTTATATTACTGTAATTCGTGTACAACTATGTAATTTGTGTACATATTATTTCTCGAGCCCACAGTTTTCTTTTAATTGGATTCGGTCGAGAGCTTATATTTCTACTATCATGTTGGTCTATTAGGCTAGAAAGAAATTGAGAATGTGGATCTAAGGGAGCAGCCAATGTGGACATCGGTGGCAACCCATGGCAAGAACATATTATTTTTCAACCATGAAGATTAATTTTTCCATTTATTCTGTGTGTGTATCATTTAACATTAACAATTAAGCACATTGAATGGATATGATTTTATCATGAGGATAACTTTCCTTTTGATTTTACTTAATGTATTGTTTAGTTCATATCATGTCTTTTTGTGATGATTTTCGCCTCCAAACCAAATTACATAAAAGATTTTTGTTTTTCAAACTACACAGTCACAGACGAAAGACCGAAAATTGGTAAATATAATTTTATCATCATTGGTAGCAGTGAGAAGACTACAAAAATCAATAAAATGTACCTCACTGCAAGGTGTGGCGACAAGAATATTCTGATCTGGTATCGAATTGGAGTATGCGCGGATATTCTTTTTATGAGATCTACGATGAGGCACAGGTGTATGCTGACAAATAGTGTGAGTATCTCACACAGTAACAATGTTTGAATCCCTTGTGTTGGAAACACGATAGCTATAGAAACCGTGAGAGAGATGAGGGTAGCAATTACAGTGGTACTGGTGTGTTGTTTGGTAAAATCACTTGACGTAACAGCTATAGAAACTGTGAGAGAGATGAGCGTAGCAATTATTGTGGTACTGATGTATTGTTTGGTAAAATTACTAGACGTAAATGGTATTCACTAATGAGTAAGAAGATTCGTTTGAATACGCAGAGTGTTGGAGTCATCGTGATTTGCATGGATTTTGCATCATGTACGAAAGATGAATATGCGGCGGGTCGACGAACGAGGTTATTATTTTGGACAAGAGGAAACCAGTTATAATGAGGAATATACATTATTTAAATTTAATTCCTCCGTTGGCCGACCAGCTGGACCAAATTGATGGTCTTTAGGCCACTTTCCTTATTAGCACTTTGTGTAATGTTAAGGACTTCAAAATTTATGTGGGTGTATTAGACTATTTAAACTTATTTGGTCGACTAGAAAAGACAAAAAATATTTTTTATGCACACTACACATGAAAAACTTTGTTGCTTTTTCAAGTATGAAAGACCTTCTCTTCAAGTATCACCACATGAACAACTTTCTAGGGTGACGCTAATCAAGGTAGTTGTTTTAAGTTGATACCTTTTGGAGGTGATTGCCCACAATCATTTCACTTCCAGCAACAATTATAGATCAACGGTGATGATATGAGGTACTATCTGTTTTTCTAATTTTGTTAGTACTTATGAAAATAATAGGAAATTTCGTACTTGGTGGTAAGAATTCTTAATTGATCATGGAAATCTTACTTGACACCAATGTTTTTAGACCCAACTCGACTCAATAGGTTAACCCGGCCAACCCGGCTTAAGTCATCAATATGGACTGCTTTGCAATTAGACCCCATTTTTAGTCCGATCGAACTGTTTACGATCGAACTGTTTGGACCCCGGGATTTGATGTTGGTCAATTTTAGAATGGAATTCCTTTGAAATTTTAAATTCTTGCATGTTTCTCCTTCCGCATATGTTCTCGCTTTTATTTATTTTGAGTTTGAATAGTTTGTACTTATGATCTTAGAACTTTTCTAAATTCTTGTCGTGGAAGGGTATGCCTTGGTCTTTTTTTTTCTAAAAAGGTAAAAGAGGAACAATAAAGGGTGAATATTATTGGAATATGGTCCAAAGTGACACTTGTGGATTGGGCCCTCACATCTCTTTTTCTGGCCCATTAGTTTTTGCTCAACCCAAGCCTGCTGGATAAGTGACAACCTTTGTTTGACGGGTCTTGGGTTCCTGTTTCTTAAACCCGCTGGATCCTCCCTCTAGAATCGATATTGACCGCTCATCCGTGGGATTTAATCCCAGCCATCCACTCCAGCCTTATTACCCCATTTTGGAAACCTTAATGTAGTTAGCGGCCTGCACCCCTTTTCCCTCTCTCTCTGGATTGTGTCTCTTTCTCCGTATTCACCATCGACTTATCTCTTGTGACAAAAATCAAGTGTGTGTGTGTGTGAGAGAGAAGCCTTTTTTATCTCTCTATTTTTGTGCCTTGGCGAATGTCTCGTCAGTGTATATGGGAGACTCGCCAGAATTTGTCATCGGCGAGCAGGTTTTTTTTTGGAACTAGAGTTTTGTGTGGAGGGTGGCCATGATGGGGTTTTTAGTTTCTCCGGTGGTTGATACCGGCGGCTCGTAGGTTGAGCCATCCCGAGGAGGTTGATATTAGCTATTGGGTTTGCTGTGAGCTTAGGGCCAAGGAACGGAGATCTAAGCCTGTCATCGCCATTCCCTTCTCGGCATTGCTGCGGCTAATTTTGTTAGAGGAAGACAACAAAGTTGTTTTCAAAATCCTTCATCTAGTCAAGATGGCGAAAATTGTGGTATTGATAAAGGCGAGGGTAGAAGTAGGTCTAAGTCTAGACTAAAAAACCGTAGGTGATATAATTGCGGTGAACGTGGTCATTATATGTCTAATTGCAATGTGTTCGACTAAAATCAGCAAGTTGATGATTATACAAATTTGGTGTCTGGAGGTGAAAACTTGAGTGATGTTTATATGTCAAGTGAAATCTGTGATATGCAAGCTTACGTGAATTTTGTGCATTCTAGTCTAAGTGTAACTGAATGGCTTGTTGATTCTGCATGCTCATTTCATATGTCTCCTTGTAAAAATTTGTTTTCAAACTACAAAGACGTGAAACATGGTCATGTGTCTATTGCAAGTGAAAATTTGTGTAAAGTTGATGGTCTCGATGATGTATGTCTCAAATTTGATTTTGGTTATGTGCCGACTTCGAGAAATGTGAGGCCATAATTTGATTTATTGTGCTGCATTGGAAAATTATGATTTTTTGGGGGGATGGGGTAATGGTTGCATGAAGATTTCAAAAGGGTCCTTGGTGGTTTTAAAAGCTTAAAAGGTAAAACTTGTATGTTTGTGTATTGTCTTGTAAAATTCTTTGAAAATTAACGTTGATGACAAATCTAATTTATGGCATAAACTAAAGGTCACATGAGTACTAAGGGTCTTGAATTTTTTCATAAAGATGGTTCTTTTGGTATCGACTATTCCCTCCCCAAATGTATATGTTGCTTCTAAGATTATTGAATGCGTTCACGTTGATGTGTGGGATCCGTGTTGTGGGCCCACTCATGGTGGGAATTATATATGTTGACTGTTGTTGATGATTTTTCAAAAAAAAATGGGGTGTTTTTATTGAAAAACTTGTTTGACGCTTTTGAAAGTTTAAAGGTTGTAAAACTTTGATTGAAAATCAAACATGCAAGAAAATCAGAACTTTGAAAATTGAAAGTGATATCGTTTTTTGCGAAAATTTGTTTCACAATTTGTGTGATAAATAAATTTTGGGGGAAGTTGTTGTTACTGCTGCTTATGTGATTAATAGATCGCCTTCCGTGCCTTTGAATGGTAGATATCCAGAATTTATGTGGATTTGTGTAAAAAATGATTTTTCAAACTTGAGAGTTGTTGGTTCTAATGTGCATAAGGAAATTGTTTCCTTATGCTTAATGATCATATTGTTGCCACTGTAACACAAGATACCGAGACACCGTGACCTGTCTCGAGGGTTGGCGAAGTGTTACATCAAGAGGTCACTGACATAAGCGATCACCTCGCACTAATGGAAGGAAGGTTGCGTAAGATCGACCTCTGGATCTGGGACTTGTGCGAGTGAGTCGATAGTGAAAACACATGGAAGCCTCGACGCGAGTAATGGCGCAAGAGGTATGCGAGAAGAGCCGAATCCATCGAGAAGTTGGGCCGCCGAGTCAAACGCATTGCCAGTCCGTGGGCCAGTACGTCCAATGGGTTGGCCTGCTTTTTAAAGCTTTTGACAAAGCCGACGCTTAGTGCCTGAAAGTCAGCGCCATGAGCCAAGCCCATCCGGCGTCCAAAGAATCTAAAAGGATTTGTGCCCATCAGGCTTGATCAAAGCCAAAGCCCGGCGAAGATGTCCCTAGTTAGGACATTTTCTTGTAGATTAGTTTCCTTATTGAGTATAGGTCGGTTAGGACTCTAGTTGGTAGTTTAACCACGCATGCTTATGGGTTGAACGATTAGAGCTTTATGTACATTAGCTAATAAGGCAGGCCGAGTATCTTGATGAGGGGAAACCCTAACCCTTGTGTGGTATTCCTAGTATAAATAAACCCCTCTTCCTATTGTGCTAATATCAACGAGTTTCTAAGGAGTTTAATACAATTAGTATTCTCCAAAGTTCTCTTGTTCACCCCTGCTCTTTCCTTTATCTTTGTCTTGTGTTTATATTCATAGGCTAGCCGAGATACCACAGGGCTCCTCTGATCTTATCGAGTCAGTATGCTTGGCGCCGCACAACAAGTTCCGCTGCCCTGCCCCGCGTCAAGGGGCAGGCCAATGATAGGTGGTATTAGAGCCATCATGGCTACTGATCCGATAATCCCACGAGCAATCGATGGGTGGGTTATTACAAGACAAGAAGAAGGCGAAGCGAGAAATATTCTGGGAGTTGATGGTGGAGGATCCATGTCGGAGCAATGCTTGTCGTGATAAGACCAAACCATGGCGGTAGAGGCGGAGCTGCAGGCCAGGCCGGAGACTCGGAGAATAGTGATGATGTCAAGACTTTCAAGAGGTTTGCGGGCAGGTTATGCACATGCTATTGAAGGTAATCGAGCGGATCAAGATCTTGGAGGATCGGGTGGGGTTTTTTGGACAACTAAAAACTACGGTGAAGGGCAGAGATCTCGTTGTTCCTAGGCGGGTGATACCTAAGCCCCAACCTTTCGGTGGCTCAAGGGACGTGCAAGAGATCAAATATTTCTTGCACGAGATGAAGTTGTATTTCCAAGCTATGGGCGTGATGTCCAACACGGGGAAGTTGCATATAGCTTCGGATATGCTGATTGGCGAGGCAGCACGTTGTTGGATGTCAGTATGCTGATTGGCGAGGTGCACGTTGGTAGATGCGACATCAGGCGGATGGAGCCAACAGTCTCGGCATGGTGGAGAATTAGGGGAAATTAAAGGACGAGTTGAGAGGTCAGTATTACTCCGGTAGTCCATGGCGCAAGGGAGAAGAGTACATCGATCTCCGATTAAGAAACGAGGTACTGAACGTGTGGGGAACGCCTAAGTCCAAATGACGAAGCCAGTGCCAGCCGACAAGGGGGCGCAAGTCTGGTGGGGGAGATATCACCGACAAGGGGGTGCAAGTCTGGTGGGGGAGATATCTGAGTGAGGTGTGACACAGAGCGAGACCGGAATAGGACGTGTTTCACGTGTGGTGAACAAGGCAACGTATGAGCCATTTGTCCATGCAAGGGCAAGAAGGGAGTGACCGGAATAAGTCTGGAGGATCTAAGCAAGGATTGGGATCCTGGAGAAACTCTTGGGTTTGCTGGTAGCTGTCAGTGTTAGCGGAGAAGATCGATGGGGAGAATGACAATGTAATTGTTGTCAAGGCTGAGATCACGGGCAACAAGATTCGGATGCTAGTCGACACTAGGATATCGGCCAGTTTTATGAATATAGAGTTGGCGGAGCTGTTGGGTTTAGAGTTGACGCCAACATGGAGCGTGATCAAGGGAGTAAATGCGGAGGCCTTACCGTTGCATGGCAAAGCGGAGGGCGTATCATATGATGGACTGGGAGGGTTACTTTCATGGTGGGTCCCCCGTGGATGACTTCGACGCAATCTTGGGATTGGGTGGCTCGAGGACGTGTGTGCTTGCATCATCCCCGACTCCATTTCACTGGTGTTGCTCGGCAATAAGAGTGCGAGCATTATTCCTCATAGAATAATGGAAGCTCGCGTCACTCGCGGCATTGTCAAGCGACGAAGAGATTATGTGCACGGATGAAATAAATGATCTGGGAGGACCTGCTGTGGGAAATGCAGGGGTCGAGGCAGCCAAGGGTAAGGTTGCCATCGTGCTAGATTTGGAGGCAGTAGGAGCCAAGGATACCGCCACGGACAATGCGTCATGGGACGCGGCTATTGCGCAGCTTCCGCCAGCGCCGTTGACACTACCCGACGGTGCTACAGCACGTGGCCAGACCAAGCAACCGGATGAACTCACAATGCTGGAGTTGAGTTGTGCGGCAACCCGGTTGTTATATCGATTCAACCTACGACTTTGGTGGGAGGGGATGTCACGGGCAAGATCTATTAGATTATCGATCTGGTCCGAGATGTCGAGACATTTCGCCCTGTCTTGAGGGTGGGCGAAGTGTTGCATCGAGAGGTCACCGACATGAGCGATCACCTTGCACTGATGGAAGGGAGGCTACGTAGGATCGACCTCCGGACTCACCGGATTCAGGACTTGTGCGAGTGGGCTGATAATGAAGACGCATGGAAGCCTCGGCGCGAGTCATGGCGCAAGAGGTATGCGAGAAAGGCTGAAGCCATCGAGAAGTTTGTTAGAATAAGGTGACCAACAAGCCAACTTGTGGCTGTGGTCTAACCATTTTCTTGTAATACAATCAGTTTTTATTCGTAATAATATCTTTTATACTTATTGGCATTCCATATCTTTTATCCCATGCTAGTTGCATAGGTATGGTCCTGATGAAATTACTTTATTACGGTGGATTGGTCTAGCAGAATCGTGAGATAATCCAGCACGTAATGTAACTCGTCGAAATTGTTCCTAGTCGAAGGGTTACGCCATAATGAGGATACAGGCCTTTCCCATTAAGACTAGTACTTAGTGTATGTGGACCGCATCTCATCGGTCACGGTGTCTGGACGCCGACATACATAAGTAGGTGCTCATAAGATGAGTTCACTGAACTCCCTCACCTAGAAATCTCTAAGTGGTTCCCACTCATCGAGTAGATGATTTCTATGATATAGCGTACAACATTAATCCTTAAGATCCAGACCTCATCGTGACTTCACTAGAGGACAGGCTATGTTGTGACCTGTCTCTGTGTCTCCTTGGAGGCCAATCAAAAGGGGCAACGTTCGCATAGTCGGGAATGTAGTGGGAAGTCTGTGCATGGTAGTAGGGGATTCGGACGCATGATAAGTCATGGATGTCCTGTGTGTTCTGATGGTTGATAAATCCTCGGAGTCTCTGGCCAGAGCTGATAGTGGGGTGTTTAGAGAAATGTGTTTATTGTGATTCGAACAACATATTGTTCTTATATGAACTCGTCCCTTAGAGTCCCTGATTAAATAAAACTCATTTTACTTAATCACTGGTCAAACCAGAACCCAACGAATTATGAGAGGCGCCTAGCAACAACGCATCATAATTCCCTAGATACAAATGAAGTGCCTGCAAGAACCTTGTGATATAGCTTATATGTACAGTACGATCCCTTCGCGATCTATGTCCCGATTGAACAAGAGGTATTGGTTCATCGAGACCTCTTTCTAGTTCAATAACTGTGTGTACGTTCTAGGTTCAAGATAATCCGTTCGTGTGTGACTTAGAG
>BMAC01000741.1:596035-616500 GCA_014905375.1 Phtheirospermum japonicum
ATATATATATATATATAATTGTTATATATATGTGATTAATAGAAATTATCATGCTCGTTTGATTTTATGAAAATCGAATTCTTTCTATTTATTAAAAAGCAATTAAAACATTGTTTGAATTAATTGATTATAAAATTGTGCCGTCGTAAATTGAATTCGATTCAATTTATTTAATATTTAAAAAAAATGTGTTTTCCGCTGCGCGACGGTACCATCAAATCCCAACAGTTGGGCCACCGAGTCAAGCGCCTTTACCAGTCCATGGGTTGGGACGTCCTGGGTTGGCCTGCTTCCGGAAGCTTTCGACAAAGACAACGCTTAGCACCCAAAGGTCAGCACCATGGACCAAGCCCATCTGACGTCCGAAGAATCTCGAAGGATCTGGGCTCATTAGACTTGACCGAAGATGGAGATCCCTAGCTAGGACGTTTTCTTCTATATTAGTTTCCTTATTGAGTTTAGGTCGGTTAGAACTCTAGTGGGTGATTTAACCATGCGTGTTTGTGGGCCGAATGATTAGGGCTTTATGTACATTAGTTAATAAGGCAAGTCGAGTAGCTTTGGAGAAGGGAAAACCCTAACCCTAGCGTAGTAGTGTTAGTTTAAATAGGCTCGTCGTCCTATTGTATTGTTATTAACGAGTATCCAAGAAGTTTAATACAATTATTATTCTCCAAAGTTCTCATGTTCACACCCGCTCTTTCATTTATCTTTATCTTGTGTTTATATTCATAGACTATCCGAGATCCCATGGGGCTCCTATGATCTTAGCGAGTCGGTATGCTCGGCGCCACAATGGCAAATTCTGCTGCCAAAGGGCCAGACCCGTGACATTATGGTTCCTAGCAGCAAAACGAGGCAGCCAATTGTTGGTATTTGGGTCAAGGTGGAGAATGTTGGAATATGGCCCAAAGTGACACTTGTGGATTGGGTCTCCAGATATCTTTGCATGGCTCATCGGTTTTTTGCTCAACCCAAGTCCGCTGGATAAGTGACAACATTCGTCTTGGGTACCCGTTTCTCAAACCCATGGATCCTCCATCCAAAACCGATCTTGAGATCGCCTATCCCTGGGAGTTAATCCCATCCATCCACTCCCACCGTATTAACCCTTTGTGGAAACCCTAATGCAATGAGCCAGTTGCACCCCTTTCCTCTCTGGATTGTGTCTCTTTCTCCATCTTCACCCTCGACTTATCTCCTGTGACAAAAATCAAGTGTGTGTGAGAGAGAGAGAGAAGCATTTTTGATCTCTATGGATTTTTGCCTTTGTGATTGTGTCGTCTTTATGTGTGGGAGACTCGCCGGATTTCATCACCAGCGAGCAAGGTTTTTTTTGGGGGGGGATTAGAGTTCCATGAGAAGGGTGGCCGCAATGGGGTTGTTAGTTTCTCAAATGGTTGTTACTGGTGCCTTGTAGGCACGACGAGGTTGATATCGGCTGCCAGGTTTGCTGCGAGTTTATGGCCAACGAACGAAAATATGAGCTTGTCATCGTAATTCCCTTCCCGATGTTCTCTGACTGATATCAAACTGTGGCTAGGGTTTTGGATCTTGTTCAAGATCCGATTGGTTAGGCGGTCTTTGATTCCGGTGTTTTATCGGGTTTACTTACTTTGTGTTTCTTCCCGATTCCTGCCATAAGTTGTTACTTGTTGTTGCAGGTACTGTTCGCCGAAGTTCCAAGCATATGGCGATGATGGCTGAAACAACGCAACTGGAGATGAGGGCTTGCAGCTGATACCTGGTCCTACAGGGAGTTCGGGCCATCGGCTGACTACGGGCAGGCGAGTGGGCTCTAAGGACCGAGAGGACTCAACAACAAGAAGTTCGGGACGGGGTTCAAGTAATCGAACAAGTAGTAATATCGGCTACGTTGCTGTTCGATCCGACGACTAAAAGAAGAACTTAGTCGCGCTTTCATTTCGCTAACTATCGCGGGTATCGGATGATTGTCCACCCAACAAATATAGTAAAATTATCATCTAATAAAAATAGGTTGAGTGAACTTAGTAAATGAAGTAAACTCGGTAAAACTTTGGGTGTAAATAGTAGTGCCCATTATATTATTAACTACGCAAGTTTTGCCAGCAAAATTATAACGGTATAATATTAATCTTTCGGGTTGTAAAATTAAAAACTATTTGTGAGAATAATGATAAACATTATTGTTAGATATTAAAATTATAATTAGATGTATATATTAAAAGGTTTAACTATATAAACTATACCTAATATTACATGTAATTTATCTTTCTATCTATCTATCGGGTCCAGTCAAATATCGCATCCCTTCTTCTCCTTCCCAGTTTTTGATTCTTACTGTCGCCTTTTGCAAGCATAGAACTATATATACCCGATGCAAACAATACTAGCAAACGAAACCTCTCAGTATATTAATTAGAATCAGCGTGAATTGTAACATAAATACATAACATAAAAAATAAATTCAATACATCTAGAGTGCTTATATTAAAAAAGACAGCCAAGCAGTGGGTTTTGAATTCTGTCTGCAGGCCCGGATTTGATTCCAATCAAATACCCATAAACAAATTCAATGCTCATTAATGGCTCTTTAAAGATTGGGGACTGGAAAATGATCAAAATTAAATGGCCAGATGGGCTCAATATTTCTAAATAATTCTTTTCCCACATTCTTTCAAAAATACAAAGCAGAAACATTCACTCCTCCCTTGATGTTCTCATTCTCGTATATTTATACTGATCATCCGTGGTATAGAATTAGATTTACAGACATGACACTTAATTACACTGAGATATATTATATGCACAATGCCTGTGGCTCATATTGTAGTCAAAAGAAGCGGTAAACAATAAACTTCCCAACTTAGAAACTTAAAAAATAGAAGAAAAGTTGAGAAGCCTGGCAAAAGAGAAACGAGACTTACTATTGGCAGTTAGCACGTATCTTTCTATTAGAAGTTAGTCAGTTGATCCTATCGTTGATCAGCAAAAGAAACTAGTCGGGGTTGGTATACTCGAGCAACATATGGGGTGACCTGTAAATCTTAATCAACGTCCAATACAGAACCTCTTCGACTCCAAGTTCACCTTCTGCTCTCGCTGCGTAGATATCCTCACAGATGGCTATCAGCCTGAAAGAATGTACACAAAAGTTTAGCATCTTTTAGGGTGATTGCAAAAGGTGCTCTTGGGTTTTACCTAATTAAAAAAAAAAAAAAAAAACTAACTTTCAAAATTACAAAAACTACGCCTGAAAATTTATTTTGTCTTACATTTACCCTTTCATCACACAAAACATTTCAAAAGCCCCCGTTCACATTTATAAAAGTAATACAGGTAGCCCCTTAATTTTAACATAGATCAAACTTTAGGGGTATTTTCATAATTCCAAAAGTTAGCTTCTTTTTTTTTGGGGGGGGGGGGGGATATGGGGTGCGCGTAATTAGATCAAACATCAGCGTTCGCATTTATAAAACATATTACAATTACCCTCTAGTTTTAACACTGAATCAAACTTTAGGGGTACTTTTGTAATTTCAAGTATCATTGTGCATTTAGTCATTCATACCAAGTATCATTCAAATTCTGTCATAACCATAAATTACCTGTCACATGAAGGGAGATTCTCGTATGGTATTCTCATCCGTAAGTCGGAGCATTGCAGTCTAATAAATCGCCCGACTGCTAATACAAATGTGATGTAGAGACCCCAAATGCTGAATTTGCTGAGTGTCTCACCAAGAAACCCCTCTGCAGTAATTTTATGAATTAATAAACCAAAAAATAAAAATCGAAAACATTGTGTTCTCAGTATTCATACGTGATAAATAGTCAACACTCACGTGGGGTTTCCTCGGATACAATGACAGCCATGGGGCCCAACAAGCCTCCACAACCATATGCATCCAACGAATTGATATCATGAAAGGACCACCATTCGGAATTCTGGTGATGTAAGACGAGATCGGCGTTGACATCATTTACCTGTTATCATTGTTATATAATATAGCCAATGTAGAGAAAATGTTTATAATGAATTATCTATATTTCATAGTGTATGAATTAGTTTTACCTATCAAAAGGAAGAGAGTAAACTTAAGACAGATTTGTAACTGCCTGACAGAATACATTCCATCACATGGAGCCCAAATTTTAGGCCATGTATGGAAGTGTTTTTCATTCCATCATTTCCATTTTCCAACTATTGTGAAAAGTAAAATCATGTTTGTTTAGTTGGTTTTTGTTGGAAAGTGAACCGTTTTCACTCTTTACTTTTTGTTAGAAATTGAAAATTCAGACAACTTTCCATTGTGATAACACAAATTTATTGTGAAAATATGTTACAGTCACGCATATCCATGTCATAAATGGAAATTCAAAGCACTTCTCAATTATATTTTCATTTTTCACACAAAACCATGAATTCTCAATTATCACTTTTTCACTAGAAATTAGAAAATGAAATGGAAACACTTCCATTAATGGCCATTTTTCAGTTTTTAGTGTGTGTGCGTGTTTTTGTATTTTTTTATTTCTTTTTTCAGTTTTTTTGTTCTTTTTGATTTCTTAGGGTTATTAGAAGGGTTCTTTTTTTAGTTTCTCACTAAATTCTGGTGCTTTGGTGTCATCTGAGCCTAATATTTACCTAATTTAGTAATTTTCTTTTATTATATTTTACCTAATTTAATATTTTCCTAATATATCCTGACTAATTCAATATTTTCCTTTTATTACATGTTATCTAATTTAATATTTTATTTAACATATTTTGCCTAATTCAATATCTTACGTTTATTCTAATAATATAAATATATAAATAAGTTATATCTAAGTAGAAAACATCTATATAAGTTGAATTAATTTTTATTTATAATAAAAGTTAAAATAATCTTATTAGAATTTTAAATATTTATTTAAGAAAAACACGAGTTATATAAAATTATTACAAAAGAAAAATAAATATAAACTTAAATTTTTTTATCTAATCCTAATATAATGAATTGAAAATAACATTAAAAATATATATTAAAACCTATTGTTACGCCAAAAAAATAAAATAAAAGAGAAACAAAAAAATATAATATAATAATAATAAATTATTACGCCTAGGAATATAAATATTAAATATAGTTTAAATTTCTTTATCTAACCCCAATATAATGCATTGATACACACATTATATATCTATACGAACAAATTAGTGTCTGCAGAAAAAAAAAATAGAAACAAAAAATAATAATAAAATAATATTACATATACTACAAGTTAGATGTACGATGTTTTTTCAATAGAAATTATCAGGTGCCTTAAAGATTTTAATTTTTTATATCACATATTCACATGTGACACGCGGGTGTTGTATGTTTTACATTTTCTTCAAACTCAATTTTCTACGGGTTTCCCTGTCAAGTTTAGGTATTTTGATATACTTTACAACTAATTTCGTGACTCACGGTAAAAAAAAACTTGAAAATTATTTATTGTGAAAATCAGTCTTACTGTAATTAACTTGAAAATTATTTATTGTGAAAACCAGTCTTACTGTAATTAGAACAAATAATGTTCTGATTTGTGCGTAAAAATTATTTATTGTGAAAAATAATCTTCCTGTAAATAAAAAAAATAATGTTACGATTTGTATGTACATTTTCAATATTATTATTTTAGTATTTTTAATGAATATTACTCTTTTTCAAATATAAACTAGTATATATATAATTCTAGGATTTAGTTATAGTGGACCCTGACATATCAAGATCCCTCAGATCGTCTGGCAGGAGTGTGTCTCCTTAAGACAAAAACACATAAAATTATAGAAAGAAGGTTCAAAAGCATACCTCCTGCTCAAAAGGTCTAACTTCACCAGAACCAGTAACCCGGAAAAATCTTGGATAAATCTTATAAATCCTAAAGCTGCTGAATGAACCATTCAGAACCCCCTCGACTTCTGATGGTGTCGGAAGATCCGATGGATCAACACTTCTTTCATATTTCACTGTTTCCTTTCCCTTTGGTCGGTCCCTTGTAAGGACCCACGAAAATTTTATGTCCATGCTACCGCTGTTAAGAGACCGGATAAACTGCCTCTGAACAACATCAGGGACAAGCCACAGGTTACTTGCGTCAGCTTGGCAACAAATTAGCTGAATGTCATTCACGTTGTATGAGTCCAAATAATGTTGTGGATCGAGATCTGCATTTGCGTTGAGTTGATCCCATGCGATTTTCTCACAGAGAGTTGTCTGGTACAAGGTTAACCTTCCACCATCTGTCTTGATGTCAAGCTGAAAACTGGCATCGTTGATTGGATTTGCTATGTTTGTTGGGTTTCCACTACTGTACATCTGTAAGAGAATATTCAATTTCAATTCCATTTATTAAAAAAGAAAAAGAAAAAAGTATGGAGGAAGAAGATTTCTCAAAATAAATACTTCCTCCATCTCATTCCATTTATCGCATTTTAGAAAAAAGTTTGTCCCATTTTATGTCACTTTTTTCATTACCAAGAAGAATTAAATGTTACTTTATGGTCATTTGATATCTATAACTATAACAATTAACATCATTTTCAATCATTCTTAATCTGCGTAAAATAGCTGAAGGCGACAGTAACAATGACGAGGTCACATCCTCTAATCAAGCACTAATATCACCATATAAAGAATAAACAAAAAAACACAAGTCATCCATTGTAATTTATTGTAAAGCAGATTTGTGTCGCAACTTACCAGCATTGGAGCCCAAATAACACAGATCAAAATAAAGAACAAACAGATGCCATTGCAAAATTTAGTCATCTTTGTCTGCTTATCTCCTTGTTTATGCCTAGCTCTGTTCAGGACATTGTCGCACTTAACAAGGTACAAACTTGCATTTATGTCCTCCAACTGAAAAATATATATAAATATGTAGATGGTTAAATTAGTAGGATGATGAATTCATCTACCTCCAACGGAAAAGGATATAATAAGCGCATCATTTCTGTAACAAACTCTTATTTTATGTACACCTGAAATCTACTTCAGTTGAAAAGGCACCCAGTTTGGTGTTTACATAATACTTAATTACTCATTGGTGAAAAATCCAGTTTACATTTTACGAACAACCGCATGAAAAGAAACAATTACAGTAGAAGAACAACAATTTAGAGAGCATAGTTGACTGTAAGAGCTATGGATTAAAAATTAAAATCCATAAAAATTGACTTTTAGCCTCTTTCCCTCCTTTTTTCACACACACACACAATCTTGAAGAACTCACCTTCAGCCAGTCGTACATCGTCAATGAAGTAGTTGTACACGACCAATCAAGAACGCATCGCAGTTCATATAGAAACGGCAAAGCACGATACAGCCTGTATCCGAGATAATTAACAAGAGAAACTTTGCTGGTGAGAAACTGGCGATACAATGTACTTTTATGAGGAACGCCATGTTGGATTTGCACGGCTTGTAATGCCAGAGAAATTGTTTTAGTAAGATATATTGCTCGAAGGGCAAATCCAGCAGCATTCTGTTGGGATGTGTCCATATTCCAAGCATACTCGGTGACAACAAAAGTGAACAGAATGAGGTTGAAGAGGTAGAAGATGACCTTTCCCGTTGCAAATGAACACAAGTATATGATGCGGTCAACAACAATCAAGAAGAAGATTACCTGCATGAGAAGAGAAACTAAGTGGATTAAAGAACAAAAAAAGATGTTGCTTTGTCAAGGAGATCCCCTAAATCTAAATTTCAATAATAATAATAATAATAATTAATAAATAAATAAATAAATAAACCAAAAAGAAAACCTTATGAGAAAAATATAAAAAGAACCCTAAGAAACTAAAAAGAAAAACTAAAGAACTAAAATTTGGGCCCTGATTAATGGAACATCCGTTAGGCGGGTGTGCACAAGTTTTTTTCTGAAACTCCTTGCTGAAAATCTAAAATCAAGTTAACCTATATGGTCTTTGGAAAGGCACATGTTTCAAAAACTCATCAAGACATGATACTCTGTTTTTCATATTTGCATTCTTAACACATAAGTTCAACTTCCAATTTTTATGTTTATTTTAGCAACCTATTTTAGTTAACCCGGAAAAGGAAAGAGAGGCAGATTGCTCACCATTAGAATAAATACAAACTCTTTCGGGAATTGATCCTCGAGCTGGTAATACTCTAGAAATTCACTTTTATTTTTTATAACAGATTGATAGAACATGGCAACCAGAAAGAACACAGCCAAATCAGCGCCAAAAATATAGGCATAAAGATCGACTTCTCTTTTGCCACCTCCGATCACCGAGACTACAGGATAAGGAAATCCAACCTTTTCAGCTAGTCCCATTGATCTCGCTTTAAGGATCTCATTTGCCACATCAGCGGCTGGAGTAAGAGAGTAGAATTGTGCTTCTCGCTTACATTCGGTTAACGGAGAGGCGTAGATCACCTCAAAAACAGCCAAGGCCACATTCGCATTTTCACTGCTTTTTTCAATGCTCTGAATTTGAACCTTGCTGGCACAAGAGCAATTACTAGGCTTTTCGTTCTTACAGTTCTCATCGTGAACAAGCTGGAGCAGCTGATTTATCCCAGATTCGATCCTCTCCGGTTGAATCCCATCCTCTGGCCATGCTTTTACATCCATTGACAATTGAACGAAGTATGGAGGTGATTCTGCTTCTTGTGTCAGTGATTTCCAGTATTTAGAACAGCTACCAAAGACAATCTCAACCATCCGTTTCAAAAATCGGAAAACCTTCTTCGATTTCTCACTCCAGGTGGAATTAGAGTGAACCTCCTTGCGAATTCTTACCCCGCCTTTGGAATTATTAAATCCTACTGAAAACCATTCTCCGTCTTTTGCGGTTATAGAGCACTGTATCAGAGTAAACAAATACACTAAAAATAGAGGTAACAAACTGATAACGAACGATGATTTTATTTTTTTAGTAGGAAAGCCCAACTCGCGCAGAAGGCCCGACTGGATGCTGAAACCACAATGCTGGATCATTATTTGGTACAGATATTGAATCAAAACGTACATTTCTGTGTAAATCAGCATGATAATCCAGAAGATGTAATTCGGCCCGGTATTGACGCACAGAGCATACAGAAACAGAGCCGCCAAGTAAACCATCGAAAGCAAACTGAAATTCCACAGAAAAACAAGAACGAAACAACAGTAACACACAACATCATTGTTCCATCGCATTTGGGACCATATATGCGAGACTATTCGTCCGATCTGAAGACTCGCGTAATCGGAAGCTCGGCTCTTGTCAGACTGCAGCGAAGTAGAACGGTTCAAGTTCCTATGCTCGTTAGAAGCTTCAAAAGACAAGGGCTCACTCGAATCGGAATCTTCGGACGCGATATTCAAAAAGCTGACGAGGTTGCTAACCGCCTGATTCCCGATCGACTGTACTTGGGAAACACTGTCGCCCAGTAACTGTACAGCCGAAGCTAACGGGTTTTCCATCGACTGGCTTCGACCTTTCTTGATTTTGTCCAGGTCGATATCGAAATTTTCAACTGATTGCTCCGCCAGTTCGGTAATTTCACCAAGAGACGCACTCGTTGAGTTCTTTCTAATGGGAGATTCAAACACGTCATGTTTCTCGAGATTGATAAAGTCTTGCATAGTAAGTGAAATATTTTTCCTCCTCCTCAAGCCTTCATTATTAGCTGGTGAATCGAGCGCACAAGCAGCAGCAGCAGCAGGAGGAGGAGTGGAATTCAACCCATGGAGCTGGGTTTGCAGATTAAGCATCTCGGATTTCATCTTCTCCACTTGTAAGTTACGTTGACGTTTATTCTCCTCGGATTTACGAATGTGCTGCAGTTGTTCGGTCTTCCAAGCAACTTTCTTCTCTTGCTCCCGTACAATCGCACCGATTTGTTCCGCCTCGAGATATCGAAACACGTAATCGAACTCCGATGATGAAAACATATACGACTGACACGATACCAGGATGAAAATGGTGATTTCTACCAAAACCGATCTCGAGGTAATTCGAAATCCGTAATCATATTTATGAAATCCTATCACCTCGTAAATATAATCAATTGTGTCGCACTTTCCCACATTAAAATCGCCTATGAATGGAGATTGATACGCCAAAGACAGAACAATTACAGCGAAATTGTAAACACGCAAATACTTGAAAATCCCGTTTTTCTTCTTTAGTATGGTGAGCCTCATACGGAAGAAAACAAGAGCAAAGCCGAGGTACCCGAGGTGCAGAATGTCGTACTCCAGAGTTCCCGTTATTAAAATCAAAGCAAGTACGAGATCTAATAGGTGGCAATAGCAGTAGAGCCGTAAATAGTCGAGAAAAGTCCACATGCCTTTGGTTTCAAATGAGAGATCTCGCCAAACGAAAGCATTTTTACGCTGAGAAAGCATCTGTTCATACGTAAACCACCATGAGAAACTGGATGCATGATCCGCGCGGAGTTTGAAACATGTGAGCATGAAAACCCCATAGTAACTGATCAGCATGCGAGGATCATCAACTACAACCCCTGCCAAAAAGCAACGCACTTACTAAGGCGGGCACAAAAAATCAAAATTTTAACTTAAAAACCTAAAAAGTTTCCATTTTTAGAAACTTTTTGGTACAGTATGATAAACAGTAAAGTCCAAGCAGTCAAATGACCCCACTAAAATTTAAAACCTTTATTAAGAGTATAATAATGTCTATAATTTTTTTTAAATATAAAATTGACCCCAGTAAAAAAATTATTATTACATATGTATATCTCTATTTTTATTTATTTTTTTGAAAGATAATTTGAATTTATATATGTATATCTTAAAAAGTAAAAAATAAAATAAGAAGAACACACACACCTACCCATCCAACATTTCACACAGTAATGGAAGTATACATTCGAGTTCTTCCAGCAGCCATGGCAATGTGCATTGATCTGAGCCGAGACAAGTAGATTCGAAGGCATCACACTCTTCCACATCGCAAAGTACTCGGCGAGAAGAATGATAGCAAACAGAAAGACGTATATCGGCCACAGCTTGCGTATAATAGGACGAGGCAGCAGAACACAAGTAGCAAGACACCCAATATACAGCATAGAAATGGCATTCAACAAAGCAAAACTGGCAAGTAGCAACGCGATCATATTGATCTCGAGGCCAAAGACGTTGAACATGTTTTCCATCCAAAACTTCAAATAAACTTTCAGAGTTACTTTTTGCATTTCGAATCTCTCCTGTTTCAAGGCAACAATCCTTTTCTTATTCCACTTTTGACTTTCCCTTGTAGCTCCCCAGATATAATCAAACGAGTATTTTCTACTGCTGCTGCTACTGTGAGTGCCTCTATAATCACGTCGCTTGAAAGATGGCCACGAATTGATATACCCTATCGCTCGAGCAGACAGTTCACTAGATTCAGAAAATAACGTCTCAGAAGTCGAAACAACGGCGAAATCGTCCTCTGACGAGACAAATAACGGACAAGGCTCCGCGGATCGACCGGCATTCGACAGAGAACGAGGCATTTTCTCCAACCATCGGAAAACGTTGTACTGAAGAGTACAAGCGGAAATCACCAACACTTTTGCCCTCAAGCCAGCTTCTAGGCCCTCGAAACTCGGTCTGTACACCTGCAGGCCCAGAAAAAGAGACAACCCATGGTGTTTTTGCCCAGGGAACATTTTAGCCTGTTTTCCCCACATCTGGAATAGATATTCAGCAGCCACGTGCACTCCTGTGTAAATTAAGAATGCTTTGGATGGGATTCTAGAAGCTTTAGGCAATGCTGAGCAGAAGACCAGACCAAGAAGGTACAAGAAACCAAACGCACTTATCGGAGATAACGATGCGTAAAACAATGTGATGAACAGAATCTTTTGACTGTGCCAGATCATAAACCGTTTAATGAACCCGACTAACCCGAATTGCAACGGGGCGGGGTCTTCGGGTTTCAAGTATTCACTTTGTCGTCTCTCGTAGCTGTAAAGTTGCATCACGATCATTATTGCTAAGGATTCCCAAAGATTATCTAACAAAGAGGCCTCTGTCTTGTAGCCGAAGTAAACGCTAAGATCGACTTTCGTGGACATCCACGTCCCAAAGGTGGGGAAAATGCTTAAGAAGTAAATAAAAATGAAAACAGCAACTGCATATGCTTTGAGTGGAAACCATAGACGTCTTTTCGTCCTCTCAACGAGCTGTCTTCCGATGATCCAAACAAGGAGAAGGAAAATGTACCCGAACGATATGTAATTAGGCCTCACAAGGTACACAGCAATAAGAATGGTGACGAATGCAATATTGGGTCCGAATGATCTGTACATGGACAAAAACTTCTTCCCGATAGCACTGAGATATAATGCCACTCTCCTCTCTGGAAACGCAAAAATCAGGGTCGACAACTTAATATCACTAAATATACATGGTGTCAACTTTAACCAATAACTTATAAACGATAGCATTAACCCCAATTTTACCGGAACTTTTCAATTTCCGGTCACAAATGCTGAACTGGACCGATATTTACCTTTTGGGGGGCTAGACAATGCTGATGTGGCAAAAAATAAATAAAAATAAAATAAATTTTTATATAAAAATAGAAATTGCTTTTAAAAAACTAAAATTGTTTCAAATATGTTTTGAAAAAAGGTATTTAAAATATAAACTTAAAAAAAAGCTGGGAAAATATTTTTTGAAATCTGAAAAGTGTTAAATATCAAAAAATAAAAATAAAATATAAAATATAAATGAAAGCAAGTCGCCGGCTAAATGTGGTTTCAACAACGAACAACCAAATGGGGAAGGGAAACAACAACTTGGATAAGATATAGTACCGTGGGAACGACTCTCACTATCATCTCTGATGTTGGAGGTGGCGTAAACCGACAAAAGAACTGATTTGTTCAGACCAGCTTTCAGGATGCTAAATCCAACTGGAGGACAAGGTGTGTGCTGAACGATTGCAGAAAATGAGAACAGCATGTCAAATCCATGGTTATGAATGGCACAAAAGCACGCCAGCAGAGCTATTTCCAGTAACTCCCAAGAACTATCACTGTCAATGAGACCTGCACATATTTCATAGCCAAGTAAAAAATATAAATAAAAATCAGATATGTGAAATAAAGTGATTATCCAAACATGAAAGTAACTTAAAATGAACAAACCCACACCTAACTGTGATAGCACATCCAAACTCATAGAACCCTTTTGTTCCAGTTTTCTAGAGACCAGATTAAGCTGAAGAATGTATATAATCGCAAAATGAGCCTCGCACATAAGAATGAGGGATTGGCGCATCCTTTTATTGACTTTATGGCTCAATAAATATGCAAAGAAGAATATCACTGCAAGGAAAGAAAGAATTTACGAAGCAATCAGAATATTGAGCAAGTGTTACAATGCAGCACGTATTCCTACTATTCGATTATACTATTGGAAACGGAAGAAAGGGTACAATAATAATGAAATCATACTATAAACAGCGTGAATGAAACCAGGTTTTGCAGCAATCAGGAAAATCAGCAACAGCATAATAGCCCGAGAACATTTCCGAAGCCCCCAAGCAATAGTAGCCACTATTAAGACTTTGGGATCATCTTTTACTGCAGTTTATACATGGAAAAAAAAAAAGCATAACTAGAAAGAAAAATTATGAACTAATGCAAATGGTGGAGTAAGCATGCATACCTTCCTCAATCAAGTTCTCAGAAGAGAGTCGCCTTTCCTCATTTGATAGGCATAAAAATACAGAATTATTAACAAGATTACCAAGAGCTACAAGAATCCCAAGACAAAACTGTGCTAGAAGAAAGAAACCAGGAATAGGATAATGCCATAATCCGACCATCTCCCAGATCTCCATATCCTAAGTAGAAATGAGAACTTTCATAAACTTTGCTCAAAATCATGAATTCCCAACTCAACATGAGGATTTACAAGACAAGAAAGTACCTTCCCGAGCTTCCAGTTCACGTAAGCAAAAGCCACGTTGAAAACATATGTGCTCACAGCCCACAAGAGAATAAATACAAGAAGCAACCCGTTCAACCGGTGCAAGCGGAACAATGACGGAAAAGCATACAAAATATACCCAACATATGCAAGTAACCCAAATGCACAAATACTTGCAAAGTGGAAGCTCCAATACGAGAGAGCGAACAAGGATATCTGCCATATTTACATCTGAAACTTTAAAATATAAGCAAGGAAAAAACAAAAGGAAATTGCAAAGAATTACAATAACATGAATCATTAACAAACAATTATTAGAATGTCAGTATAAGCACAATGGTCAATAGTATGAAGATTTTGACTACATACCGGAAAGCCATAAGTAAACCAGTTGATACTAAAAATTCTGAAAACTGGGCCCCTTAATAATATGTTGGTATGCCTTACACCAGACCTGCAGGCCGGATAAACCAGTTAACAAGTTTGTGAAAGTAGAAAAAGAAAACATATCCATGTGAAGAAGATAATCTCGCTGCTTATACTTGTTTTCCTAAAGTGATCCAGCAAATAATGCTTCTACACATAGCTAGAACCTAGAATATGGTATTTAAGAATATAAGCCTAATAAGCAGCACACAAACACCTCAGCTGGCGAACAAAAAAGGAATTCCTTGAGGGAAGAAGATGCTCAGTCAAGCTGCCTTCTCTCATGGACATAATGAATTCCATGTCTTCTAAATCATGCTTTACGCAAGAGAGCTGCATAAATTATCACTATTTCAAAATCCACCATTAACTCAGCATTATTTTATAACCGAAATGGAAAATTTTGTAGGCAAAAGTTTTTTTAGAAAAATGAGACAGACTAACCATTCTTTATATTTATGTCAGACTAAATAATTCATCAAATAGATACTACGTTCATGTTTGATCCAAAGACATTAAATCAAATAAATAAATAAAATCGAACCATATTCATAGACCAATATGGAAAACTAAAGGTCAAGTTGAAAACAAAGATAACAAAAGCATACCATATAAAAGAACACCATCAGAGAAGTACCAGAACAAATTTGCTGCCAGTCAGAATCCACAGACACTTTGTATAGACCAATCGAGTCAGAAATCACTTGAAAAAATTGTGGAAACACAAATGGGAGCTGATAAATATAAAGTAGGCAAATGCAAATGCCAGCATATACCCAGAGCAGCTTCCACCACCTACAAGTCATGCATAAGAACATAAGTTCTAATATGCAGAACGAAAATTAAAAAATTTTGCTAAATTTTCCATTTCAGGAGGAAAAAAAGAAAGAAAGAAAGAAAGAAAGAAAGAAAGAAAACAAGGAATAAAACCACTGAAAGGATGAAATACCTGAACAGACCTAAAAAGTTGCTTGTCAAAGACCAATCGACAAGACCAACACAGCTGCAGATAAAAAATGGTAAAGACAGCCAAGAAGGATTGCTGATCCCCGAAATCAACTGAACAGCAGGCAGCAACAAGCAGGAAGCTAATCTAAGACGGTATCCTTTCATTTGGGGTAAAAAAAAAAGTTAAAACCAAGAGATGATCATATACTTTCTCAGTTACATGCAAAAAGCAGCTTAAAAAATAATATATGACAAATTACTAGAAATAGACCATGTTTCTGACAAATTATAAAGAGCCTACTATTTGAATAAAAGTTCAGCATAATAATATGGACTCCTTGGTTTCTAGGCGATGCAATAAAATTCCCTAAGAAAAGACTCCTCTCCGGTGAACTGATTTTCTAACAATTTATGAGTGAACAACTCCAGCGGCATTAAATGTACTAAATGACAGTCAACTTGGACTTACCAATTTGTTTAACAATTGAAGATAGATAGCCCCAGAAAGAATCTTGAAAACCCCAGAAATAACCTCGAAATTCGAACAAGCCAAATCTGTTCCTGTGGATCTCAATGAGAGCAACAAGTCCAGCTAATAGTTCTACAACCAGAAAATATATAACTTTGGTTGATCTCCACGAGTCGACCCTGCAAAAGCATGCCGTTTTAAGTAGGTCGCATTAAAGCCAAAGTATAGAGGACATGAAAAATAAATGTTCTAATTTTTATTAAATCAGACATATTTCATGTCTTAACTTCCGATTCCAACTATGAAATAATGTAAAAATTGGTATTGACCAAAATAGAGAACCAACGGCCTTGCTACTTCACTAATGGTATTTGTGGACATTAAACCAAATAAAGACAATAATGATTTAAGTCTTTTATTGTTTTTTATTAAATGTTGTGCTTAGTGCTAGCCATCAAATGAAAATAAGCAAAGCTTACTTCATAAGCCCAAGCAGCTTTATCCACCAGGCATCTGCAATGCTCTGCTGGGTAGCGCATAGAATACAATAAATCACTTGCAAAACTATCACAAATGCCGAGTACACAAAAACAAACCATAACGATAGAACTCTTCCTCTGAATTGAAATTCTGCAGAACAATATAGAGAGAACAACATCACCATGCATCATGCTTGCTTATATGGCAAGTTCCAGCAGAACACCAGATATGAGGTGTTACAAATAAAACGAAAAATTATAGTAAATGTAAAGTAGCGATAAAGTCCGCAACAAATGCTACCTCTTTTAGGAGCAGTAAATCGGATAAGAAGAGACGTCACCAAATTAATGAGAGATATTAGACTCCAATTTAGTATCCCAGCTGCAAAAATCCCAATGATTAATAAATAGCATCTAAATATACACACACTTACAAATAACTACTGGTTTTTATTTCAATTTCATTATTGAGAAAAAAAAATGGAAAGGAAAGAAGAAAACAAAATTCAACTTCAATTTTTAATGTTTTCAGGCACAATATTTCACCATCATTATCATCTTCATCATCCGTTTAATCAATCTTTTAGCATACACATAAGTAAACTCTTGAATTCAACTGAGCATATTAATTCAACAAATAAACAGCAATAATATACTAAGGAACACACTAGAATTCAATACCTGTCAGGAGCAGCCATGGCAATACATACCCACGCAAAATACTTCCCATTGTCGCTTCTCTATTTACAATTCAATCTCATTTCTACTCCAAATTGCGGACGCGGTTTTTTTCATCCTCGTCGAGAAAAATTAGTAGAAAAATAGAAGAAACCCTGTCCGATCAATAATTTGCGCCACCAAATATCAATCGGATTTTGCCGATCATTCAGAAAGAAAGAAAAAAAAAATGTACTAAAACCAGTTGATTAGGATTTACAGAAAAATACAGGGTGGGAAATTTGAGAAATATAGTGAGTGATGAGAAAAGCTGAATTGATGGGGAATTATTTATTAAATCGACAAATTGTATTTACATTTGTGTCTATTATTAACGTGAACCAAATGAGGTGTTTCTGCACAAATTTCATGTTCTTCCCATTCTAAGGCAAGAGAGACGTTATAAGCCTTGTCTTTCAAGTAAGAAAACAGAGCTTTAAATGGGTGATTTTGTCATTCAGTATTGTTGGCCCTCTGGGCTGATGTGAACCACTTTGGGCTTATAATTCTGTTGTTTGTCTACGGGTATGTCAAATAAAGTTATGTTTAGTTAAACTCATTGGAAGTGTTTATAGCTTATTTCATCTTAATAAATATTTTTAAGCTATTTGGTAAGAATAAAAAATAAGCTTTTGATAGCTTATTTTACTTAATAAGCTCATGTTCAAAAAAGTTACAAATCGTAGCTTTTTCTAATAAACTCTTACCTTATTGAAAAAATTAATTTTTAGTATTTTATATTGTAAAAAATATCTTATTTATAAACTAATATATTACTTTATATTTTATAAAAAATATTTTTATTAGTCATAAGTAAAATTTTATTTATTATTATAATAATTTAATTATTTTTCATTTATTTGTCTTATTTCTTGAAAAAATATTTTGGAAAGTCTTTATTAATTATTATAACTTTATTTATTTTATTTCATATATTTTTCTTATTTTTTATGTATAATATTTTATATTTTTCAATCATGTCTATAGTGGTAAATAAACTTTCAATCAGCTACTTTAATCAACTAATTTAGCACGAATTTAAAATCAGCTACCAGTTATCAGCTCTCAGCTGTTTAAATCAGCTCAATCAATCAGACTCTAAGTTTTGTTTGGTTGGATGAGCTTATTTGAGAAGTCTAAACTTATCCAAATGCTACTATTACAAACATTTCAAATAAGCTCATGGAGCTTTTTAATTTTATTCTTCTTTAACCTTTTTATTTTTTATTTTTGGAAAACTTTATTATTTGATTAGGTATTTATTTATTTATTTACCACTTTATTAATTGTTACTTGAATATCTAAACTTACTTTATTATTATTATTTTTTTTTCTTATTATTATTATTATAGTTTGACTCTAAAAATTGGCCTGTAATAGAAAATTAAAAAAAAAAATCTCTCCAATCCATATTCAAGGTCAATACTTTCTATTTTACAGGTTGGTCAAGTCGCTAGGAGTTTTATATCGAAATTTCTCGAATTAAGAAACCGTAAAAGGTTAAAGATTCTTTATTACGACGAAAATGATGTTATTGTGAATAAAATGATATTACTGTGAATAATATAGTTAATGTAAAAGTCTTTTCATATTTTAAAGTGAACAAATTTTTTTTTAATTTAGTATTAATAATTAACTTTTTGAACTTAATAAAAGATTTTTTATAATTTTATATTCTACTATAGCTTGGGCAACCGAATGTAACTCCAAATGATATTTCGATGCATGCTAATGATTTAATTGGCTTCTTGATAATAGTATGTTTTCAAATAATTTTATTCTGCTTTTCTTAATAGTGCTAGCAATTTGAGTTAAAAACGCTTTGAATACAATCCTAAAACACCTTGTTTGTTTATGCTGATGGGATGGGACTGTAAGTGATATCCCAATAATTTTTATGTTTTTTTGCTTAATAGTTGCACGGGACTAAAACGTCGAGCAGCTAATAGAATCTCGTCGACCTTATATTACTAATTTAGCGTATATCTTGAATTTTATGCTTACACATGGTTTACTATAAAAATTCTCTTTAGGTGTATCCGTCGGTCAGTGTGTTTTATATTTATTTTTAACTAGCTAACGACCCGCGCTACGCTGCGGTTGATTACGAACATGGAATTGCCCATTATGAAAGCGTGAATAACTGTGACAGAAATACATCAATAGCTGCATAATTTGCCGAGGAATAGCTAACCATTGTGCATAATTATCTTATTTTCGAATACAATTCAAAAGATAGTTTATATACATATTATTATGAGGACTAATCATTCACCGGGCATTATCCCACAGTTCGATGTCAATACCATAAGTAAGTTACGTACATACATGTCCCAAAAAAGTTCTAGTACATTTATATTTGGGCGGCAAAAATATGTATACACCAAAACGGCATAATGCCCACAAAATGAATAGTCCATTCGTGCCAAAATGTCAAATTAACATAACTGTCTTCAATCGTCAAGGATCTTCCTTGCAACACTGAATTGGACAACATGTAATAACGAAAATAATTAGCATTTAGCTGAGATGTATAAAGAATCTTTCAATGTATGTTTTGTTATAGTGTTTACATGGATTTGATTTTTTTGGCAGGCGATTCGTTTGTGAAAAGATCTTCTGGGATTACACATGAAGTTGGGGAGAGTGATGTGATGTCTTCAGGTTTCTCGGAAGTGGTGGTTGACCGTGTTATTTCATTTTCCCTAAAGGCACTGTCTTTGTCTTGATTTGTTGATTTCAGTAAGAAAGCAAAAATTTTGTATTTCAAAAGTTGTTGATCAGATGCTTGGTCAGTTAAACCAACGGTAAAAATATATTCTTCATTGATAATTGCCTTCACTTCATTAGGTAATTGATCATTTTGCAATCCTGTTGAGATAAGCGAGCTCGCAAGTTGGTATCCAGATAGTTTCTCGGCCAATGCACCAAACACAACTGCTTCCAGTTTTCCAATTTCGTATTGGAGAGTCAAATTTAGTCGCATACTATTAATGCAATAAACCAAAAAGGAGAAATAATTAATTAGAAATTGTATATTGTGATATGTGATGAAAATTTTTATTCTGATAGATAATATGCAGTATGAGTTAAGGTGTACATATATGTATATTTGTATTGGTTGGCCATAATGATCTAAACCTAACAAATATGAAAGTGTAAGAARTATTTTGGTGACAATAAAAGCAACTGGGTAGAAAAAATAAGTATTCTGGTTCTTTCACAATGTTGGACTTTTCTGCATTGTAATGTAATAAAATTAAATTTTTTCCTTGTCATGGAAAGCAAAAAAAAAAAAAAAAAAAAAAAAAGTAATTTTTGTTCATGCAGATATGAGAAAGTTTGAACTTGATCGCTAATTGAGAGATTGTGTGAAATGGATGTATTAATGGAACTCACATGAGCTTTGGTGTTGTTAAACCATGTCGAGCACAGGCAAAATTATCTCTTCCATCATCCACTCTGAATGTGCATATTGAACATGATTTGTAATACCAACCCCT